>CAJNDS010002714.1:127715-305215 GCA_905221605.1 Symbiodinium natans | reverse complement strand
CGATTGGGTCCATCTTTGCTCCCGACTCCTGGCCATGCTAAACATACCTCTACAGACGATTCAGTCCACACAGCGGCTTGGTGGCTTGGAATCGGCAACAATCCGCAACAATCCGCAACAATCCGCAACAATCCGCAACAATCCGCAACAAGCCGCAACAACATGCAACAGCACAACGTGTTCCATGCGCCTCTATTGGACAGCTGGCGCTGCAGATCGTTGACTGACATGGGTTTTGCTGGTGGCATGTTCCTCGGCCTGTTCCTCGCATGAAATTCGCAAATCTGGCGAGACTTGAGGTGCCACACTGGCATGCACTTTGCCAGATAGCTTTGGCATGCAACACGAGAGCCCTGGTGCAATGCTGGTGCGATAGGCAAAAAGTTTTGAGAAGAAAGCTGTATGCGAAGGATGACCGCGCAAAAAGTTGCCCAAAGCCTGCCTGCAGCGAAGGATGTTTGAAGATAACATGACAATGAACTGGCCTTCGTCCCTTCGGTTCATCGCTCGGGCTCTTCAGGAGAGGAACCCAACGGCCCAACAGGCAAAGATGATTTTCTATGCTGGAGGCGTGAACCGGCGGGCACAATAACTTCGTGCGGCAAGAATGTTTACTCAATACAGAGCTCTGACAGACGCGAGAAACCGGTTGCGATGTCCTGGAGCCACTTGACAAGAGAGGAATCATGAAGCTGGCGCATCTGAACCCAAAGCCAGCCAGATGAGCGCCCAGGTCAGACACAAGCGCAAGAACACGCAGCCACCGCAGCGGAAGAAAACGGGGGGGCTGGGAAGAAAGCCACGGTCGCTCAGGTGTGCTCAGGTGCAGTCGAGGGAGCGGGCTTTGCCCGGAACTCTAAGGGGCAGACCGGAAATGGAAGGGCAGCACACATGCAGCGGGAGAAATAGAAGCCAGGGAGAGCCAGGGCACACGAAGGACCACTTGGCGGGGCAAGGCGCCGGTACCACAGCAGACGGTCCAGGAGAGGCTTGCAGCCGCTGCCTGCACATGCAGCTTTCTGCACAGGCAAAAACAGCCGAGATGGCTGAGGCAGCTGATCGGACTGCAGCGCCGGAAGCAAGGACACAAACCAACAACGATGGTTTCGGGTTTAGGGTTTAGGGTTTAGGGTTTAGGGTTTGGGGTTTAGGGTTTAGGGCTTAGGGTTTCGAACTATGGAGCCCACAGCAACAGGCAACAGCAACGGCGGAGCAAGCGCATACAGGCAAAGCAATGTGTTGTCAGTTGTTGGGGGAAGCTGCCGGGGCAGCAAAACAGTGGGAGACTGGGGTGAGTAGCGCATACTTTGCCAAAAGAGACATGACAACAAAGCCTTCTTCAGACTGTCGACTGTTGTCTACCCTTCAACCGCTGCCTGTCAACCCTATCAGTGGCATGAGCAGACTAACGCCCACAATGTATGCCAACTAACACGATGCTGACAGAGGCCAACTGTACCAGAGTGGGCCTTCTCGGCCTTCTCGGCCTTCTCAGTGTCATCCGCGGCTTTCTCCTTCTGCCTTTTCATGAAAACTGCCGTGTTGCCTGCAAGGATCCCAAAGGCAGCAAAGCCAACAGGACAAACAGCAGATTCACAGCCAGCCGCAACTATCGCATCGCTTATTGCCCAAGCCCTGTCAACCAAAAGCCTTGGGTGTGGTTCGGGCGTCGGATATCCGACTGGACCCTGTGGGTGTGCGTTGGCTTCGGCTTCGCCCTCCACTTTGGGGGAGTTGAAGTTTGGACACCACGACAAGACCCCCGAACTCGTCGGGCTTCTTGACTGACTTGACTCCGAGGATCACTGTTGTAGCACGGGACAGCAGACCCTGACCAATGCAAGCATTCAGCTGAATTCAACTCTTCTGTGTCGTCCCGCCTGCCATAAGCCTCGTCGAAATGGATGGTCCATGACTCCCACCACGCCAATGCCAAAGCCTGCCCACATGAACCTGCACGTCCTGATGCAGCTCATTTCGTGAATTTTCCGTATCATCATAGTGTCTAAACTCTTATAAGACCGATGACGTCCAGAATACGGAAGAGCAAGCTGTATCTATAGATATAGACACGTGACGTTTACATTTACATGTACGTATACATATATACATATTATACATATACACATACACATACATATACATATACATATACATATACATATACATATACATATACATATACAGAAACATATACACATACATATACATCTACACAAACATATACATATACATTGTCTCGGGCTCCGGGCCCTATCCCCACCCCCCCCCCCAATGGTATCGCCCCCCCCCCCCCGCCCCCTCCCGGCGTGCACCCCGCTTTACCACCAGAATCCCTACTTTACAACCAGAACCCCACTTTGCAACCCGTGAGCCTTTCCGGAACGCCCACTTTGCAACCGAATGGGCAAGCTGCTTGACAAGCCTCTATACGTAAAGTGTCAAGACCAAAACTCCCACCATCACCCTCTAGAGCACCCATGCACTTTTGAAAGTGGTGATGGTTGCAATGCGGGCGTTCCTATGCCAATAACTCAATATTGTATAATACTTCTGAGATATCATGATATATATATATATACAGTATAATAAAATATAATATAATACATAATGGTTGCTTGTATGGGATTCTCAGGGTATTTCGACGCAGGCTTTTTTGGGGTTGTGCTTCGAAATATTTACTCGATTTTTGGGTTTCTTGTGTTTTGGGGTTTACAATAAAGCAAAAAGTAAAATATCGTAAACGCAAGTTATTTGTTGAATTCCCCTAGGGTTCAGGCATTTCTTCTGAAACGATGAGACGAATAGGTCTGTTTCCACACGATGTATTCTGAAGCCACGAACGTCGCTGTGCCGGAAGCTCCATGTGCAGCTGGCCGTGTTATGCTACTGTACTACGCTGTACTATACAAGTAGACTGTGTCACGCACTATGTTCTTGCAGCATCGTGTAGGCTAGTATATCTTCGGACTTCTGGACTTCTGATATCCTTGGTTCCTGCTAGGCCTCGCACAGCTTCTTAAACCCGAAACCTGCAATACTAAACCCTAAACTGCACTAAACAGACAGACAAGCAGGCAGAAAGATAGACAAAAACAAAAAAAGAGCCCAAGCAGACGCCAGACAAGGGAGAAGAATCTCCAGGGCTCATTGGCAAGCATCAGGTAGCACCCCTCGCTACAGGGGCCTGATGCTGCCGCAGGTAACCACCTGCTTGGGTAAGGACGAAAGGCAGACAGAGACTCCAAGAGCCCATGGGCAAGCAGAGCAGAGAGAAAGACAGAGTTGTTTGTGCAGTTGTGAACTAGGGGTTCTCATGTTGTCGAGTTATAAAGTAGGGATTCTCATGTTGAACATGGCGTTCGTGGTTGTAAAGCGGGGGTTCTGGTTGTAAAATGGGGATGCTGGTTGTAAAGGGGTTAATCTCCCCCCCCCCCCCCCCCCCCCCCCCCCCCGCCCACCCAAAACCCCCCCCAATGCAAGCCCCCCTACTGGAACCCGCCCCCGCCGCAGCCCCCCGGCCCCCACCCTTAACCTAAACCGTAAACCTTCAACCCCAAACGCCAACCCCCCATTCACAACACAGGGGTGGCTAAGCCTTAAACCCTAAACTTATGTAAACCCTAAACCTTAAACTTTAACCTTAAACCTTAAACCTTAAACCCTAAACCCTAAACCCTAAACCCGAAAACCCTAACCCCCCCACACCCACACCACGCAGGGGTAGCACGGGTGGCCGGTCTCTTCAACCTTCTCCCCCAAATCCTAACCCAACCCGCCAATCACACCACGGGCCAAAACCTCGGACCCTAAACCCCGAACCCTAAACCCGAAACCTTAAACACTAAACCCTAACCCCCAAACCGCACCCACACCACAGGGGGGGGCCAGGGGGTAGGCCTAATCCTTAAACCGTAAACCCTAAACCCTTAAACCCTAACCCCCCAACCACACCTACACCAAGGGGTGGGGGGTGGGGGTAGGGATCCAAGGGAGGATGGGGCCCACCCCCCCTGAACCCTAAACCCTAAACCCTAAACCCTAAACCCTAAACCCTCAACCGTAACCCTAAACCCTAAACCCTAAACCCTCAACCCTCAACCCTCAACCCTCAACCCTCAACCCTCAACCCTCAACCCTCAACCCTCAACCCTCAACCCTCAACCCTCAACCCAAACCCCAACCACACCACCCCACAGGGGGGCCCAAACCACAGGGGGGCGGGGCGCGGATCCTAAACCCTAAACCCTAGACCCTAAACCCTAAACCCTAACCCCTAACCCCTAACCCCTAACCCCTAAACCCTAAACCCTAAACCCTAAACCCTAAACCCTAAACCCTAAAGCCAAACCCCAACCACACCACCCCACAGGGCGGCCCAAACAGGGGTGGGGGGGGGAGGGGTGGGGGGGGTGGGGGGGCTGGTGGCGGCGGGGCGGCTGTGGGGCTGGAAGAAGGGGGGGGGGGTGGGGGCTGGTGGGTGGGGTGGGCCGCACTGATGGGGTTGGGTGGGGTGGGGGGGGCAGCGACGCTGCACCATATATATATATATATATACATATATATATATATATGTACGAGGAACCTTCCTGTATTATGTGACCATGCGTCTTTTCTGAACATTCAAACAGGGGTTCGAATAGTTTGAATGGTTTGGAGTCCGGACTGGGGCCCCCAAACTATTCGAACTATTCGAACTATTCGAAACTATTCGAAACTATTCGAACTATTCGAACCAGGGGGGTTCGAATAGTTCGAATAGTTTGGGGGCCCGGCCTGGAGGCCCAAACTATTCGAACTATTCGAACTATTCGAGCCAGGGGGGTTCGAATAATTCGAATAGTTTGGGGGCGAGGGCTGGTGCCCCAAACTATTCGAACTATTCGAACTATTCGAACCAGGGGGGTTCGAATAGTTCGAATAGTTTCGAATAGTTCGAAAAGTTCGAATAGTTTGGGGGTTGCCTGGGGAGACCAGTTTGGGAGGAAGGGGGGTTCGCATAGTTTGAATGGTTTGGGGGCCCGGCCTGGGGCCCCCAAACTATTCGAACTATTCGAACTATTCGAACTATTCGAACCAGGGGGGTTCGAATAGTTCGAATAGTTTCGAATAGTTCGAATAGTTTGGGGCGTCCCCGGGGAGACCAGTTTGGGAGGAAGGGGGGTTCGAATAGTTCGAATAGTGTGGGGGCCCCAGGCCGGGCCCCCAAACTATTCGAACTATTCGAACTATTCGAAACTATTCGAACTATTCGAACCAGAGGGGTTCGAATAGTTCGAATAGTTTGGGGGCCCGGCCTGGAGGCCCAAACTATTCGAACTATTCGAACTATTCGAACCAGGGGGGTTCGAATAATTCGAATAGTTTGGGGGCGAGGGCTGGTGCCCCAAACTATTCGAACTATTCGAACTATTCGAACCAGGGGGGTTCGAATAGTTCGAATAGTTTCGAATAGTTCGAAAAGTTCGAATAGTTTGGGGGTTGCCTGGGGAGACCAGTTTGGGAGGAAGGGGGGTTCGCATAGTTTGAATGGTTTGGGGGCCCGGCCTGGGGCCCCCAAACTATTCGAACTATTCGAACTATTCGAACTATTCGAACCAGGGGGGTTCGAATAGTTCGAATAGTTTCGAATAGTTCGAATAGTTCGAATAGTTTGGGGCGTCCCCGGGGAGACCAGTTTGGGAGGAAGGGGGGTTCGAATAGTTCGAATAGTGCGGGGGCCCCAGGCCGGGCCCCCAAACTATTCGAACTATTCGAACTATTCGAAACTATTCGAACTATTCGAACCAGAGGGGTTCGAATAGTTCGAATAGTTTGGGGGCCCGGCCTGGTGCCCCAAACTATTCGAACTGTTCGAACTATTCGAACCAGGGGGGTTCGAATAGTTCGAATAGTTTGGGGGCCCGGCCTGGTACCCCAAACTATTCGAACTATTCGAACCAGGGGGGTTCGGATAGTTCGAATAGTTTGGGGGCGAGGGCTGGTGCCCCAAACTATTCGAACTATTCGAACTATTCGAACCAGGGGGGTTCGAATAGTTCGAATAGTTTCGAATAGTTCGAATAGTTCGACTAGTTTGGGGGGTCCCCGGGGAGACCAGTTTGGGAGGAAGGGGGGTTCGCGCCGGCCTGGGGCCCCCAAAGGTCAAAATTTGCCGGAATCCCCTTGGCACCCTGCAAAAGACCCGCAAATACCGCACAAAACGGGAACGGGTAGGAACAACGTTGCGGGTCGAAATTTGCCGGGATCCCCTTGGCACCCTGCAAAAGTCCCGCAAATACCACACAAAACGGGAACGGGTAGGAACAACTTTGCGGGTCGAAATTTGCCGGGATCCCCTTGGCACCCTGGAAAAGTCCCGCAAATACCACGCAAAACGGGAACGGGTAGGAACAACATTTGCGGGTCGAAATTTGCCGGGATCCCCTTGGCACCCTGCAAAAGTCCCGCAAATACCGCACAAAACGGGAACGGGTAGGAACACCTTGGCGGGTCGAAATTTGCCGGGATCCCCTTGGCACCCTGCAAAAGTCCCGCAAATACCACACAAAACGGGAACGGGTAGGAATAACTTTGCGGGTCGAAATTTGCCGGGATCCCCTTGGCACCCTGCAAAAGTCCTACAAATACCACACGAAACGGGAACGGGTAGGAACAACTTTGCGGGTCGAAATTTGCCGGGATCCCCTTGGCACCCTGCAAAAGTCCCGCAAATACCACACAACACGGGAACGGGTAGGAACAACTTTGCAGGTCGAAATTTGCCGGGATCCCCTTGGCGCCCTGCAAAAGTCCCGCAAATAACACACAAAACGGGAACGGGTAGGAACAACTTTGCGGGTCGAAATTTGCCGGGATCCCCTTGGCACCCTGAAAAAGTCCTGCAAATGCCACACAAAACGGGAACGGGTAGGAACAACTTGGCGGGTCGAAATTTGCCGGGATCCCCTTGGCGCCCTGCAAAAGTCCCGCAAATAACACACAAAACGGGAACGGGTAGGAACAACTTTGCGGGTCGAAATTTGCCGGGATCCCCTTGGCACCCTGGAAAGTTCTTCAAGTACCACGCAAAACGGGAACGGGTAGGAACAACTTTGCGGGTCGAAATTTGCCGGGATCCCCTTGGCGCCCTGCAAAAGTCCTGCAAATGCCGGGAACGGGTAGGAACAACTTTGCGGGTCGAAATTTGCCGGGATCCCCTTGGCGCCCTGCAAAAGTCCTGCAAATGCCGCACAAAACTAGTGCCCCAAACTATTCGAACTATTCGAGCCAAGGGGGTTCGAATAGTTCGAAAAATTTCGAATAGTTCGAATAGTTCGAATAGTTTAGGGGGGTGGGGTGCCCGGGGAGACCAGTCTGGAAAGGAAGGGAAGGCCATGACTCGTAATTTAGCGTTGGGAGAAGGCCCGGGCTCGTAATTTAGGATTGGGGGAAGGCCCGGGCTCGTTATTTAGTATTGGGGGAAGGCCGGGCTCGTAATTTAGTATTGGGGGAAGGCCCGGGCTCGTAATTTAGTATTGGGAGTAGTTTGGGGTCCGGCCTGGGGCGCCCAAACTACTCAAACTATTCG
Source organism: Symbiodinium natans (assembly GCA_905221605.1). Classification (NCBI taxonomy): domain Eukaryota; class Dinophyceae; order Suessiales; family Symbiodiniaceae; genus Symbiodinium; species Symbiodinium natans. The sequence continues at coordinate 297,645 of CAJNDS010002714.1, read as the reverse complement.
AACTATTTGAAACTATTCGAACTATTCGAACCAAGGGGGTTCGAATAGTTCGAATAGTTTCGAATAGTTCGAATAGTTCGAATAGTTTGGGGGGGGGCCCGGGGAGACCAGTCTGGAAAGGAAGGGAAGGCCATGGCTCGTAATTTAGTGTTGGGAGAAGGCCCGGGCTCGTAATTTAGTATTGGGGGAAGGCCCGGGCTCGTAATTTAGGATTGGGGGAAGGCCCGGGCTCGTTATTTAGTATTGGGGGAAGGCCGGGCTCGTAATTTAGTATTGGGGGAAGGCCCGGGCTCGTAATTTAGTATTGGGAGAAGGCCCGAGCTCGTAATTTAGTATTGGGACAAGGCCCGGGCTCGTAATTAGTATTGGGAGGGGGGTGTTCGAATAGTTTGAGGCCCGGCCTGGGGCGCCCAAACTATTCGAACTATTCGAACTATTCGAAATTATTCGAATTATTCGAATAATTTCGAATAGTTCGAATAGTTCGAATAGTTTGGGGGGGGGGCCGGGGAGACCAGTCTGGAAAGGAGGGGAAGGCCCTGGCTCGTAATTTAGTATTGGGAGAAGACCCTGGCTCGTAATTTAGTATTGGGGGAAGGCACGGGCTCGTAATTTAGTATTGGGGGAAGGCACGGGCTCGTGGGGGAAGGTCCGGGCTCGTAATTTAGTATTGGGAGAAGGCCCGGGCTCGTAATTTAGTATTGGGGGAATGCCCGGGCTCGTAATTTAGTATTCGGAGAAGGCCCGGGCTCGTATTTAGTGTTGGGAGGGGGGGTGTTCGAATAGTTTGGGGCCTGGCCTGGGGCGCCCAAACTATTCAAACTATTCGAACTGTTCGGTCCGAATAATCCCGAATAGTTCGAATAGTTCGAATAGTTTGGGGGGGGGGGGCCGGGGAGACCAGTCTGGAAAGGAAGGGAAGGCTCGGGCTCGTAATTTGGTATTGGGGGAAGGCCCGGGCTCGTAATTTAGTATTGGGGGAAGGCCGGGCTCGTAATTTAGTATTGGGGGAAGGCCCGGGCTCGTAATTCAGTATTGGGAGAAGGCCCGGGCTCGTAATTTAGTTCTGGGAGAAGGCCCGGGCTCATAATTTAGTATTGGGAGGGGGGGTGTTCGAATAGTTTGGGGCCCGGCCTGGGGCGCCCAAACTATTCAAACTATTCGAACTATTCGAAAATTCGAACCAAGGGGGTTCGAATAGTTCGAATAATTTCGAATAGTTCGAATAGTTTGGGGAGGGGGGGGCACGGGGAGACCAGTCTGGCAAGAAAAGAAGGCCCGAGCTCGTAATTTAGTATTGGCAGAAGGCCCGGGCTCGTAATTTAGTATTGGGGGAAGGCCCGGGCTCGTAATTTAGTATTGGGGGAAGGCCGGGCTCGCAAGATACTTCAAGCTTGGTCTGTGAGGAGGCATCCAGAACAAGCAGACCAGGAAAACCAAAGAAAACTGAAACCCTCCTGCAAATGCCGGAAGAGCTACATTGAGCTCAGGCCCGGACCCCAACTGCATCTGAGGACTTTGCAGGAACAAACAAACAAACAAACATGTCCGAGCCAGACATGAGTGCATATAGGGAAGCACCCCATGTATGGAAGATGCCCTTCTGAGAGCAGGAATGCGAGGATGCTTTGCCTCATGGGGCCTCAGAACGAGCTCACTTCCCGTGCGGTAGCTTAGCAGTGACGTCCCCTCGGAACCGCGGGCGGAAGACGCGGCTGAGCCCATCCACCGCCCCGTCCCCCTACGGCGGGTCCTCCCGACCGCAGCTGCTGCATAGGATCTCAGGACTCAGGACCATCCAGGCCAACATCCCACCTAGGTATCCCCGAGCGCAGTCGTAGCGAGCCGCCGCCTCAGAGCAGCCTTTGCCCGGTGGGACCGAGCCGCCACACACAGCTCCTGCAACAAGAGGGAATGTAGCAGACTTGGCATCTCCCCAGTGCGGGCTGCTACAGCGCGAGCGACGTGCTTGATGACGACGGCAGCCCCAGCATCCCAATTGCCCGTCGTTTCTGCCACCATGGGCACGAAGGTGACCCCCTGAGCCTCACACGTTCGTGCAGTGCTCTGGTGGTCCTCCTTGTGTCGGGCATACGCGGCCGCTGCTGCTCCAGCCTCCTGACCCGCCAAAGCCAAGGTCTCTTGCCGCTGGGGCGCCGTGATGGCGAAGTCAAGCGCGGCAGGGGACCCGGCTAAGGAAGGCACGTAAATGTCAGCTGGTCGCCGACGAGCCAAGTGGGGCAGGAGCAACCCCGGGCGCTCCTTTTCGGGACGGAAGCCCGCCCGGTCCAACCAGGTGTAGAGGACATCCCGGACAGAGTTGTGGCGCAGAGTGCGCTCTCCACCAGCAACACAAGTCGCAGCGTGGTGGCTATGTCGGTCCAGCACACCATCACAAAGGGGGCACCAGCAGTCCTCCGCAGCATCGGGCACCCCCAAACGAAAGCGCAACTCAGCGCAGAAAACTGCTGGTTCGAGCCGTGTCCGACCGGAGGGCGTAGCTGCCAGGAAGGCCCTGGCCCCGAGGCCAGCTTCCGAGCGGAGCACCGCCCTTTCCACCAAGGAGGCTTGCGCCAGCTGCGCTTCCCAGCCGGCCAGGTCCACACGCTCCGAAAGCGCACGCTGTTTGGCCGCCAAGGCTTCGCACAGGGACAGGGCTGAGTCTTGGGGCAGCTCCCGATTCAGCGCCCGCAGTGCGGCGGCCACAGCAGGCGACCCGTGAACGGCCTGGGCAGAAAAAGCACGATCAATGTCAGCACAATCGGCCAAGCTTGCTCCAAGCGACGCCAAGTAGGCAGCTGGGGCATGCACCAAGCTAGCGCGCAAGCCCAAGCCCGCCTGCCCAACCCCCCGTGCAGCCTGTCGCCACTGCCCAGCAGTAAGGTGAAGGCCGGTCAAATCACCGAAGCACCGTTGCACGTGGCCATCGAAAGTGGCCAGGGCAGCGGCCTGGGCACACGGAGGGTTGCAGCGCATGCTATGGACCACGCGAGCGAACCCTCCAGCAGCTCGCCAGCCTTGGCTGCCCGCGCCGCAGTGTGGGCGCAAATGTAGCTGTCCTCCCCAATTGCTGCACCCAGAAACTCGAAGTTATTGACGAGGACACGGCTGGACCCATCGGGCCGTTGCAGCAGGTTGGCAGGGAAGTGCGGCCGAAGGAGCTGCGTGTTTGGGGCACCAAAAACCACCAACTCGCACTTGTCAAGGTTGAGCTCCAGGCCAATGGCTCTAGAACGCGTTTGGGCAAGCCGGAGCGCAGCCCCTAAGGGGGCAAAGTCGCCAGCGAGCACCCCGTCATCCAGAAAGTGCACCGCAAGGTCCAGAGAATCCGACCGCAGCTCCGCAGCCAGCGGTTGCAAGGCCAAGGAAAACAACAAGGGTCCCAAGGGATCTCCCTGCTGCACACCAGCTGACGACTCCAAGGCGCGGTCACCGAATTGCAGGCAGCTCGGCTGACGGTAGCACCAAGCAGCCCAGCGGGCCAGGGCCGGGAAGTGGACGACAGTCTGCTTAAGCACTTCCTCTCTGCTCACACAGTTGAAGGCATTGCGGAAGTCAAGCTTCAGGAGAGCTTTATGCGACGAGCCAGAATGCCTGGCACTCCACGCACGTACGGCGTGCACAGCTTTTTCAGCACCTCCTTTGACAGCCACGCCTACCTGAGCAGGCCAAAAGAAAGCACGTGCCTCATCCTTGACCACTGCCATTAAGCACTTGCCCGTGAGGCGGCGGAGCAGCTCGCCAACCGCAATTGGCCTCACGCCACCAGCTGGTTTAGGCAATGCCACAAGCCCTGCGCCAGCCAGCACAGGAGCTATAGTTGCAGGGGCCCGCCCCTGGGCCATGAGGTTGACCACATCGGCGAGTTGAGCCATGAAGCTGTCACCCCCACCCGCAACACAAGCATCCCGCAGGTGCTGCACGCGAAGTCCTGTTGGGCCTGGGGCGGTCTCAACTGGAAAAGCTCGCAAGCAGCGGGCAACCAACTCCGGGGCCAAAGCAGGAGGGACTGGCAAGTCACCCATGGCCGGTGTGGAAGGCAAGGGCCGGTGAGGGTGGAGGGCAGCAAGAGCTCTGGCAGTTTCCTCGGTTTGAGGGCAGAGACCCTTAGACATGAGGGCAGCGCAGGCCTTCCGATCAAAGCCTTCACGCCCCCAGCTGGTGGCAATGTCCCGGCGCTCCTCGGGCGTCAATGGTCCGGACCGTGGGGGCCGGCGGCGAGGCCTGGACTCCCAGAGTGAGAGGCGCTCGCCTTCTTGCCATCGCTGAAGCCTGTCAAGAGTGAAGGCAGCAGCAGCCTTGCGGTGTCGCCGACCCCCGCGCCCCGGCGCGCACAGCACACATTGTGGCAGCATCAGAAGCTCCAGCCACGTCGCGACATCATTGCGGTGGGCCACAGCAGCTAGCGCCCGAGTGAGAACCTGGTTCCAGGCGTGCCGCGCAGCCATTGGGATGTGACGGAGGGTGGACGTGCGTGCAGATTGTATGGCAGCCAGGGTAGGCAAAGGCAAGCCGTCCACTTCCATGGCGTCGACGTCATCCACGGCAGCTGCCCTCGCCTCTGGACGGCAGGTTGGGTGGACGCCATAGCGCTCCGACACGCTGAGCCCACACACAGGACAGCGGATGCGCCCACGGGCCTGCATCCAGGCAGTGGGCACGTCCCCATCCAGTGAACCAGCTAAATGCGCATCAATATGGGCACGCATTGAGCTCTCATTCGCCCAACCGCGAGCACGGGCCGGGTCAGAGCACGGGCATCCGGCAACAGGGCAGTAAGTGCGCCCGCCCCGCGCAGCACCGGCGCCACCATGAGCGGGAGCTCGAGGAGGCGGTGAGCGCTCGCGGGGCGGGCGCTCAGACCCGATAGGTGTTCCTGGCTCAGGCCCGGGATGGCTCGCTTCGCCCACGCGCCGGCCTCGCAGAGGCCATCCCATCCAGAAGGACAGCTGCGGCTGCCGCTGCCAAGTGGTCCTCTGCCGCTCACACATATGCCCACGCCGTCGGCGCCACCGTATCACCACCGCCCCACCTCGCAGACCAAGCAAAGGATCCCATACAGGCAAGGGCGTCACCAGGCAAGACACCTGTGCGTTGAGCAGTTTGGTGAGGCGACGCCTGTCACGTCTGCCCAAGCTATCGGGAATCAGCCCGATGGAGTCGGAGCATTCCCCCTCCCAGGTCGCTGCATCGTTTGTCCCCAACCACCACAAGCCCCAGAGCAGGAAGCCAGGAGACGGTGCCATGGCTCACTGTGTGAACCTCGGGACGAGCAGCCTTTCCTTGGCTCAAGCCTTTCCTCGAATCTTGCCGTCGAAGCCTTAAACCCTCAGCCAAGGATGTCATCGTCGATCTTATGGTCTGTATGGACAAAGAGTCAAAAACACAACACAATCCATCATGAGGTCCAAAACACCACAACCCAACTGCAATTTTCACACGTGTGGTGACAGGTGTATGGTTGTAAGTTCTAAGTTTAATTCATTTGGGTTAAGGTTTTTTTTTTTAAGTTTAGGTGGCTTGCAAGACTGCGAAGATAATTAAGCACGTGCCCTCGATTGTCAGGCCGCCGACGGCTCGGGCCTCTTTCTGACGTGCATCGGTCAAGCTTTGCCTGTTACAGCTGCCTGGTGCGTGCAACGCGGTGGAGTCATAGGCCTCTTTGGTTTAATCGAGGGCCGCATGAACCGGTATTTGAAGAAGTATATCTGCAAAACCCACGAGTGTCCACCCTCTGCCAAGATGGATCCTGACCAAGCTGCCAACCGGGTCGGCACCTACAGCGGCTCCACCAGCAGGTCACCGATGGGCACCTCGGCGCCGTCGCTGGGGTCGACGCGCTGGGGTCGACGGGGCATGCCAAAGTGGCTGCATTTTTTTTAGCACGCCGTTTTGCCCAACGTTCATCGCGGTCCCAGTGCAGGTGGCATCGCAGATACCTACGTGATCGGGGGGCGAGAGTGGGGGGCGGGCAGACGACTATGGCCAAGCGGCTGGCAAGGGGAGGACCCTCGGACGAGTCTACAAAGATTGGAGGAGCGGCGCATCCCCATCGAGGTAGGAGGTCCCGACCAGGGGCAAAGCAAGAAGGCTGGCTGCGAAGGACCTGGCAGCTGCAACGGAAAGGATTGCTGACCATCGGAGTGCGAAGGCAGGCGTGCTGGCAGCGCGGGATGATGGGGGCGCAGCCCGGGCACGGCAGCGGGCGAGCACCGCCTTCAATGTCGAGAACGACAAGGTAAGCCTCCAAGGCCATCGGTAGCCGCCTCGGCTCGGCGGCGGAGGATAGCGCGACGGCATCGGCAAGCAGCTGCAGCTAGCGGAAGCGGCAGGCGAAGCCGGCGCAGAAGCAAAACACGGAATATCGACGACTCAAGCTGCAGCTCAGGCGAGGTGGGCCGAGCAAAGAAAAAGCGAGCAGCGCATGGGCCCGACTGCAAATCCAGCAGCGCGACCGACGCCTCATCGAGCTCGCTGCGCAAGGCCCTGCGACAAAAGTCATCAACCGCCCTAGGCTTCCCGCTGCCAACCCTTGGAAACCTCGAGGCCGACCTCCTCGGCGGGTGGGGGCGGGTCAGACCTAGCAAGCGTTGACCACTCGGGCACATCATAGCCAGAGCCCGACAGTGAGGTAGTAAATTTCACCCGTAGGCTTAACTTTCGGGCATGCGGAACTTGCCAACTAGGTGTAAGTTGGCAGGTGTTAGGACGCACTGCCGGACTTCGCGTTTGAAGGTTTAGCGTGCGTCGGAACGCACACCCGGTACTTTTTGCTTTGCACGCATCATCAAAGGAAATCGTAGTGAATGGTTTGCACGCGTGGGAATGCACACCCGGTACTTCTTGCTTTCCGCGCATCATCAGGTGGAATCATAGTTCATTCATCGCTGCCCCCGCAACTTGATTTCTGAGACGCGCGGGACATCCAAGGCTCAGTCGGTCTGTGATTCTACGGTGTTTTTGACCAACAACAGTCCAAACCAGGGCCCCTAGCCCTTTCGGTTCGCTGTTTTTCTTAGGCCCGCAAGAGCAGGTCTTTGGGCCCAAGATACTTTGGAGCAGGTTTTTTTGCTACGGGTTTGGGAAGGTTTTGGCGCGCCTGAATTGTTTGCGGGGCAGGGACCTTTGTCAAGGTTCGGCTCGCCTTCGGAAGGCTGCCACAAACTTTGGATGAGGTTTTGCTTTTCCTATGTTTGCCATACGCATACGTCCGCATCTTGGAGGTAGGTTCTACAAATTGCAGCACGCATGTAACTCGAAGAGAACATTCCTTTCTGCACGTTGCGCTCGATCAGTGCTATGACGATAAAAAGACAACTTGTTTCTTTGAAGCCATCTACATGTTGTTCGGCAAAAGCGGCGCAAGCGAGTTTGGATGCAACAACCTCTCTCAACGCAGCAAACCAAAACACGATAGGCGCGGAGGCCAGTCAATTCGGGACCCGTTTTTTTTCTCTCACAAGGGTTGGGGCGCCTTGGCTGGCTTAGCGCTGCTGGCGGCCTTTGGCGTCAAAATTCTCACCTATTCTGCCAAGCTTGCGTTGTCGCTCCTCGGCAGCCACCCAGAGTTCCGAGGAAGTTTCGAGGAGGTTTGGAGGAGGTTTCGAAGGAGTTTCGAGGAAGTTTCGAGGAGGTTTCGAGGAGGTTTCGAGGAGGTTTGGAGGAAGTCTCGGGGTGGCTTCGTCGAGGAGCATCCAAGGAGGCCGGTGAAAGGACCAGGAAGAGGAAGTTTCGAGGAAGTTTCGAGGAGGTTTCGAGGAGGTTTCGAGGAAGTTTCGACGAAGTTTCGAGGGGAGTCGTGGGACATCGCGCCGGCGTCCGCCAAAAACTAGAAGTTCCGCCGCTTTACAGACTCCGGCGATGCATATCCGAGTTTCAAAGCCAACCATGCCACGAAGGCAGTCGAGGACCATCAACGACGCCTGTCAGCGCAAACGCAGCGGAACCATGACTTTGCGGGCTTGACAAACAACGCCAGCTACAAAGCAGCTGCAACATAGGGGCCAAGGCGGGACAGCTGGGCCTGTAAGCTTTGACAGTAGAACAGTATAAATCGCAACGCGCCAGCTTTGCAAGACACAATACCCCGGTGTTTCCAGCGCCGAAAATTAGCATTGTAAATTTGCGTCATTTGGGGTTCGCTGCCGGCCCCACAAGTTTTTCGAACGCACTGATATGATCTGCTGTCAGCAGACGAGTAACCTGCTGGACATCCGTCCAAAAGATCAAGAAGGCCCTGCGACAAGGGCTCAACCAGAAACATCTCAGGGTTTCAGGGCGCTGAACAATGACATCGTGAGCTCGTGACACCACATCCGGCAGCGACACCAGAACTTGAGGTGTTTGAGGAGAAGATTCCGTGTCTGAGTCGGGCGCATCGGGGCAGAAACTACCTTGGCAGCTGCCTTTGCATCGGCATATCCTTTGCTTGAGTTCTTGATGACTTGCTTGTTGAGGCTGACCTCCAACATTCATCTTGATGCTACAGGGACACAATGTCCCCCACCCCTCTCAAAGCCCGAGTCCTGCGTCGCCTGGCCTTCACAGGTCTGCAATCCGAGTCTGGCTTGTGTTACAGCGCGCGTTGCAGTGACTGGATGAGCTGACCAGTTCGACTCTCTCGCGATGTAAACTGTAAACACTGCTGCGTGTTATTATCGCGTCCGCAGCACGCTTGATTCAACATTTTTGGTTGCGCGAACGCCCTGAACGCGGCTTCAGCCTGAGAGCTTTGGCAGGCCTGGTTGCACTTGTTCACGCACATGCAAAGAGGCTTGGTGAAATTTACTACAGTGAGGTAGCACAGTCCCGATCGAGAAGCCCCTCAGCAAACGCGGGCTCGCGATGGGCGATGACCTTGAGCGCATCAGCCCAGGATGCCCAATAGGCCGTGGGCGCCCGCAACAGCAAGCAACGGCAACGCAGCGGCCTCGCCAGGTGTCAGGAGAGCTTCAAGTCACTGCATGACAGGGCGGTCATGCCCCTGCGTGGCCTCGGCGCGTCGCACACGTGCCCTGCGGCGGGGGCGCGGCGTGGTCGTCGGCGGGCCGCGCTACGCTGCCAGCGCGAAAAGTCTCAGAAAGCGCTGCGGCCTCGACTGCAACGGCGTGGCCTCCGTACGCCTCGAGCAATGCCGCCTGGGTCAGCGCCGGTGCATAGCCTTCGCGATCCACGAGGCATGCCAGTGCGCGGCTGAAAGGGAGGCAGGCTGAGTTGTCCCCCCGACGCTTCGGCGCTTGCAGGGGTGGCGTCCTCGGATTCCTCGGCTTCCGCCAACGCGTACAGCAGGGCAGCCAGCCTTTCGACAAGTAGCGCCGCCGCGCCGGCGAGTGCGCGAACCAGTCGGCACCAGCGCTCGCCGCAGAGCGGGTGCTGTGCCCATGCTGATGTGATTTCGGAGGAAAGCGTGCCCACAGCCGCATGCAACAAGGGAACGTACAACCAGGAGTTTCTGCACCCTTCCGGCCGCCCAGGCGGGCAGCGGCAAAGCCAAGTGGGGCGGCCCCGTGTGGCTAGTTCGGGGCCGCTGGACCTGGCGTCGTTTGGCCGGGCGCTGTTGGGGGCGCGTCTCCTGGAGTGCTGGCGGAAACGCTGGCGCCTCGGCCGTGAGGGGGCCCCCACGTGGCGATGCCAATGGCGTGTGCACTAAGGGTGTCGGAAAGCGTCTCCGCATCCGAGGCTAGAGGCGCTGTGGGCGGGAGGAGTCCCATTTGGGCCAGGGCATGCAGCGTGCGGTCGCGGCGGTTTGCAACGTCATCTGGCGGGCCGGGGTTCGCCGCTTCGCCGACGCGTACGCCGTCGTACGGGTGGGCGGGCGGCTCCAACAGACCTAGCACGGGATAGGCGCTGCTCCAGATCTGATGCCGCTTGCTGTCCCAAGAACACCTGCAGTAAGGTTTCTTGCGCTGTGGCGGGGAGCACGCAGAGCTGTTGCGCCCTATCCTGTGCGATCTCGGGGTAGGTGGCTCGTTTGCGCCGCTCGGCCGTGCACAGCACGCCCCCCCGCGGTTTGCGGCCCCACCGTGCTCAGTGCTTGCGTCGCAGCAAAGCACTCCTGCCAACGGGGTCGCCCTACACGACGAGCAGGTGCTGACGGTCCCTTGGTGGTACTGCCAGCTACGGCTGCGGCAAAACAAACCACCTGGCCCTCAGGGCCGACAGCCGCGCGTGCGACAGCAAACCAGGTCACCGTGCTCATCGACGAAGCGGCCACACCCCGGGATGGACTGCCCGCCATGCCCGCCGCAACGCCGCGCGGCCAGCGGAAGTGACAGGCGAAGGCATCGCCTCAGTGCGATCTGCATCATCACCGGGGAGAGCGTAGTGTGGGGGTCACTTGGGATGGCCGTGAGCCATGCGCCGGCATGGGGCCCAGCCTGTGTGAACGCATAAGAGCACGATGAGCGGGCGACAAGGCAGCAACACGCGGTCGCGGAAAAAAAGGTTCCGAGTACACGACGCGTGAAACTGCCCGAATTGCTCCTTCTGCGTCCTGTGGCCCGCTGTGTGTGGCGTGCGCATCCCGTGATCGGCGCCTTGTGGCCCCATACGGTAGCTGCCCTGCTCGCACGGCCTTTGCTGCCCGTGCAAGAACCTGCCGCTGGTGTCGCGCATGTGGAACGCGCTTTCGCCTCGTCCGTGCAGTTGTCCCCCTCGCTCCACCGCTTTCGAGATTGGGTTGGGCCGTGACAACCACACATCATTTCCCTCGCTAAGCTGCTCTCCGCAATTGCGGTGCAGAATTAGGGTCATTATCTCGCGGCTCCTTTGCAGGTCCTGCTGACGCTGCTCCTAGGCCCACCTGTAGTCGGCGCACTCGAGCGGCTTATTGAGGACTTGCGACGGCCGCTGCAAGCACTTAACCTCTGTGACCCCGCCAAACCGCCATTGACCCAGCCCTGCCAAACCCCCACCACACGCTGCGAGTTGCTGACGGCAGCGAGTTGCTGACACCAGCCTACCAGTAGTTCGCGTCCCACTCGCGTGCCAGAGGCCGGCGTGGCGGGACGCGAACTCGGACGCGGGCAACGACGTCGCGCTGGCCGCCATGAACATCGATGTGCCGGTCCACGATCCGTGGCGCATCGAAGTCGTTTGTAACGGCCTGCCGCTTTGGCATGGGGCACAACTTGCCGTTGACGCCACCCTCGTCAGCCCGTGGCCCAAGATGGACGCCCGCATGACGGCGTGGACAACCACCCGGATTGGGCCGTCCGCATCGCAGCGAGGCGCAAACGACGGCAAACGTACCCCGAGCTATATGGGAGCCGGGCTCGGCCATTGGTGGGGGCTGCATGCCAGGGCAATCGGCCTGGGAAAATTGTTGGGCAAGTGTGCGAGCTACCAATCGTCGCAAGAGATCCCCGATGACGAGTCGTGACGAGTCTTCTGGTGCCCCCAGGTGGCTTGCGGATGCCGACAAGCGACCGTGCGCGATCATGCGAGACGGTCTGATGCCAACACGCAGGCTTCCGCAGCTACAGCTACCGAGCGACACTCGCGGACGCTTTGTGGATGCTTCGCAGACGCTAGGGCGACGATTTTGGTACCCCAACTCTTTCAACAAGAACCCTTCTGCCATGCATTCAGGAATGATTGAAGGCTGCATCCCCAAAACTGTTCGTGAACAACTCCGTGCCCCCTCGCAGCCAGTTACATGAGACCGTGTATGGGAACTATGAACCCAGCTATGTCGCAGGCTTCTCGACATGAAGCGTCTACGTTTCCCGAGGGGCACATCGCGCGTGCAGCTTTTGTTCCCTTTCTTGCGCTACCTCTTTCTGAAGGTCTTGGCGTCCAACCCTCAAGGTATGTATAGTGCTTAGCCACTAAGCGTTTCACTAAGCCTTGGCAAGAGGAGCTAACAGTCGCACAATGAGCGCCTTCCAGTCGTACCCGGCTGTACTGCATGGGAGTGTGGCCTATGTGCCGCCTGTGAAATCGCACTATACGATGCTATGCATACGGCCTGAAGGCTGCAGGGATTTGAAGGATTGGAGGTTGAGACTTCAGAGAGGTACAGCGCCGGCTCAGCGTGCAGCAAACGCCCTCTGGACGCCCTGCCCAAGGGGAGGTTCACCAGGAGACATAACGTTGGACAAACTCGCACAAACTCTTGCTTATTTGGGCAAATCATCGGCTTGCGCAGTTCTGGACTGTCGATGCGCAACCCCGTGCTTGGTCAGAATCGTCTGAAGAACCTATTCACCTACTCCTCTGTCTGACCCACTTGTACATGAGTTATCATGAGTTCTTCGGAACCTACAATGCCGCAACAAGGGAATCGAGGCCACGGGGGCTTGAGTTGATGACTGGGACTTTCTGATGTTTTTTGGATGCTGGGCCGATCTGGAGGCAGCCGCGGGACCTGCAGGCAAAAATCACAAAGCTATCCGATCTGTTACACCTTGGGAAGTTCCCGCATGATGGGCTCGAAGTCAAACTCGACGGACAGAAGGGCCTTCCATGCCGGCAGGCATGAGTCGTGAGTGTTCTGCACTAAGCAACTGCGATGACAAAACAGGTATGCGCCATGTCTGCGCATATGCCAGGCGATTTTTTGTCTTTAAAGCTCCGTCAGTGCAGTTGATAGAGCTTGCAGCTCGACTGTTGCAAGCCCTTGCGCATGTCGAGGTACAGGAAAGAACTTATGGCTTATGGGAGGCCGGCGCGGTTCCAAACCTCCGGACCTGTACACTTGCCGAGGATCAAGCCCCTAAGAAGATCTAAGAAGCGCCTAAGAAGCACCTGAGAAGCAGAGCCCCTTAAGGAAGTCACACTCATCTTCTCGGAAGCCTCGCTGGCAAGGACTCCGTCTGGGCCGCTTTTCAGCAACTCCTGCAGCCAACATGTGCTCTCCCCCCACAGTGTTACAAGTGCAACTCAGAAGCGTTGACGGGTCGCGGCCCATGGGTGTTTGCCTTCCTCCGCGAACCCTGGGTGATTCAACCTAGATGCACCTTTAGGTTCCCACTGGCCATGCTGCAAGTTCTGCAGCTAAGGCAATTCAACCCTATGACCCCCAAATCATCAGTACCTCTTCCCCACGATCTCTGCCAATCAACCATAACTTAACAATGTAAGCCAGCTTCTGCTTCGTCTCAGATCCCACGCTGGGGTGAAGGATTTACTCGCAATGAGGCTTGATGAACTACTGCGGACGCTAGCCGCCACCCCAACCTACTCGTCCGCAGGCCCTCCAATGCACTTCGGTTTCTGGGGCCCTGCCTCGTTTAGCCACTTCGCCGACCGCACGTGGCAATAATTGTCCGCTTCCCTGAAGGCCGAGTTGGCCGTGAAGTGAGCAAACACTTGGGGTTCGGTTGAGGTTCGGTATGGTTCGGCGTTTGGCGCTTTGACTCAACGCACCTCTCGAGGATGTTTGTCACTCCTGCTTGCTCGGAATCATGTAAGCTCTGATTGATTTGCGGCATTTCGAGTTGTAATAGGCACACGCACAGACATACTGATAAATATGTGCAGATACATCCGCGCGCCGATCACGGCACGTCACCATCACCGCGCCCTCCCCTCCCTCCCCATCCGCGCAGCCAAGAAAAGCATGGACATGTGGGGTTCTCCGGTCCTTCAATTCAATTGCAAAACTGTTTCCTCTGCAATGTCCGACCTCAGCATCAGTCGCCCGATAATGACTCTCGCTTCGTTATACTCTCCATTAGCCTCCACGTGACCGCGTGACCCTAAACCTCGCAACACTGCCACTACCCCTCTACCCACCCACTTTTGCTACCTTTGCCTCAAACTTGGCCTCTACCATCGTCAACATGGACCTGGAAGCTTCGTGCACCTCGCCAAGTGCACATCCTCTGTGACCAAGATCTGCCGCCGAGGATATGGACGCATGAGCATTTCCAGCATGTACCTCTTCAAACCGAGCACTCCAATTCTGGCACGGTCCCTAGAGGCCTAAGCTGGGCGTAGTTTAGGAGAGCTTGCGTTTCATTCGTCCTGGACGGGACGCGCCAGCGCTCTGGCAGCCCTAATGCAACTTGCTTCTCTTTCCTCATCTGAACCCGCCGAAATGCGCCTTTACGAACCCATACCATGTCAAGGAGCATGACCGGGCTAACCAGGACTGGCTACAGCTGCTTCCGTTCCTCTTCCAGCTGGACCGGTACATCACAGTCTGCGAGTTCTCAAAACTCTAATCATGTGAAAGCTGAGAATTATGCTGCCTCTCAAACTTACCTGGATGCTGTGGATCTGGTCACCACACGTGACCCCCGGAAGGTCGCATGATCTCACGATCGCAGCGATACAGTTCACGGGCGCTCGTGTCAACGTAGGACTGAGAGAACCTGGCAAGCAAGGACGCAAGGCTTCCTGAACGAGTAACCGGGACACTCATGCTGAAAAGCTGGCTGCCAAGAGCCTCACACCATTGAAAACCAAGCTCATGGGTTCACAACGTCGTCCAAACACTTCCATACAACTATGGGCTAGTCATGGGTTCGACGCACAACGAGCTGGCAATCTCGGAACACACCTGGACCCGGAAGCAATTTCTTTCAACACGTCATCCGTGCCGCGCAGATGCTGCTGCGGCAACAACAGTTAACAGGAGCTTGATGGTCGTCAAGCAGCCGCTGCCGTCACGCAAAGTCACACGCAAGGTATTCAGACGAGGGAATTGCATCGCAAGTCTCAGTGCCAGCGATGCGAAGGCTGCCACTCCTTCCTCCTTCAAAAGATCTGGAGTTCGGCCAGTTGCGTCTTGGATTTGATGGCTTAAGCCCTCAAATACCCTTACAGAACTGTAACGCAGTCAAGGCACAATGACGAAGTACGGTAGGAAACTAGTCAAGAAATGACTGTCCAAAGTTAGGAACGTTCAAAAGTGAATTCAGGGATTTCGGACAGGCAGGTCTGCAGTACCATTCGAGGTGAATCAGGTGTGTTAGCATCACGTCGCAGAACAACCTGAGCATGCTTGTCATTAAGTATGGGAGTTTTGATAGAAAGAGTGCCAAACTCCTTGCGAGGGCTCCGCCCCCTCAGAGAACTTCGAGCAGCTCTAGAGAGACGGGTGCAGACGGCCTGAGCCCCAGCGGCACTCTCGAAATCAAGCTTGCAGCTTACTTCGTTTCTGGAGGCTTTTACTTGCACACGGCATGAATATGTGACCCCGGGTTCCTCTCCCCCAACCCCCATGAACCCTCAACCCTAAACCTGCCCGCCCGTAACCAAATAACCCCAAAAATCCCCAAAAGCTACCGCCCAAAAGTGGGAGAGAGGAAACCCCAAACCTCCCGCCCCCCCCCCCCCCCCCCCGCCCAAACCCTGAACAGCAAAGCCAACACGAACTACCGGCGAGAAGGTGGTGTAGTTGTGGCTAAGGCGCCATCGAGCTCGTAAGCCGCCCACTCTGCACCCTCTTTACAAACCTTTACAGTCGACAAAGCCCACCTCAGACAATCTCTTCAAGATTGCCTGAATGGAGCCTCAACGGCCAGAAGGGCCGATGAAAAGCTGCACTCTCTGGATCGGTTAAGCATGATCGCGATCCAAGACTCCAAGACCTGGCTCTCAAACAAAGCAACCTAAGACGAAGCGCTACCGGAAGCTATGTCGCAGAGCCAGGTCTCGCTTTAGCGCACTGTAGATCAGAGTCAGAGTCGACTCAATTAATGCTGCTCGGTCATTGGAGACGATGACCCCGCCGTTATTGAGCTTTTGAGCAAACACCAATCAGGTCTCGCCGGAGGCAGCGATCGATGGATGAGTCTAGATCGGGGTCCACTCAATGCATGTTGCACGTCGTTGGAGACAATCCGTGATCTTTCTTGTCGGGCTAGCCATCCTCGAGAAACCCCCAATCATGACTCGCAACCGTCGTCACCTGAGGCGAAAAATCAGCAAATACTTGGCACCTGCAGACGCTAATATATATATATATATATACATATATAGTATGTATTTATATAAGAAACTGTGGCAACAAGCAAGATTGACATACCCTGCGATCCCCAATTTGCCGAGGGCTGCCTCCAAACACGCCATGTCAGTCTCCGAGTTTGACCCTCTGCCGAACCATATCATCGCAGGACAGCCACCACATCCACTCAAAGCAAAAAGAAGGCTACGCGTAGAGAGTTGCCCTGCGATGAAAGAATTAGTGCATGTACCATAAGTATGTCTCCATACATGCTTCATAGTGCTTTTGATGTATCCATGTTCATCACGGGCTTATTTGTTGGCTATACCTACCTACACGATGGCGCGTTGCGCTTTCCAAACACTACTGTAGTGATTTTTCGGAAGATCGCCGTACACTTCCCTTGCGCTTGCAGCATCGAGGTGCTCTAGCGACTCTGGCACACGCGCAAGTTGAGGCGGTGAAGTGAGTCACCTGGCTGTTTATCAACAGATGCTAAAGCCGCCCCCCCAAAAGGAAGGCTGCCTTGACAAACACCAGCTTGCAGATACATGCACCAGGCTCCGCTCCGCCTGTGCTCCCCAAATCTGGGACATGACGAGATCAGACCCCTGGTGGCGAGCTCGATGTCACTCCGCGTCTTCCCAACCCAACAAGTTCGAGCATACATTGAAGCACTGGATCTTAGGACCTTACCAAGGACGTGGGCAGAACACCACTTCGTTCCAACCAGAAATCACAAGTCAGAAGTACCTGACTCAGATTTAACATAACTTAATAAGGGTCAGTATCCCTAAACCCTAAACCCTGAACCCTGAACCCTATAAACCCTAACCCTAAACCCTGAAAGGGGCATCGGTGGCGGAGGCTAAGCCGAGCCCAGGGCGCCCAAGCCTTGTGTAAGCTTGGGACCCCGAATTCAGGGCCTAAGGTGGCGATTTAGGGTTCTCATCTTGTTTAGGGTTCAGGGTTTATAGGGTTCAGGGTTCAGGGTTCAGGGTTTAGGGTTTAGGGCTTAGGGTTCAGGGTTGAGGGTTTAGGGAGGACATTGCAATGCAATGCATGACAAGCTGAACTCGGAGACTCCACGGACACTGTAGACCCAAAGTCCAAATGCTCATGTCAGCTTTCAGAACTTCTCAGATTGCAGCTTGGCATACCCTCCACCCTTGATTGCTGAGCAATTCGTGGGGTTGAACGAAAGTAGTTTAAGGTCTCAGGGTTTGCCCTAAATCGAGAGAACTTTCTCACTTCTCAGTGATGCACGTGCTCACTTCTCAGTGATGCTCACAACAGCTGTCCAAGCAGCTAATTCCTGCCAGTATGGATGATGGGTAAGAACTAGAAAGATCCGTAACCCACATGGTTGGGCTTGCGCCCAGCGCCTGGTACAAGCTAACGAGATGGCAGCTTCAGGACTGAGAAAGCTAAGCACTGTTTCACGGTTATCCAGCAGGTCCAGCAAGCGAAGCTCAAAAACAAAACGTGCGCAAAAAAAATATGAGCACTGGGTTGCACATGTCATATATCAGAATGATCTGGTTAACATCTTGCGATACATCTTTCTCATCGTCGGAACGTTTAGCTACTTGTAAGAGGCATTGCAGTTCAAACAAATCATTGAGCCATGGTGCCTACATGGCAAATCCTGAAGCCGAAGTCTTGAACCCGAAACGCGACATCCCAAGTAACAGCTTCTTCCCGGCGAAGGTCCTGGAGGAGCTCTGGGTCTTCTGGCCCACTTGCAGCCTGTGTAGAACAGCGCGTAGACACTGTGTGGGCTGTGCCCCGCATGGGCTTTCGCATGTCAGGGCTCCCAAGTGCTTCAAGATTCACCTACGGCGTACGGTTTCCGAGCAGGTTTAGCTGCAGCCGGCCGGTTGCAGGATTGAATTTGTGGATTGTTGTGCCTGAAGGAGGCTGCAGATACCTGAAATTCGCCTCGGCTTCCTGCCGAGAAGCGTCTGGAACAAGCAGACCCGGATCCGGTCTCCTTCCCCCCCCAACCCGTTTTTTGTAAGCAGAATTTTGTGACGCAGCCCCCCCCCCCCCACCTTGTGGGACCCCCCCGATCGCTTGGAGCAGCTGCAAACCGATGCTGTGGAGGGTCCCGCCTGTCGGCGGCTCCTACAAAATTCACGAAATCCCCCCTCATCCGTGGGGAACTCATTGGGCCTTGTGGGACCCCCCTTGAACCCCTTGCGCGCCCTGCCTCAACGCACGGGAGCTCTTAGAGGGCGCCTCCAGGCGTTATCTCCACATACTGCATGCTCTGGGCCGGCCCGGCTGCCGAGGCGCTACGCGCAAGCGTTTACAATTACTTGGTCTTCACGAGTATGTGTCTGGCTCTTGATTGCTGGGACGCGACGGGTGCTATCCCAAAACGCGAATGTGCTGTGCCTCACTCTCTCAGCCTCAGCCCGCAAAACTGCAAAGTCAATGAGAGAAACTGGCGAAGCCGGCGGGCCTTGGCTGCTAAGCTTGCCGACCGCCTGGTGAGGGGGGACGCGCGTATCTCTCTTTCAACATGCGGACGTGCCTTTAAAATGGAGTATCGCAGCCCGATAGCCTGGAAGATCATGCTCCCACGGCTACAGGGCAACTCAGGCAGTGTATACGACCCTTCAATTTGACGGAGCTGAACTGAACCTTCTTCCAGGAAATGCAGCAAGAGCACTTCAGGAGGCGCTGTGCAGCGACGTCTTCAGGACGATCCTGCAACAGCAATTCAGTTGCGCAGGGAGGTTTCTACATTCTCCATTCTCCGGGAGCTACCTGCCTTGTGTTTTTGGCATTTGGAGCAGGGACCTGGGATCACGCACCTGGCCCGGCCCGGCCCCGCACCAAAACTGAGCCTCCAAAACTTGCGCAGCCAGTTGGGTCGCCTGCATCGCTCTCTCGTCCGTTTTTACTAGAATGGCCACAGCCTCTGCGAAAGACATCTCATCTAACATGGCCACACAAAGTGCTGCGGACAGGAAGCAGGTGAGCTTGTCATGCTCGTGGAGACATGGCAGTGCCTTCATTTCCTTCCTGCCTTCTCTCTTGTGCCTTAAAGCTGGCGCACCTCGGAGAACTGCTGCTGCGAGTACGCTTGTAGGGCCTGCTCGTAGAGCTGAGCCTGGCACCCAACGCACTCCAATGTGCTGGGGGCTGCAGAGGACCCAAAACACAAACACACCCGAATCATGACCAAGACCAAGGTCAACCGACCGAAATGCCGGCAGAGCAAAGATGCTTCTTTGTGGCACCTGCTCGATGCGCGTGGCCGACACAGGCTGCAGGGCAAGGAGCTCGGCAGTTGCTCCCCTCTGCCTGGGATTCGGGCTGAAAACCGAACACCGCCTCCGGTGAACCGGATTTGCGCAAAATTTGTGCTATACAACCCTGTACGGCAACCAGCTACAAGGGAGACGCTGCAAGCTTGATTTGTTTCAGTGAGTGGATAGGGTTAACCTTCACAAGGTTGCTGTACCGTGTAGTTTGCACAACCTCGCGACCTATACGCCCTTTCTGAGTGTCCATCTCTGGCCCCAGTTCGCCACGGCACCGCTCTAAGAGCGTGGGCCTGCAAGGACAGGGTTTCAGGATTCAGGGCTTAGGATGATGCACATGATCTAGAATCTACAAATGTTTATGTTTGCAGACCTTGGGCGTAATAGAGGGACTACATCTTCGCTTGGCGGAACAAGAAAGCTAGGTACATCGGCTTGGTTCTGTGCCTTCTCCTCATGTGTAAACCACGCTGTTAAACATCCTTCGGAGGAGAGCGCCAGTGCGGAGACTGTCAGGCTCGGACCGAAAACGCTGCAACCGCTGGCCCCTTAACCAGCCCCAACCCTGAAGGGGTTCCACAGAGAAAGTCACAGAACGTCCCACCAGTCCTCAGCCGCACCTTCCCAACCCCCCCCCCCCCAACTCGGAACCCCCGGCTTTGCTGACGAAGTTGGGATGAGGCCGACAGGAGAGGTCGGCCGGCTCGCCTTGACACATATAAGATATAAGACATAATATATAATATATCATATATCTTATATAATACATCATTTATCATATATCATATATCATATATCATATATAATGTATAATATATAATATAGAATATATTATATATAATATATAACATAGAATATAGAATATAGACTATAGAACATAGAATATAGAATATAGAATATAGAATATGGAATATGGAATATGGAATATAGAATATACAACATAGAATATATAGTATATAATATATAGTATGTAATATTTAATATGATAGAATATATTGTGTATTTGAGGCATGTAAGGTTTTTAGGGGGTTGGGCTCAATGCTTGAAGAGGCTGCGTGCTAGCCTCATGTGTGACAGGAGGACTCTTGGCCTTGTCCCCGAGCAGAAATCATCGAATGCGGCTTGCTGTCTGTCGGCTTCGAGAGGCGTGCTACTTTCAGGTGCTTTGGACGGGTGTCCCGCTGATGAACTCACCCTCCTACTACAGTCGATCTGTCGAGTCGACTCGTGAAAGTGTGCAGATTAGACTTCTGCACAATGTCAGAAGATACACAGTAAACTCCGGAACAAAATTCAAAAGGCACAGCGTGCACTGTTGCTTGGTCTGGCTTACACTACACTTCCCTTAGACCTTCTCGATGAGCTGAGTGGGATGCTTTTCGTGGGGGTTGGCGCCCAATGACCTGTCAGGGTCACAGATAGGGCTGGGCTTTCTGAAGAATTCCTTGGGCTTTCGTATACGCTCACAAAGCTGCTTGACTTTCAGTGGTTCAGGCCACGACTGGACTACAGTGATGGGCTACAGCGGATCGTTTTTAACACACGCTTCTCAGGAGCTGCGGAAATCCATGCTTGGGGAAGGCCTCCCCCCCCCCCCCAACCAATCCCTACCACTTCGTACCATAATCTACCCACAACAAGAGTCGCCAAGCAGATGCTACAAATGTTCGGAAAAGGCCGTGAGCACAGGAGCCAAACTCCACACACATGAGCCGCTCACATCGCGGGCACCCTCCCTCTTGAACAACAACTGCACCGTACTGGAAAGCTGGTTGTTCCTTGCTTTCGTCACGGCCTCGTAAATAGTTGTCGGCTCCTTCTTGCCCTTCACCTGGATGCATGTTTGAGCCAGCTCGAAAATGCCGATCGCTACGACTGACTTTTTGGAGGTTAGACAGGAGACAGCATCACAAGTTGACTCGCATGCGGGACTGAAGCTTCCTGCTTCAGGGCTCTTGACACAGCTCTGCAGACATCGCGAGGGCCTGCACCAAGTCCAACTTGCGGCAAATGAAGCCGTCCTCCTGAAGCAAATGTTGCCACTACATCCAGATGATTCCTGAGCTGTTTCTTCCACTGCATTCAAGAGTCTTTGCTAAGTCCAGCAGAAAGATGGCCCACAATCATGAAACAAGCTTTAGGACTCTGAAGCCTAGGGAGACGATGACCTTGCCACCTGAAATCACGCTGACGTGAAGTCCACAGCTCAAGGAAGAACGAAAGCCAGCTCGAGAGTCTCAAAGCCTGAAACATGACCCCCTCCCCCCCCCTCTAGCCAGCCCTGTTCCTGGCTTGAACCGTGCCCCCCCCCCCCCCCCCCACGCTTTACAGGGACTCCGTACATGTTGGCATTGACCTTCCATTGATTGCACCATACGCTAATGCCTGGGAAGAACTCTCCAGAAGGGCCTCCCAAATCCCGAGTTCGTGAAACCATCGCAGCAATCGACAAGAAAACCACGCCAAGACCCTGATGGGTCACTGATGGGGGCCCGACAGGAGGCAGTTGTGACTTCGTCACCTCAGAGCATAGGATGCCGACCTCGAAGACGGATGGATGAGGCTAGCATCTGAGATGCGGCTTGGAGCGTAAGGTCTTGCGATGTCTTGTGGTAAGGCGGTTATTCTTATTGTTCTTCTTCTTCTTCTTCTTCTTCTTCTTCTTCTTCTTCTTCTTCTTCTTCTTCTTCTTCTTCTTCTTCTTCTTCTTCTTCTTCTTCCGCTCTCTCCGCTGCCACCGAGAGGTGTCATGTCGTCAGATCATACAAGTCCTCGTTCCAAAGTCTGAGAGGCGACCTCTTATTCCCCCCCCCCCCCCCGTGAGCCCATGATTCGCCTCGGTACCTTGCCGAGGTGGCTTCGCGCTAGCGGCTAAATCTAGCTTTCCAGGCATTGAACCTTCGACACCCTTCCAACTCTTTTTGTACTGATCAAAAGCCACAACTGAACCCACGGAACAATGTAACAATGGCCCCTCAGAGACAACATACCCTCCGGGCACTCTGAGGAGCTGGCTCCGTAGGTCTTGCAGAGGCCCTCCAGGCGGCTAGCCTCCACATTCAAGCAGCTTCCGAGACCTTTCGGAATGCCATGCTAGTTAAACTCTTGAACTTTGCTAAGCGCCACGCCAGATTGACTGGATCACCCATGCAGCCAAACTTCATCCTTGACCAGAATTGAGTTTCGGCTCGGGGTCTGGAGGTTTAAGCTTGCAGGCACAAAACCATCCATACAGATCCCTACAGATTGCTGATGATTGCTGAAGCATCGGTGTAACTCAGAAGTCGCACACTACATGTGCGACAGCTGTTGAACTCCATAGATTTGTAGATAGTGGCAGGCTTGGGGGGTCTCAATGGCTCGCCGAGCGCAACGGATGCCTACAAATCCCATGGCCTACACTACACTTTGCAGTCTTGCATTCCTGAAGTTGCGAGGCGTGGAGCAGGTGTTACAAATACGTGGAGTGGGCTCAGCCTACGAAGGTGAGCAGGACTTGTTGGCTTGCGATGGTCATGACACGACTAGTTTTGGAGGTATTCATCTGTATAACATCGGGATTCTTCGAACATGGGCATCTGCATCGGCTAAGCTCCGCTACACCCCCATAAGCTAGACTCAAGTTCCCCCCGAGAAACCTGATTGAATGCGGGCCGATGGGCCGTGTACATCCACGGAGGTGTCAGCACGACACGTCAGAAATACATCAGACATAACTAAACTTGGTCATGAATTCCGTCCAGGGTCTTTCCAGAGAGGCAGCCGATGTTGCCGGTCAGCACTTCCTCAGCGCATGCAGACAAGCGCGCAGGATCTAGCAGAGTAGCTACCTCGCAACGCAGCGCCTCTCCTTTCCTCGGCTCGAAGTTCGTGCAAGAGGAGCTGAGAGGTGCACCCCCGAGTGGATCCCGATCCGGATGGCGAGCGAAGGCAGGTTCATCTTCTTGAACTCTTCGTTCAATTGAACAAGAGCCTCGCGTTGAGCGCTGTCCAAGTCCCCCCCAAGCTTGAATCTCACATGTGTCTACGAGGGGCTTCAGATGTCAGTCAAGCTTCTTCTAACTATTCCGTCCTAGTGTTGCAGCGAAAGCGAAACAGCCCAAGCCAGATAAGACTTGCAAATGAAATCCGGCCATCAGCGCCATCAGTAGGGGAAGCCGGAATCTTCCGTGATCCGTCTAGCAACTATCTGAATGCACCGTGGCCTCCGAGGTGAAAAGCTCTGGCCACTCTACACCAGACCTACGACCTACGACACAAGGCACTGATGGGAAGACTCTCCGAAGCCCAGCATATCAGGTTGCTCAATGCTTAGGATGCTTCACAGGATGCCATGAGAATAAGCCCCTCTAGGCGATTGAGGGTGCGCCCAGCCCCCGAATTTACTGACAGGTGTGCTGTGAATTGGAAGCCCGCCTGCTGCTGAGCCAGCGCGGCATTACACGCCTGCACGGCATGTTGTGCGACGTCCTGGCATGGCCGCGGCATGGCGGCTTGGGTACTTTGGGGCTGACATGGGTTGAGGAGCAAGATGGCTATTGGGCACGGGGGCTCAGAAGTAGTTCAGGGTCAGGCCGGCAACATCCGGCAACCGTGGCAAAAGGCAAAAGAGCAAAGGAAGGTGGCCATCAAAGGTCAATATGTAACTAGGGGTCGCACATGGGGCTAAAGTCCCTCACATGATGCAACACGCGCCATGGATACATCGGGCGTGTTCCAAAATGCCAGGATCCCATCACCAAGGATCTCCCCCACCACGCCCTGATAGGACCTGGTTGCTGGATGTTGTTGGAATGCACTCGTGTCTCGGCTGCCATACACTACATCACTGGTAGTGCTCATGATAGTTAAAGTATGCTGGTGTGAGACCTTACGTGCAAGACTGCGGAGAGCTACTTGATGTGAACGTGCAGGTCCCTAAAACAAAGATGTCTCCCTATGTCTCACTATGCACATCGTCTACTGCTGTGTAGATCGAGCCGCTGAAGCTTAACTGGGGAACTGACTTCACTACTTCATGTCATGTCAACTGAGCGACCACCCCGCCCCGCCGAGCGCGGCACTCAATGACTCGAGTCATGCCTCTGCCAGGTGCTCTCTTGAGGGAGACTTTCCACCAAGATGGGATTCTGGGATGTGTCGTGGGCACGATGTAGCTAACAGTGGATCCTGCGAGCACACACAGAAAATCCCAAGTCAGCCCCTCCTACCCTCCGGCGGCCTGTCAGATACACCGTCAGAAGCATGATCAAGTCGTCCTATCAGGGCAGCGGCCTGTGCTTGACCTAACCCTGGCTCAGTATGCATTTTCAACCTGTTTCCAGACAAACTTCGAGACCGATCTGCGTACGACGGGTTTTCAAAGATCCTTGCGTGGTTGCACAGGCTCATACAACCGGCCAACGGGGGTGGATCACCCATGCGGCCCTGTCAACATATCCGGTCAACCTGTTTCGATCATTTGCGAGGTTCTCAACTCCTAAACTCCGCTAAGCTCTGACGATGTGATGTCCTGCTTCAGGTCTTCGGAGATGCTCGTGAAGTCCTCGCAATGATTTGGGTTTCGGCATGCACTTGGGGGTCGAGTGCCTCGTTTACAGTACATGCGTTCACACGACAGGTCCGTGGTCCCAAATACACAAATGCTCGGAAACTCGGGAATCAGGGATGAAGAGCTCTGGTCTTAGCAGCATTGCAACCACGGCACCTTGACGTCCGAGAACATGATAGACACCTTGGAAGGTCAGATAGCCAAGGCTCCGAGACTCCTTAGACCTTGAAGCCCATGACTACCGAACCTTGCGGACACTGGAACACGAGGTGACTGTAAGCGGCACTTCTTGAAATTGTCCTTGGGCTCCCCTTGTGTTGATGGCTGGACCCTCGGAAGCTAAGGCGTGAGGCTACCTGTGCCACGCAAGCGTTCTCCTGACGGTCCCTATCAACACCCATGCCATAACTGGAGCTCGTGACATGCTCAGCTCAACTCCAGGTTCTTTACTCTTGGGGCCCAAACGTTCTTCCTTTGCACGTGAAGACCTCGGTGGGCCAGCAAGCTCAGCCATGCGTCCGAGATGGTCCGCGCGCTGATTGTCTTGACAGGGCAATTACTTTAGAGAAAGTCCGCCTCCCTTGATGTTGCGTGTCCACGAAACCCATGCAGCGCCCTAATTAACACAGTCTTGCCAGACATTTCCGCCTGAAGCCAGCAAGGGTAATCAAGGGTATAAAAATTGATCACGCCTTCACTGGCGGGGAACCGTCAAGCCTCAAGCTTGCACCCCATCGCAAACACCCAAAGCCAACGAAGCCAAGGGCGGCACGAGATGCTGTTGGGTCTCCAGTGATAAGGCGCCGCACCACCGAATCCGGCACGAAGCGGGCAAAGACCTCGAGGCTTTCGGAATGGCAAGCTTCAAAACACCTACACATCTTACACGTGAGAAATCATCAAGATGCTCAGATCCAAAATGCAGCTGCCAATGAGCTTCGAAGGATTCGGGAACCTGAAAGTATTTTACATTCCGCAATCGCTGTGCAGAGATCAAGCGTAGGCTTTCATGCTGCACGTTCGACCATGCTACGAGTAGGTTTATCGTTTATGCGGGCCCGGAGACATGGCCAGTCAAATATTGCTTGGTCCTAGGCACCTACGCAAGCGGAGCTCGCCTCAATGCTGCGGGAAAGTCGCCAAAAGCCGTCTTTCCTGATTCAAGGTGTGTGGGTGGTTAGGGTCTGCTGTACGAAGCACTTGCGCATGAACACATCAATGACCGGGTCGCCGTTCCAAAACTGTTGACGAAATCAGCACTGCGGCGCAGCTGTCACTACTGCTACACATGAACCTCCTTGCACTGAAAGGATGCCGCAGGGATGCTGCACATGAAACCCTGGAGAGTCGCAGCACGTCTAATCCAGTAAAGTTTTGCGCAAAAGGATTCTCCGCCTCTTCTGCTGCCTGATTGCTCTCTTGGTGGCCCCCTCCTCCCCCCCCCCTTCTATCCCCTTGTGATTCCAAAGCAGGGCGGATGTGATGGCGGCAATCCAGTGTTGGGTCCCTGACAGAGAGTCGACCTCCACGATGCGGCTGGGCTCGCCATTCTGAAGCTTCCTGTACCTTTTTGCCGCGCTTTTTTCTCGGGTTTAGGGTTTAGGGCTTAGGGTTTAGAGTTTGGGGGGGGGGAGGAGGGAGGATGGGGCGAATGGTGGGCGTGGGGCTTGGGGCTCTTGGTTTAGGGAGGTGAGGGCTGCTGAGCTTGGCACTCAGCGATCGTTAGCTTCGAGGCAGGGAGTTCAGGCGGAGAAAGACTTGCAGAGAAGAGGACAGGGAACACTTCTGGAATCAAGGGCTAGAAGTTGACATGTGTCCAGGTTCTGCCGAAGGCCCCGTGCAATGCCGCGCAAGCCCAGAACCCTGGAAACATCTGAACGTACTCTTGGGCACTCTTCGGAATCGTGCGCGAAGTCCAGCTGTGTCAGCCTTGCTCTGGAGAGCAGCAGGATGCAGGAAGCGCCAAAAAAATGTCACGAGATTGCGGCTTCGCGCGGGGGTTTGAGGATGCTTGCAGGACTGCACAGTTACCCTTCAGAGCCTTGTTGTTCGGTGTTCCAGGCGTGCCTGTTTTGGTTCCCTGCGGCCAGCAAATAAACCTTGCAAGCTGCCACGTCCCAATACCTTTCTCCTTGTTGCAATGCAGGCTCTAAGAGCCTTGCGCCAAGTGTTCTAGGTATGCCTGCTTTGGTTCCCTGTCCATTCTGCTTACAGCAACTTATTGTGACCCACCCCCCCTTGAAATGTGCTGAAGCCAACCCCTGCACTGTCGAAAGCTAAGACGCGCACCGACGCATCAGCTTGCTCAACCCCCGCAGCGGCCGCAGGACCCAACAGCTTGTAACTGCAGGGCCAGCTGCTTTGGGGGTTCATTTCTCTTGCGCCCCTGTAGATATTGTGCCTTCTTTGGAGAGGCTGCTCTAGCCAAGGCTACAGTCAGGTGAAATGTCCTGGTTCTTTGACCTTCCAGCTATACGTGTCGGTGCCGAAAAATGAATAAGAAGTGGGCATAGAGCAAGACTACATAACCTTTTCACAAACAGACTGGCCGGTGTTAGAGCTACATTCACCTTTGCCGTTGCCCAGAATCCCAGAACGACCGTGAGCAAGTTGGCCCATCGAACTCTACGGGAGGTGCAGGAGGGGAGCCAGCTTGGGGCGCGACGAGTCTGCGAAAGAAAGATCAATGGAAAGGCTCCACCGGAACTCGACGCCCGACTCAGGCCGCAGCCCAGCCCCATGATCACAACGACTGCCTGCATGGAACTTGATGCCCCTTTCATGCGAAAGGCGGGACGTTACTGCTTAATTGTCACAAGGGATGTCTGCCAACAAGTTTGCTTGAGTTGCAGGGCCACTTCGGCCCGAGCATCGAGCACCAAACACCCTAAGACTTCACTCCCGGGGCCCTATTCACTGAGGCCGCTGCTGATGCCAGCACGCCCAGGAAAGCGCTCTCAATGAGCGTATCCCTGGCTTGTCATGGCGTGTAAGATGGGCAAAGTGGTCCCCTGTAGACCGGATGAAAAAATAGACCGAAAATCCGACGACCATGGTTCGAGTAGCTGCCAATTCTTAAATTCTAAAGCACGCCGATGCTTCGGTCATGCAGCTGATTCAACCTCTTGGAAAGGCTGGAGGTACATACATGGGCAAACATATTTAAGAAAAGTCCACTCTCGAAGCCAGCATGAGCTGCCTCTGGCTGCCGCGACAACAGTCAGTTCACAAACTGCGGCAACACCACCAGTGTCCTGCCTGCTATCTGAAGAATTGCCGAGTTGGATAGAGCAGGAGAACAGGCGGCAGTTTGTAGAGCCCAAACGGCAAGCATCCCAAACGTGGGAAGGCATTTTGAGAGCAGAGCGCCTTACCACACTGCACACCTCTGCGAGTGAGCCCAAGCGGCCAAGCGCCCCGCCACTATCATCCCAACTCCCCAAACTGCAAGAGTGTGTCGGGACGACCACTGCTTCCCTTCGGCCACCTTGTGCTCTTGCTTCACCTAACAAGGCAGATGCTGTGTTATCTGCACATGTTCGCCCCCGAAAACTTGAAGCTAAGAGCATGCAGTGTTGACTTCCAGTGGAGCGAAGGGTCTTCGATGTTCGTGTGGCTCACATTACACGACCAGGCTCAAGATCTTTACATCCTGGAAGTGCCATCCCAAAGGCCGGAAACAACGCCAGGCCTAAGCAACAGCCTCAACCCCCCAAAGCCG
The DNA here is from genome assembly GCA_905221605.1 of Symbiodinium natans. Lineage (NCBI taxonomy): Eukaryota > Dinophyceae > Suessiales > Symbiodiniaceae > Symbiodinium > Symbiodinium natans. The sequence goes on along the minus strand of CAJNDS010002714.1, from coordinate 269,203 downwards.
TCGATTCCTTGGATCCATTCTCAACCGCGAGTGCACTCTGAGACCCTTGATTACTTCAGGGTTTAGGGCTTAGGGTTTAGGGAGATTTTCCAGCTTCCTGCCTCGAGTTCCACTTTGAGCGCCTCGGCATGGAGCTTGGATTCGAGATTGCAAGAGATTGAGGAAGCAACTACCTTTGTTGAGGTTTGCTGAAAGTACCGATGCTGGCCCATTTATTGGGCGAATAGGAAGACCTCATGTTTCGGAGCAAGAAAGTTATCCTTTGGCAGACTCCAACATCGTAACCCATAGCCCGCCTCCAGCCCACACCCTGAATGTCTAAGTCTAAACTCCAGAGCCGTACACCGACGCACATGTCTAGCCCACGTCCCAAACCACTCAACAGCTTGGCCCCACATCTCATCCCACCCAGCAAGCCCAAATCCTGACTTGCCAAGAGATGGAAAGCTTTGGTACTGCTTTGGTTAATGAGTGGTGCAGGCCAGAGGTCGCATAAGAGATCGCTACTATTTTCTACAACGGAAAGGTAGAACAGCATCTGGTCCATCTGGGAAGGAATGACTCATCAGTTCTGGTGCGCGCACCTTTTGGGCATGCGGCATACTTGTTGGCGCAGCCATGAAATTACCCGTCACCCGTCCGAGGCTCACCTGAGAACGTTTTAAGCTTCTGGCTCTGTCGACGTGGAACTTGCTGAAGGCCTTCAGAGAGCATCTTGTCAAGAAATGCTTGAGGTGATTCAGGATTGAAGGCTATCTCGCTTTTGAGTGAGTCCAAGTGAGCATCTGTCTGCGAATCGACTAATCATCGCGTCTCTAGCTCTCTGTCTACCCAGCCGTGCCACCGGCCAATTAGTTTGGGGGTCATGCTTTGATGCCTGTGCAGCACGTGCCCACGCATGCTTAACATAGCTTCTGGCCGCTGCAGGTGTCGAAACCACCACGAGCCTTCAGCGATGCGAGTTTCAAAGTTCCCGGCACACAGCGAAACAACCGGGCTTTGCCAGTGCAACTTGCCAAAGAACTCTCTGCTTCAGTAGAGACTTTAGCCGTTTACTGGTAGCTCTAGGCTACATACGGTTGCTTGGGCTTCTTGCTTGCGTTTCAACCGGGCGCTTGCCGCTGAGTCTATTAACGAGAATACAGTAGCTGCTAACACGCTACAATGGCTATGCCTGAAGATACTCAGGTTGCGCGCCGTGGCGACCACATGCAACCACAACAGGATGGATGGGGGGCAAGCAAGCAGGACTCCAGAACCAACCAAATATGCGCGATTTGCGTGTGCGAAATACATGGTCATGTGTCGTATAGGGTCCAACCCGAGGTGCAATGCCCGAGTCCTCAAGACCCCAACCCCAAGAAGTTGCAAACTTTGCAAAAACCACGAGAACTTTGAGATGCCCCCACACACACACACACACACTGGGGACAAGATAAGCCGAAAGTCCACTGGAGAGCATCATCCAGGTAGACGGTGTGAGTGGTGGCCTGGGAAAATGACTGATTTTGCTTGTTCAGCTTAAGGCTTAGATGCACTGATCGGCGCAATGTTGAGGGCACTATGTCAAAATCATCTACAGTATCGAAGAGTAGATCGTGGTGATTTGCGGAGATTGGATTAGGTGGGTCCAATGCATTGTCAGCCTGCAGCTGGCACACGATCAACGAAGAAATCCGTTCAGCAAATGCTGACGAAATTTGAAGGCCAAGACCTCCGACAGCAATTGAAGTGTTACACCTCTTTCTCCCGAAAAGCCCAGCACCCTATGCACCTAGAGGGGCATTAAGGTAACAACCCAGAAACTTCGCACTCCGACGGCCTGATAGCAGTTGGACTCCCAGTCGTGATCAGGATTTTCTCCGGTCGCGTCCGTTTGAATCAGAGGGTGGCACTCCCTCCAACGCCCCTGCGAAGAGCTCTTTTCACATGTCACTGTCCAAGGATTGAGGGAAAACTACTGTAGTGCTTTTTTTGGGCCTTCGGGCTTTTCAGGGTTGAGGAAGTTCAGGGCTGCAGCATTTGACTGCGGACTGGCATGGACGAGGATACCGAAGACCCAGGATAGATCATGCCATGATCACCTACATACTCTTTGAACAGATGTTCCGCCAAGTCGGGTCCTCGCATGTAGGTCAGTTCGTGGCGAAAAGAAAGACGCAGAATTCAACTCGTCCCCGGCCATGGGCCGCAGAGGTCCCCCCATCTATCCCCATCTCCAATCTCGTCCCGACCCCTTCCCCCTCTCCTTCAGTTTGGAGACTTTTGATTGGAGAACTGCGCAGCGTTTTCAATAACAGCAAGGTAACTCCTACGTGGGATGCAGCGTGAGCGCTGCCTCAACGCTCACCGAACCCTGGGCTGAAGAAGCTAAACACACTCCTAGCCGACATATGACATGACTTCAAGACTCTGAGAGAAGATAATTTTCGACGCGCTTTCATCATTGACAGCCTGCAGGCCTATACATCACTCTGCCTGAAATCTCCAACACTACATTCAGAAGCCTTACCTCCAGGCCTTTCTTACGAGTATAGATCCGAGGCATTCTACCTCTACATATCCATTCATGCGAGTCCTAGTCAACGTCTGCTCTGCCTCTGCCGCACCCCCGAACTGCATGCCGCCTCGCGAGCATCCCGCAAGGAGAAGTGGAATGACCGATCCTTGTCCCTCCTGCGACCATTGGGCATGGCAGAAGTTGCAAACGCAGAGACTTAGGCCCAGATGTTGCAATAAGGCTACGATACCCCATTGCGCTTTGGGCACACTGGCTGGTGCTTGTTCCAAACCTTGGCGTAAAGTGTAGGTGCTGCTGGGTCCTTGCAAAGACTCCTTACTGTAGTGGGACAACTTGACTACGTAGTGAAAGCAAGCACCCCGAAAACGCACTTCGATTGGATGCCTCGGGACTCAGTTCTTCCAGTCTGCGTGCTTTGTCAATTTGTGGGTCAGGTAGAGGCTTTTTGGCATTGTTGTTCCGTCCTTGTCAGCTCAGAAGCGTTCCATGCGCCGTACCGCTGCAGGACGGCCTGCGGGGTAGGATCCCTGAAGCTGGCAAGGGAGCAGCCATACTAAGCCATAGTAGCCGAACAGCCTCTCAAAGCGGAAGGATGAAGGTGAGGCAAGGCCAAGATTTGTCGGAAGTGACTCGAAGTACAGTACTAGAAAAGAGTTCTCCCCAGCCCAATCTGCCTGAGCCGTGATTGCCACGATCGAGGAGGGAGAGTTGACAGCCTAGGAGTTCCAGGGGCCGAAGCCCAAAGCCCAGGGCTGACCCGAACATGGCACACTGACAGCACTCCCCATGCAAGTTCGGGTAGGCTGAGGTTGAAGAGGTGTGAATATGAGCGACATGATCATGAGAACTTGGCACAGGAGACTTGAAGAAGACCGTGCCGTAAGCAGAGGGCATGAGACGGGAAAAATTAAGTAGCCCACACCAATGCATGTATCGACTATCGGACTATCGGCATCAATGAAAGTATTGGCCGCACCTTGATCCCTTTGGGGGGGCCTTGGACTCCGACGACTTCAGGCAAAAACCAAGACCGCGCCCTGACACCCCTGCATCAATTTCGGTATCTTTGGTGCCAGGCGTGCAGAATCCGACCAGGGATGAGGGCCTCAGTGAAGTGGGAGGCGCCGACCTGAGAGCAAAGGGGATTGAAGAGACGAATGTCACGAAGATGTCATCGGAAGTCCACCAGTTAAAGCCGGATCTCCAAGGCCGGTGCCAGGAGGCCCTCTTGCGATGGGTAGAGCGGCGACACTTGGTTGACGATGAAGATGCTGGAATCTGCCGTGATTGCGAAAGCATTGGGTCGCCGAGGCTCCTAGATGATTCTTGGAACTATCAAAACTTCGGGGGACAGGGCTGAAAAACATCTCGGAGCCGGTTCGCTGACTGGCCCTCTTTCCTGACTCGACCCTCAAGGACGAACAATCAAGGTCTTGGGCCGTGGCAGCGACACGGCTTCATCAAGAATCAAGACTGTTGAGGCCGACTGTCGCAACAGTCTTCCTACACACCCCCAAGATTGCCTTCTTCCAGCGTCGCCATCATCGACTGACAAAGAGACCCCCGCAAGATCCTGCAAGCATGTTGGCGCATCGTCCTGCTGGAACTGTCACAGCCATGTGTTCCTGCGGGCGGGTCCCTGTCATCACGTTCAAGGCAGCGGCAACACTCGGCAAGCTGTGTGGCATTCCTGGCATGCGCCTGGAAGAAAATCATGCGCCCGAATTCCGAATCATGTTGACAAGGCGGACAAGGCGGAGTAGGCGGAGTCACAGGGAGTCGGCCCTGTGTCCGATCTGAAGGGCCACAAGCTCCAACAAACAACGGGAGCCCCAAGGAAACAAAACCTTCACTGCAGTTAAATCAAGTTGAACTGGCCTCCCCTTTTTTGCTGCAGCACCTCGTCAGCATTGGCTGAGAAGGAGTCCCCCAGCAGGCACGTTAGCGCATCGTCCTGCTGTCATATGCCTGGCGCTGGCACGCTGGCCCCAAGGGTCTCCCTTACACCGCGATGCGCGGTTGATGATGCAGCGCCCCACACTCGGCCAGCAGTGTGTAAAACATGCTTGCGCGTCGCTGGGAGAAGCGACGTGGCGCCCAAGCATGCTGTGGGTAGGGCGGGCTTGGTCCAGAGGAACCGAGGCAGCAGAATCGTTTTTGTTGCCAGCAGCGGTGGGCGATCCACATCGCTTCATTCTGGCAGGCCCGAAGCCTACTGCCGATTGAAGTCAGGCAGCAGCTCAACAGTACAAGCCAGCGCTGACACTCAGCAAAACGGTGAGCAGCAGAAGAAAAAGACAGAACAAAAGCCTGCCCAACCCCACAACTATCGGTAATATTCCGCATCCCTCAACTCCCTTTCTCCCTGAATGTTTTTCTCGTTTGGGCCCAAACAGCCGGGCGCACTCTCGCTGGACAGCTCGTACCCCCAAGGCGGACCCCGAAGGTCCCACTGCAGGCGAAGCCAGGCCTGGGCTTGAGCTTGGCTGCGCTTGGGCCTGTGTTTCCTAAGTTTATTGGATCTAGTGACTATAGACTATAGTGGATGGCAGCTATCCAACGAACCCCAAGACCCGGCCAGACGCGAGCGAGGTGCAAGTCGCAGCTCATAAGAGACAAGGTCCAAGGTGGTGTCGGCGCCCTGGGCTTGGGAGATCTTGAAACAAAAAAACGGTGTCTTCTGAAGTTCCGAAAGCTCTTGGGGCCTGCCGAGCTAGGACGACATGATCATTCCGGCGACATCACTGAGCCCCAACAGGGGAACAGACAACCCCTGTACAGTGTGCCACGTGCACTGTGCGCCGGAGAACCGCGAAATGAATGCTCAAAAGCGTGAGGCAAAAAGTAAACGTGTCCCCCCTCACATCCAAACTCGCCAACCTGTACTCTGTCTTGCATTGGCCTTCCTGCAGATTTCTGGGGGCCGGGCCACCACGCCATCCATGCAAGAGTAGTTACCGCAGGCCGATAGGGGTGCAGTCCTCGAAGCATGAAGAACAGCACGCATATGGGAAGCACCAGGCACCTATCGACCCTATACTATAGCGATTCTGGTGGCCATCCAGGTTTTTGCCTAAGACCCCTGCATCCCAAATGACAAATCCTCCCGCAATAATTGACCCAGAGACTGTCTAGGACTCATATTATTTTGATTCAAACGAAATCCCCCCTCAATTTACAACCTGACGCAGGTGCAAACCTTCGAAAGCTGACTTGCGCAGTTGGAGATCCCAAATGCTTGAAGCCTGGGCCTGCAAGCTCCATACCTTATGGACCTTCTTCTCTTCATGGTGTGTCAAGCGCAAGGCCACGGAACGGTCCAGGAGAGGGCGAGGTGCCCACTATTCGCGGAAGGCTCCTGAGGGACTTGTAACCGAATTTGACATAAGCCCTGGGAGAACTCCTTATCATTAGTGAACCGTGGGTTCTCAGAAGTCCCGGAGAGCGACACTGCCGTTTGCTTGTTCATTGCGTTGGCCAGGGATTCAATGGTTCAGGCTTGACCAAGCTTAGTAAGCTGCAAGCCCGGAAGTCAGCACCCATCGCAAAGTCAGACCTTTCAGACTTGATTCCATGGACCTCCGTGATATATGGTACCAAGCCTGGAACGCCAGAATCCCCAAACTGCTGAGCCCAGAAGGCCTGACTCCACCAGGGATGAAACCTGAGAGGGCTTCAGGGGTTTACCAGGCGAAGGTCACAAAGGAGCGGCTCTACTGGCCCAGGGCGGCCCAAGCCCAACGCAGTCCCTAACTTCCAAGCCACAAAGCCGCGCGTGCCGCGCGTGCCGCGCGTGCCGCGCGTGCTTTGGGGCTTCGAAGCCAAGGATTTCGTGTTTGGGGTATGGGCTGCTTCTTGCTGCCAGGGAGCAGAAAAACACGTGACCAGGTCTTCTTGAGCTGGCCCTGAAGTCAGGATTCAGCTACCCGGCACCCCTCTCGCCAGAAGAAGATCGAAACGAGAGAGCGACAACTCTGCGCTTTCAGTTGCTCACTCTACTTGCCGAACGCCCCTGAAGCCCCTACCTAAAAAGCCCAAACCAAGCAACCTAGCGTTGAACCATTAAGGTAGAGAAGATGCTGGCAGATGACAGAACTGACGGGAAGACGACTCCGAAACGAGCTCACCTCGCTACATTGCTGGCTTGGAGCCCTACCATTGTCTCAGCTCACAAAGGTTTCAGTTTCCCCCGGATGCCGGCACCTGCACGCCGAGCGGCATGAAGCCTCAGAGCAGAGCATGTGGTATCTGGATGGGTGGTGGAGAGCATGCGATCAGCAGCCGTATGGCACCGTGAAGGGCACCGTGAATGGCACCTGGCAGCTCCATCGTCGTTGCCCATCACCGACAGGACAGCCCCGGAGATACTCCAGCGCGCCCACTCAGGGAGGTCAAGGCATGGAGGATCATGAACGGAATCGATTTGAGGCCACAACGGAACACTTTTGAATGCTTCGCGCCCAAGCCGAAACTACAGCAAGGAAGGTGTGGACAAGCAATTGGCCCTTACTCTTACCGCTTGATCCCCAGGAAAGTGTGCGGTACTCAGATATCCCATGCGCACGTAACTCGACATAAGCACAGGTGCCCTCCCGGCAAGTATGCACCATGCCAGTTCTTGCAGATGGCAGGAGGCAGGGCACGCTGGTTAGCAGCTTTCGAGTTTTGGGCATCCAAGTTTGGGGCATTGGGACAACAATTCACACCTACACCAGACCAGCCAAGCAGCTGTACGGGTCCGTCCGAAGAGATTCGTTTGCCAGCTTCGCCTTGGGACCAGTAGGACTTGTTGATGGGATCCAATTTACATGGATGGCTTCGTGAACTTTCATCTGCACGTGTGATACTTGTGTGCTGGCAGCGTCTGTACACGGCACGCTGTATAGGTGCATGACCCTGCTACAGACTATCTTTTGCATCTTGCAGGACCGTGTGCGTTTTCAAGACGCGAGCCCCCACATCATTCGCATCCCAAAGCTTAACATCCAGGTGAGGGGGACCGCCCGAAGGCGAGTGTCCACCGACTCAGTTGGTGACATGCCCCCCCGCCCCCACCCCCGCCCGCCTTCTAGCTAGGGAATCACATAGCAACAACTCCCCCTTTCTCTCTCTCTCTGTCTCACCCTCTTCTTCTTCTTCTTCTTCTTCTTCTTCTTCTTCTTCTTCTTCTTCTTCTTCTTCTTCTTCTTCTTCTTCTTCTTTGCTTCTTCTGCTCTTCTTCTCATTATCATCATTCTTCTTGACTCTGTCTCTGTCTCTGTCTCTGTGCCTGCATCTGCGTCTGCATGAACTTACGCAGCTCAAACACCCAAATTCCTAACCCCCTCACAACTGCTAACTGATAAGACGCAAACCAAACTCGATCCTAAACACCAAGCCCCCATAGATCCTCGAAGCAGCTCAACAGCAACTGCCTTCCAAGTTAATTGGACTGGCGCCTGCACTTCGTAGGAAGGCTCCACTGTTGGTGAATATTGCCTCGTTGAATGTCTGTGCCGCCAGCACATAAGGAGACACAAGGTAGCCCGAGCTATCTACATGACAGAAAGAAAGGCAGCCACAGGGCAAGCGAGAGAATGAGAGAGACAGAGAGACAGACAGAGAGACAGACAGACGGAAAGGGAAGAGAGGCCTTTTTATGGAGACAGGGCCGGGAACGGCACCTGGTCAAGTACAACTGACCACGATCTCCAATAAGTCCATTGGCCTGCACAGGATGTCAGAGCGGGTGAATGGCGGGGTGAAGGAAGCTTGGCGTTCAAATGACCCCCCAAAGAGAACTTTGTGCTCCTGCATAGATGCTGCGGTAAACCTCTCGATGTGTGCACATCCTCTCGGAGCACATGCCGTTTGTAAAGCCTGCAGGCTTCAAGGCCTTGGCTGACGTCTTAAGTTGCCTCGAGCAGTGAAGTTTCAATGCCTTAACCCGGGTTAGTGCTGACGGGACATCCAGAGGCCCTTCATTGCTGACACAAGACATGATATGAATTCTGTGACTCTGCGGGCCTGCCTCGAAAACAGAGAGATTGGTGGGACTCCCTGCCGGTGCGTCGGCAAGGAACGGCGCTTCCTTGCCCAAGTCTTTCGTGGGGAGTTGGGGAGCTAGTGCCTTTGTCTGCTATGCAAAAGGGCACCTCTTGCCATGCCTTCAGGGTGATGGCTTATGCTCTAAAGTTTGGGATTTTGGTGTCTGCATGCTTCGAGTTGTATGCATGTGGTGGTAGGTTCGGCAACCAGCTTCACATCTCAAACAGGACACAGAACTGATTGAAGGTGCCTTACTAGAATTAGAGAATCATGTCTCGCTACAGATACTTGGTCTTAGGGGAGTGTTCACATGATGCAGTCACTGTGGAGCCGGTCGCATGTCTGTTGCAAGGAGATCCAGATAATGAAAGACCCCTGCGAAACAACCCAAACCTCGATCCCTAAACTGACAAGTGGTTTTTGTTCTGGTCCTGTGCCAGGGACGTGCCCCAAAATCGTGGACGAAAAGCTGCGCCGGAGACTTCGCCAGTGCCCTCGGATGCACTGCTCTTGATTTTTCTGCTCTGCATTCGGGGGAAATCACGAATCTGCCAACAACAAAAAGTTGGCACCACAAGACAGCACCCAAACTTCCAGCCACTACATTGATGCTAGCATTCATTATTTGTTGTTGCGCAGGTTCTTACGCCAACACTTGCATTACAAGCCAAGGTTGCACAAAAGGGAGCTAGTGGGATGAGAGGAGAGAGACAGTGGGATAGACTAAACGAGCAGTCACCTCTGCTTTGCCTCCCAACGAGAACTTGGACCTCTGCAACAAAGGTGGCATTCCAACCCGGTCTGCAGATCACTACACGGAATGCGCAAGGCTCCCCGATCCGATGCGTCTGAAGCCTGGGTCTCGGACCATCGCCGCATAGAGGCTTAAAGATCGCCCCGAACAAAGGTTATTGTTCCTGAGCGACAGGCTGAGGCTCACAGTGGTGCTGGTAGGTCTTGTGGAGTTCGAGAGCGATTTGCGCTCATGTCGCCCTCAATCCTAAGGCCGAACAAACTGCACTGCACTTACATTCACAATACACCTACCTTCATTCTGGCCCCGAAGAGATTCTTAAGGTTCAAGTCCCACAACGCGCATTGTTGGGCACATGGTGGAAGTCTGTTCTGGTTGACGTGGAAGAAGTCACGTTCATTGCAATCCTGACATACTTCTCGTAACCGGAGTGGATGGAGGCCGATGCTTCTTCTTCTACTTCGACATTGTCAGCTGAACGCGATTAACAATCTACGGCGTTGCATACCAGGATATGTTATGGTTTAGGGTCTAGAGTCCTTTGTGTTCACAAGAAACCTTCACAGCCTAAAGCGGCAACGCAACCACGCGATGCGACCGTGGGGCAGTTGATGGCAGGTCCACTGATTGTTCAGCTCCTGCATTGACCCATCATGATCATGGCTCTAGGATTATGGGGTTTGTTGAAGCCTCCCCTCTGGGGTGGAGGGCATCTACTCCACTAGAGTCACGCGAGGATGTGCTTGAAGCCCTTACAAGCCTTTCACTCGCAAAGCCTGTATGGATTTCTCCAGTTGAACCGATCTCGGAGCAACCAAGTACCACAAGTACACCGATCTGCTTTGAGGTCCTCCCACGCGCGTTGGGCAATGACATGTCGCTGCTCAGCCTCGGGGGCTTCGGGCTTTCAGCTTTGAGTTTGAAGGCTTGAGAATGTTAGAGGCTCATTTCTGTTCAGTGGATGTTGGATTTTTGGGCCAGCTAAGGCGGCCCACTTCGATGCAAGAGCTTTCGGGACCGGGCTTAAATTCGAATGTCGAGTCTGAGATGCTCATTTGTGCGTGTCAGTTCAGTTCATTTCGGGGAGCCTTGCAGGCCTCGCTTCTCTGTGCAAGGAAAAAGGTCAAGGCCGTTGAAATGAAGGCCTTTGGAGAGCAGGTGAGCTTCAGAACTCTTGCACCATTCAGTTGTGGGGGTTTGTTTCAGACGAGCTTTCAGGCTGAACTCTTGGCTTTGCCATGCCATGGTACCGTCAAGCCGCTAAGCCGCTAAGCCTTCACCATAAACTGCCAGCCACAGCGGCATCAGAAAAGTTGCAGCCGTCTCTGCTGCGAGCCATCCGAATCGCCCCGGACAGGGTGTCAACAGCCCGATCCTCTGAGCTTCTCGGGGTGAGCAAGGCAGTTCATGCCAGTTCATGTTCAACCAAACACCCCCTCCGAACACCCCCTGACTTGACGCGCATGGTCCCTCGGCACTCCCCGTAACTTAGCTTCGGCGGTCTCCCGACGTCTCAAGCATCAGCTAGTGAGCCCACGCACAGACCCCCTCAGTCCGGAGGTTCAACGATGCCGACGAAAACGGCCTTCTCCACAGACTTCGATGCCTGCCCATAAGGGTCGCAACAGGGCAGGGCAAGGAGGCCGCCTGGAGACACTTTGGGGACTTGCTTGGACTGAGAAGGGTCGGCTTGGGCCTAACAAGTGATTCGGGCTGGGATGCCACTGGAGATGTGGAGTGTTTCCCACACCCGTTAATTACTGTTTGCACGGTGCTGTAGGTCACGCGATGCAGGATATTAGCCGGCAAAGCTTCGCAACCCCACTCGGGAGGGCTTGACAATACATCTCCGATGCGTGGCAAGTTGGCCGTAGCCCACGACCCACAAGCTGACATCCATCTTCTTTGTCCAACAATCCAACAAGACTTCTACAAGCTTCTGATAATAAGCTGGTGACCTGAAGCCTGTTGCTGCAGCTGATGTGCTCGGACCCTACGGTGTTCCATGTGAAATAACACTTTCCACATCATCAAATCCGTAAAAGCTCAGGGATTTCGCATCTACTTAAGTACTTAAGCATTCAGGGCTTCATATCAAGCTTGCAGATGTACTTATCGCAAGCCTGGAATTCTCAAAGCACTGTGCAGGCATGGCAGTCAAAAGGCGGTCGGGCACCCCCCCCCCTTTTCACGTGCTCTGCACTTTGCAGCGCCTCTCACGTCTTTTTGAGTCTCGAAACGAGCCTCTCAATTAGCCAAAGTTTGCGGCACTCTCTCGAGTCTGGAAGTTTTTGCCGTTGGTGGTTTGCGGCAGACGGCGCAAACCCAACGAACCCTATGACAATGCTTTGCTGGTTCGGGCTTGTTGCTGGCATGCTCTGCCCTGTTATACACACAGCAAGGTACTTTACCTTGCCAGGCCCATCGGCATCCGACGCAGCATGTCAGACTTGTAAAATGAGCTCTTCTTGGCAGACTGGCCACGAATTCTTTCTCTAGCGCAGTTGAAACAAGTGAAACCTTAAGCCTCTCAAGCGTGCCCGAGCAAGGACATCTGCTGCAAAAGGACACAGCGTTCATCTGAGAGACCGTGGGCCCATCTTTCCACGCCTTCGCAGACGAGCGGCCAATGGTGGCAACGCTCGCACGAGCCGCACGTTGGGTGCTTGAACGAAGCCTTGATCGGTAGAAATCTTTCTGGGAGAGGGGGCACCTGGCAACTCGGACCACCCATGAATACAATCATGGATCTCCTTGTAGTCCGTCTCCGCAAAGGTGTCATAGCCAAAGCCGATGCCCTGAAGCTTGAGATCGAAGCGACCAGCTTCGAGATCTTTCTTGATGACAAGCAGGTTGCCTAGAAAGCCCCCGACTTTTTGAAGTTCTTTGGGGACTCCACGCACCAGCCTCCATCGTAAGAGCCCCGGGCATGTCGCATTGATGTCGATCAGAAGTCCGGCTCCAATCTTCCTCACAATTTTCCCATCGTAGAACTTGTCTTGGACAAGGTGGTCGATGGTCATTCGTGCCTGCGGTGCCTTTACGCCTCCTCGGGTGTACTCTGGAGCCTTCGGTCCATCCTCCTCGAGCAAGAGCCTCCTAACCTGTGGAAGGGCAAGGACAGCATCAGAGCTGTTCTTCGGATACTTCTGAGACATGATCTGTCTCACCGACTGTGTCAAGTTCTTTGGCATCAGTAGAGCATTGTCGGACACCACTCGATCAAAGAGAGGTCCTTGAGGTTCAGATACATCCAGTTCATCCTCATCTAGCCTGGTTGGTGCTCGAACTACCCCTCCTAAACGTATGACGAATTACGTCCGCTTGGAGAACTTATCCTAAGAATCTGGGTGGAAAATAAACAAAGGCGTTCCAAACTTGGCCACTGCCATCGCAATCGACAATCGGGTAACACGCTCTGACCAAAACATCAAAGCCTTGAAGCACCGAGAAACTGATCCTGGATCATCTGATGAAGTGCAATGTAGCCATGCATGTCGGTCTCGGAACGTGCAGCTTTCGGAGTCCGCTTCTGCATCTCACGCCTTTCCCGCGCCTGGTTGGGGGCGCGCGCTGGAGACAAGATGGGATCATTCAGGTTGCATGTGACAAGGACAGTGGACTTCGATCTTCCTTGCCCCCCCCCCCCGGAAAAAAAAGCCGGGCCTCTAAGAACGGCAAGACGGTGTCTGACATGTTCTTGTGCGAGACCTTCCTGGTGATTGGAGGCCTCGGAGTTGCCTCTGCAGGAGCCTGTTGGGCTTCTTGGGCTTCTTGCTTCATTGGTTCCTGAGGCTGCATGGCACGGCTAAGCTGCAAAACCCGAACTGTGTTGTGTTCGAGATGGTGCACAGGGCACATGAGGTTTTCCTTGTGCACTTGCCGTGATTTGTGAGGGATACTAGCAACCTTCGCGTTACACTTCGTGTGTAAGGCTTAAGGTTTGCAGTGTGCATAGTGTGGCACAGCGTGTCCATGACTCACAATTCGCTATCGTGGTCTGGCCATCTTGAGACATTGCAAGGATGCCAGCGCGGAGGCTAAATCAGACGTAGCCGCTGAGAAAGTCATGGCACATCATGGCACCCTGAGGTTCCACTCCTTTCTGCATGTGTCACCTACTCGCAGTCACTCGCACCTCCAGGAGCACCCACTGAGTTGCATTCAAGACCTTGAGATCGCATGTGGTCGCAGCTCTCCAGAAGCAAAGTTGAAGCTTCTAGTCACATTGCCGTACTCTCTTGAAACAAGCCATGACACTTTGAAGGCTTGCACCGCTCCAAGGCCAGGAGACCCAAGTCGCTGAACCCTCAAACCCAAAAAGGTATCCGGGGCCCCGGCGATGCTGGTGATGAGATCTTTTTGCATCTGAACGGAATGTGTGTAAGATTCGAAGATTGCCTTGCAGAGGGCTCGTGGCTTGCTGTGCTGACGGCTGATACCGAAACAAGGATGTCAGCGGGAGCTTAGTCTGCAATGTTGAAAAGTTCCCATTCCGGTTCTCCAAATCCTCACCCACCTTAGGTGGGCAGTGGCCACCTCGAATTACTAGCTAAGCTGCGAAAAAGCTTTGAAACAACCTCCCTCAATCTTCAAATCCGAATCTACACTGCAGCGGATGCGGAAGCTTAGTCTCAGGCCTGCTGTGCCTGCAATGAGAAAAGGGCCAGGGGCACAAAGACCTCGGGGCGAACTGAGGAGCTCATGACAACAAACTGTCTCTCGAACACTCACTGCGCCCCCTCTATGCTAGAAAACTCCTGAAATTGGCTCTCAGATCCTCGAGCCCTTGAGCTCGTCGAGGTCACGGCTACAGCTGCCCGGCTATTTCAAGCAATACCGATCATAATGACGGGAACCCTGCTGTGAGAGGACCGTAGAACTGAATGAAACGCACAACTTCGAGCTCATGAGTTATCTTCTGATGGTCTTCTGACAATGCAGCGTCGAACGAGCAACGCCGCGATCCCGAACCCTTGCCAAGGACAGACATATCTACACATCTGCGGCGATCTGCGACCCCGAAAAGAGACCCCTAGAAGGGCCCCTTAATCTTATTCCCCTAGATAACATATATATATATATATATAGAGAGAGAGAGAGAGATACCTTTGCCTTATATAATCCCTACATACCGACGGACCTCCTGACATTGCCGCTAAGCTCAATGAAGGGTATCTGCTCCCCCATTCAGCAATGAGGCTTCGGTGTCTAAGGCGCGGTCCCCGATGCATGCACAAAGCATGATCACTGTCGGGCACAGCATGGCAATGCGGAAGGGCACACCTAAGTTGAAAGGCTCACAATAACCTGGCGCCTTGATCTCAGAGTGGGGCTCTGACAGTTAGAGTTGAGCTCTCCAGAAGTCCTGGCCACTTCCCACGGGGAGGTGCCACTATGATGCGATGATGGAAAGCCATCAAACCCGTAAATGTTGAAGTCCCACTGCTTACACCCGCGCACACCCAGAGCCTCAACTCCCTTCCGCCAAGGGCAAAAGGGCCCTGCACCAAAAGGCCGTCAGCGTGCCCAACATGCACTACCTGACTACCTGATCCTCACCTCGCCCCCCTTTCGGGCCCAGGAGCTACAGCGCCATGTCGGGCAGAAAGTTTGGCTCCTTAGAGCAGTGGAGCTGAGACTGCAAGATCTCAATAAATGCTCGCATGAAAACCCTGGAACTGTATTCTGTGGCGGGCGGTGCACCAAAAACCAACCCGAACCCATGCACAGCTCTTCCAATGGCAACACACAGCCCTGAGATTGACATGATACGCGGCGTCATGCAGCCAAATGTCTCACTCCGCTCCTCATGCACACGGGAGACGGCTCCAGTCTGCCAGGTTTCGAGTTTATGGCTTAGGAGGTTCGGACGCAGTGCAGAGGGGCTCGAAACACCCCCTAATATAGTTGCCGCAGAGACAGACTCTGTCCGGCTTCGAATAGAATAACTTGAGCGCAAGCCTTGCAACCGGTAGAACAATACACATCAAACATCCTGAGGCCCTTCACCAAGCCGCCAAGCCTCCTTCTTGTGCAGTGGGCTTGCCTTGGTGGCGAGCTGTGGCTTCAGCTTCCTTCCTTAGAACCTGTTTGGAAAGCGGTCTGAGGGTCAGGGGTAAATTCTGATTCTTTGGCGAAGTTGCCGGCGTTGTCGTAGAGCTCCGCAGCGTCCGGCGAGGGGTGTCCGACCAGGGAAACACAGCCTTGGCAGGGCGGTAAAGGAGTGTAGGAATTGTGGGTAAGTTTGGACTGGGCTGCCCGGCTTCAAAGATATGAGTGTAGGCTGCCATATGTTCTAACAATTTGTAACTGTGGACCCTTGCAGACAGCGACCTTTTTGTTTTCGCGACCTTGCACCGAGCCGTTGCGAACAGGCTCAAGCTTCTCAAACATCCTCAGCCCCGGATGGCTGGCTTCTTTTTGACTCGGCCACTGGACTTCGCAGACGCCGCTCGCTTGAGAGACACAGCTTGCTCGATTCCTTGTTCGATTCTTGGGTTCTTCTTCCGACCCTCCATGTATGCGAGGACCTCCTGCTTGAAGGTCTCGGAGAGGCAGGCGCTCTGCACGAAGTAGATGGGATAGGTGCGCTCTCCATACACGCGTCTCAAGTCCCTGGAGGCAGCCTTTTCAGGTTTGCCCTTGGGGGCCTTCACATGTGGGTCTTACGTAGCCGGTTGCATCTCCGGCAGGTGCCGCCGAGGCCGGCCGCCTGGGACTCACTATGGTACTCCAGGCTCCCTATAATACTATACCGCAGGGCGTGCAGAAGTGAACCGCGCCCCCATCGCGCCATCCATGGTCGTGGCTTGGCTGCCTGACTACTCATACCAAGCACCTACGAAAACAAGGTTAGCCCTAAGCAAGGCGTTCTCAGCCTGAGAGATGCGGTCGAAACGATGGTTACAGCTTGTCTTCGGATGTTGGCAAGCATGAATATGAGTGCAGGGTTGAATGTCGGTCTGTAGCTTCAGCTGTTAAGGGCCCACCGCAAGCCGGACTGGCACCCTGAGCTCAAACCCCTGAGCTGCGCGTGTTCAGTTGCTCTTTCCCTTGCAAAGCCGCCTTCGGCCAATAAGCACGAACGTTAGGCGACCCCGTGTACGCGGGCTTCGGATGGCTCCATGGAGGATTTCGGAGCAAGTGACTGTTTGCCTCAGTGATTTTGGTGCTTTTTTGTGGTCCGCGCGTGCCTGCAATCCTCGGTGGTAGTCATTCTGGCGTTCTCTTTTCCTCCACACTGCACGTCGGGTGTACAAAAAAACCTTGTTGTCGGGTTGAGGTTCTACAGTTCTACAGCATTCCACAGCAAGTTGCGGTCAGCAAACCCCCTGGCCGCCAAGGACTCAACTGCCCGACATTGCCGAAGCAGTCTTGAACCAAACGGACACGATCGAAAGCTCCGGAGGGCCAGGCTCGCCGGGGGCTGATCATGCAGAAGTCGGCTACTTCCTGAGACAGGTGAAGCCAGAACAGTACCGAAAACCCTCAACTCCCGAACTGAGATACCTCTTGACCCACAGCCTTACTATTACAGTGGCTTCAATGGTGAGCTGAGGCCTGCGAAAGGCCGCAGGCGCGGTTCGTTCTGGGTGACCCGCGGTAGCTCCTGGCGATGACCAGCCAAAGCCGCCGAAGCCCCATAAAGAAAGTTTGAATATGGGTCTTCCAGTGCCACCCATACTCAAGTGACTCTCCAGAGCAAGTAGCTTGTTATGCTTGTTCAGAGGCCACTTGGCTGTGCTCTGCTCTGCCATGCCACCTTGACGGCAAGAAAATGGCGACTTTACTGAACACCCGACCAAAGTACAAAATCTACCCCAAAAGCCTGAAACTGCCACGTTCGCCTTTCGCACTGGAAGGCATAGGCAAGACGGATTTGCGGAGTCCGGTGCGCAGATTGTGTTCTTCTTGCATTTGTATTCCTGCAAAGTTCAACCTTTAGGATAAGCTCTGAATCGCAGCACCTCGGGTTCCAATCGTCGCCTTCAGATCCCCCGGTGAGGAGGCCTGGCACAGACAAAGCGGAAAGCATGAGGATCTCTACAGCGCCCGAGTTCATGGGCAGGCTCTATGTACACTTAGACGAACAACTGACGTGCTGCGAGTTGAACTGATGCCTTCCTCAACAGCAAGACGATTGGAAATCCATAGATTGACAAACTGACATGTCATCTGCTTGAGGATTTGTGTGCCTCGAGTCGGTGCAAAGCATGGCTGAATCTACGAGACTGACAATGCATACGTGCACGAACTACTAGTCGAACCCGTTCATGCGTACAATCAACCCAAAGCCAAATTAAGATTTCTCATTGCTGCGTGCACGCGCAAAGCCGCACCTGCCTCCGGCGGCTGTGCCCTGCAATTTTCCGACACGCTCTCGCACCTTATTGGAAGCATGGAAAAAACTCGGTGATATGGCCCGCAGGTTTCCCAGTCTATGTGGAAATCCGGTGATTCCGACATGCCTTGCAAGGTCCCAGGGCACAGCTCCGCGCGGGGGTTTCATGGTATGGCCCGGCAGGCCCATGGGTTCTACTCCAAATGCTGTATGCACACCTTTGCATATACATGTGTCGAGTAGAAACGTACGTACGCACATATTTTCGAGAGAGAGAGAGAGAGCGAGAGAGAGGGAGAGAGAGAGGGAGAGAGAGAGAGAGAGAGTTACGCTTACATCCATGCACACAGGTCCAAAAGCATCCTTCGCAATCTTCTGAGGCAGCCGCCACCTCCATGATGCTGTGAATGCTTGTTACACCTGGGGGGGGCTCAAGTGACCCACAAACATCCACAGCGTGCACTTGCACAAGCTCATGGTAAAAGCTTTAGAGGGCAAAGCGCAGGGGCGTCAAAACGATGTTGTGGATGTAAGATTCAAGATGGGAGAACAAGCTGCAGTGCCCCAGGACCGCTCGATCATCTTTTGCGAACCAAGTCCCACATTGATGTAGCAGCGAAAGCAAACAAAGCTGTGATCCCGAACGATCGCTTAAAACCCTGATGACACAATTCAAGCATGAAGGAATTAAGAAGCGTGCGTGCTCACACTCACATGTTTATCTGAACACACGTGTCAACATGTGTAAACGCCATGAAAGCCAACAAAACCCCGAATAAGAACAATAAATGAAAAGAGAGAAAGAGAGAGAGAGTTGGAGAACGAAGTGCAACGAAGTGCGAACAGAATAATATGACCGCTAGAAATGCAAGGGACTTCTGCGCAGCATTGTTCAATCACTTGTTCAAGTAAACTTGCTCCACGACATGCTTGGTTTACAAGAGAATCAAAAGTCAAAATCAAAAAGTGGTGAAAGACCCCCTGTCTTGCATTAGCTTTGTTGGGCCTTTCCTGCCTTACAATCACTCATTCTACAGTTTCATTGATACCGCGCGGCTTCCTTATTTTCGCGCGTTTATCTTCGTCTTAGTGGGTTGCTAGGAAAGAAACGAGCCCAAGCTCTGCCAACAAGCTGTTTGGATGAGCCAGTGGTTCAGATGTATTTGCAAGTTCATGACCTGCTGGCGGCTGCAGGCTAAGGCGAGACTGAAAGGTTCACCAGCACACAGGCTTCACAACAAGTTGTGCCTGAGAGTGTATGGACTTCAGTGTAGGAGCAGAGGTCCGATCTCAAGCTAGAACCATGTCGCATGGCCAGGCATTGACGGACTGACCATGTCGCATCGAAGCTTCGCCATGTTGAAGCTTTAATGTACATCCGCTCAGACAGAAACCCTGTGCCTACAACCTCTGTGTTCTGCAAATATGTCTCTTGACATATGTATATATATATACATATATATATAGTTCTGTATAACAGTATATATGTGTATATGAGTACTGCATGATTTCCAGGAATCCTGAGTTTGTCCGAGCGGCTATCCTGTCGCTGAGGCGGCAGGATCAGTGCACTAACGGTACCTGGAGACGCACTCCGCGCGAAGAAGGCCAAACGACATGTTGTCACACATCCTGAAGCTACGACAAGGGCCTCCGGGAATCAAGACTCGAGACTCAACTGCTCCATGGCGCGATCTTCTGTGGGGTCACGAACAAGGAGTCTCCAGGTCTCGCGCTTTCGAGGTTAAGGGTGCGGCATTTCTGCGAAGGGTCAGGGCGCTTATCGGAATCTAGTCCCCACCAACAAGCACGCTGGTCTGCGTTGCAGACTTAGGGCTTGGAGGCTTTCGGGTCTGAAGGTTCAGGATGGGTGGAGGCCGAGGGCTGTCTGTTGGCACACAGGTGTACCGGGCTAAGAAGGCGAGCACGGGAATGCATGGGAGTAGCGACCTCTGGCATGCCTCGTCTTCTAGGTGGGTCTCTGGATGATGGTTACTGATAGTTTGCTCCGTTCTCGAAACGGAAAGCCTGCTATAGTCTAAGCCGACACCTTGAACTCTGCAGCCCGAAACTCTCTGGAACCCTCTTAGGCTCAAACCCATCACTTCAACTCAAAAAGGGGGCACGTTTCGCACCCAGGCCAAAGTCTTGACCCGCATCGCCCTCGCAACGAGAGCTCGCTGTTCAGGGCTCCCAGTTGTGTTGATAGAAGGGAAGCTGTCCCAAGCTGGACTGCTAAGGCACCATGATGTCTTAGGGTTCGATTTATGGGCTTGCAAAAAAAAACCTTGTATAAACTCTACATAGTAAGGGCCCGTACGAGTACTTCGGATCCCTGTAAACAAGCGGGTAAGGTACCATACGAAGGGCACACGGTTCCAACCCTAGACTGGCGTTGACACCTCTTGCCCTTAGGAATGACTTCGGGGGGTGTGAACAATTGTGAACAGGAAGCCGAAAGAAGCCTTGTCAAGCCCGGCATGCGTGCCTGCTCGATAGCGATAGATGACAGATTGGCATCATCAACGGCAGTGGCCGTAGCCATCCCGGTTGTCTTGATCGAGACAACGCCCTGGACAAGAGTATGGGCATGTTCATGAGTTCGAGGCTCCATAGGCCAGGCTGAACATCTTGCAGCCTCAATCTAGTTCAGGTTCAGGTCCTACAAGCTCGTGATTCTTCAAGGGACACAAGGACGGAGCTCTGCAAGGCACCTCGCTAGGCACGTCGAAGTCCTGAAGATGGGGACGACTTCTCACAACTTCGGGGATCGCAGAAATGGGTTTGGCTGGCTTGTTTGGGAAGTGCCGCTTGCACCTCCTAACTGCGCCTGCTTACACATCCCGAAAAGGACCAGGGTTCCCTGCCATCGGCGGGAGCAGATATATCCTCTTAAGCCGAAGAGGTCTCGCTGTGCATCTTGAGCCAGTAGCCGCTTAGTCCCACAAAGTGGCCACCCTGCACGTTCGGACCCTACCCGGGATCGGCTCATGGCAACGCTTCCTCGAGCGAAGCTCACCAGGTTACCCCAACTTCCCCCAGGTCGAAGCCTTGTCCCGACACTACCCGAAGAGCCGAACGCCCTCCTCGTGCTCGTCCGCGCCATCAGGCGTGCTCATGGAGCGATGGCTGAAGTCTCGGCGACGGAAGATGGGGGGGGGGGGGGGGGGGGGGGGGGAATAAGCTACAAAGGCACATTTTGCAGGGTTGTGTTCGAGTTTTCTGTTGCATGTAGAGTCCAGAGTCTTCAGGCTTGTTAATAGAATCCTTGCTCGGAGTGAAGGCTTAGCTGCGGGCCAAACATCTAAATCCTCAAACTATCCGTGAGACCCGCAATTTGCAGCAGCAGCCCTCAACTTGACCCAAATCCCCCTCAGGCTCTGATCGACTTTAGGAATCTTGGTTAAACGAAATTCAATTTCGTGTCCCTGTCAAGCCCTGGCAATTCGCCGGCAGGTTGAAGGCACACCACCATCCACACCTGTTTCCCCGCGTACTGTTGGAGGCTCAAAGGCCCGATGAAAGCCCAATGCAAGCTGCTCTTAGACTCTAAGCTCCAGCTGCAGGAGAGCGGCTCACAAGGCCGGCTCCGTGTAGCACGTTGGAGGGCTTGGCCCGCGAAAATTAAACGCGCGTTGGGGTCGTGCGTGCAATGTGCTTTAGGAGGTTGTAGGACTAGACTTGTCAGGAGTGGGGACCACATTCTGAGGACGAAGTCGCGACAGTCAAGAATTGAAAGACAAGGACTTCCTTGGGCACACATGGAGTTGTTGCCAAGAGGGCTCCGGCTTAAGCTTGGAAGGAGATATAGGGATGTGCCGCATGGCCGCTACTTTCTGCAGCTACAGCAGTGATCAGATGCATCACGTTTTTGATGCAAACCCCGACCCGGCTTGCTTTCGTCCTCTAGACCTTACTTGTCCGAATTTCCAGAGCCCTTGTGTAAAGAACTGTCGAGCCAAAGAAGACCCAAAGAGTGTCTTCGGCCGAGTGAATCTCAGACACGCAAGCTCTGTATTCTTCCGAAAGCACCTTGACCCTCCGTGAGCCTCTATGACATTCGATGAACCTCCCACACATCAGACTGGTGAACTCTCCCGGCAAGCGGCCATGAACCTCACAGGTTCTCCCTTCTCTGCGCTCTTAAAACACGGGACGGCCCGGACGCTAAGGTGACGTTGTTGAACCGCACCGGCCCTTGTCGTGCGATGCGGCGATATCTTTTGACCTGCGCGGCAAGTTCCAGGGTGGAGGATGAATCCAGTCGATTTATCGAACAATCCCGAAAGCTCATGTTTTCTCACCCACAACCCAGACGGCCGACTCGCGAGAAAGCCCGAGAAAAGAAGAGGTTCACGTATGGGGGGAGAGCATGCACCCTTTGAGCAGGACTGTCCGACAATCGTTCAAAGTCTCTACACTGCACGCAAGCCCGAGTCCCGATTTGCGCAGCACAGGGGCCTGATGACCGTTAATCGTTTTGGCGGCATCCGGAAGGTCGAATACCTGGAGCGCAACAGCTTAGGGCTCTGGCCACAGCTTTTTCCCCAAGCAATGATAAATCTCCTCTTCGATCTCCAATGTCCGTACCGCAAAGATATACCAAAATCGCCGCAGCAAGTCTCCCGAGCACACGCCGACTCCCAAGCGGGCACCGGACTTAACGTGGCCCCGTACAGTTTCGGTGCACCATGCCCTGAGACATGCAGAAACACAGCAACTTGCACCCCACGTGCTTTTGTTGGCAAAGCTCCACTACGGGCATCTGCAGCCAGCATTGCCCAACCCTCATATGTCCCAAAACTGCCCAGCTCTTATTCCCACTCTATATAGCAAGTGTTCGGCTCTGATTGCCGCCTCTGGCAAAGGAGAAGCCCAAACTTCTGAACACCCCTTACATTCCTAAGCGTTCCTCGACTCCAAGTTCTCAACGCCCCCCGAAGCTGCAAGGGTCAAGCCCACGTGTTCACGTGTGCCATGTGAGGGGCACCACAATGATCGGACTGTCAGGGGCAGGAAAGTTCCGGCTTGGAATGTCCAGGTTTGCATTCCATGCTTTGTGTGTGCTCTTGCTCAAGTGGGTTCTGGGACTCTGGTCCCTGGCAGAAAACGGTCGCCTCCAAGCAGAGGGCGGCCTCGAGATCCCAAAGCGCGAAAGCAGGGCCTGCAGGGCCGCGAGACCGGAACCAGAACTATGTCCACAAACACTAAAGTCTGAAGCATAAACGGCTCCTTGCAAAATTTCGTTTAAATTAAGAGAGAGGCCTCTTCTTTCACGTTCCAAGCATCTTCTCCGCAGTCAATAGCCCCTTGTCCACATGCAAACCGGCTGCAAAAGGATGCGGGCAAAAAAGCGGAACGATGCCAAAGCAGTTCTGCGCTCTTGCACACCATCTTCTTCTCGCATATGTTTCATGTTGAAATGCGCCAGATTAAAGCAGTCTCAAGGGGTCTGCTTTCAACTGCGTTCCAAATGTGCTGCTTCCGAAGCTGTGCTGAGAGTCTGCGATGCTTGGTCTGACCCGCGCAACATTCGATTCCATTCTTGATCAAAGATCATTTGGGCAATCGAGTAGCCCCCAAAAGCAGCAAGATGCTTGCAAACAGCCATCTAGAGACCGCGGGCTACCATGACTGAGGCTTCATGCGCGATGACGGTGAGCTGCGTTTATCTGTGATTCGCTGTGTCCTTTGAGATGCCCAATTGAACCGAAGCCCTCTAAGCCCTTCAGACATGACTCCGCCCCCGATCCTACGAACAAATTGTACAAAGCCCCGACCCCAAGCCGCCAAACCATTACCCAAACCGTCCCAATTTTAAACAGAAAGCTCAAAACATTACGAAACCCACACCCTTGAATGCTCCTTGCCGGCCTGCCCTGCTTTGGCAATCCGGGCGGGCCAAAACGTAAACATGTCGTGGCGCAAGTTGAGGTCCTCTCGGAAGAAGGAAGTTGGGGATCACCTCAAGAAAGCCCGTTTGCCAGTCTCTAGCTTCGGCCTCGAAAACACTACAACTACGGGGGTCTGAGTGCGCAGGTGGCGACGGAGTGCTGTAGCATCGTGCTGCCTGCTCACAGCTCATTTCTGGATGAGGCAGGAGGCAGGCACATCTTGAAACTACCCTCGTGAGCCCGCAAGACATCCTGCACTAATGGTCCCTGCGGCCAATATCCGTGTAGCCTCTGTTTCAATCCATCCGATCCGTCCTCCTCAATCTTGGCAGTCTCAGACCAGTACCAGGGAATCACGCTGTGAGCATCGATCATGATCTGAGTGAGGGCTTTGCGAGAATGATATAAACTGCCGTGACTGCTGCCTTGATGTGTAGCCCCTGTGCGCAACTACTACTTTTGTGCCTTGGCCCGTCTCGCAACTTAAGCAAACCTCCGCGCTCACGCATCCTGGGAAGTCCAGGACCTCCGAACCGGAACCCTAAAACCAAAACTGCCGCGAGGAATGAATCTTCCTGACAAACTCAACAAAGGAACCTGTACCTGTCCCCGAGCTCAGCAAGAAGGCAGATCTTGCGAACATATGGGTCGTCGAAGCCCAAAATATCTTAAGCATTCGACGAAACTTCCCGCCAAACAAGCACAGCGCCTCGGCAGTTTCCTCCGGCCAGGGCAATGGATCATCTATGCCCGGCGGAAACGGCGGGTCCTGAAAGGGTGGCTCGGATTCCATCATGGAGCTGCATTGGTAGAAACAAACACTGCGGGCAAAGACTGTGAAAACCGGATTTTGGAGCCCCGTCCCACTTGCCCAGACAACCTTGCCTCGGGCTCTGGGAGCGCTTCAAACACCCCACGAAATCGCGTTGGCCGACCGCGACGACGCCTCGCCCTGACAGGAGAGAGTGGTTGTGAGAGGGAGTGTAACCTTGGGAGTGTAACCTTCACAGAGCACATGAAGAGTGTGCATGTGCAGGATGCTATGCAGCAAGCCATGGATCATCATCTTTCGACCAGCAAAAGACAACCTTTGTGCAGAATGGACCTTCCCAGAAGCCTAGACTGTCATAAACGACACTCTAACCATCAGCTCCTCAAAAACGAACCACTGTACTCGAAGTTCTGAGGGTCAAGACACGCATGGGGCTTTGCTGGCAAAGTGTAACATTCCTGACTCAAGCGCTCGAACTCCAGCCCAAGCAAACACGCTCACCGCGAACACACAGGATCAAACCCCGCACACCTCCTCTGCGTTTGCAGCAACTGAGATCGGGATCTTTGAGCTGACCAGGTGCCTGGTTTGGGAGGGCATCAGACGTTGGACTCACTCCGTACCCTTCCTGCTGTGTACCTACTCCACGCCAAGCAGTCTTCAACCGAGTACAACGATGGCAAGGCTTAGGCAGCTGGTATCAATTACCGCGCTGGAGTACGTAGAGGTTCAGTGTCGCCTATCATCAATGTTCCTTCAAGCGCTCCTTAACCATCGAGCACACATTGCTGGGCAGGAATCGTGGCAGGTCCGGTGTGGGAGAGAACAATCACTCTCCATCGACAGTGGCGAAGCCCAAAATTTTTTAACATCCCTATACCCCTAAGCCGAACCTGCCTGGCACGCAGAACTGGAGGCTGGTCTGTGGCCATGCCGCTACCTGGTGGGCAGGTTCCTGGTCTTTGGGCTGTGGGGTTTACACGCTTGAGAGCAAACTCTGTGTTGATCACCGTCGCAAGTTGCGGGGGGCATAAACTCAACACTCCACAGATCGAGATACTCTAACTACCCTGACATGCACCCCAACCCTGAATCCATCACAAGATCCCGTGGCCAGCAGTGTGAGCGCAGCAGCACGGCGAAGACTCGACCTGGCTCCATCTTCCGGCACGGTCACAGCATGGGGCATGGACTGGCCTTCGCGGCATAACATGCCGCAATATGGGTTTCTTGAGCTCAAGGGGCCGAGGGTGTTGTGTGGTGTTGTGGGTGCGCCCTGAAAGACCCATCGGATCGGCACCTGCAGCTGGAGGGCGCGGCTGATCCATGGGACCTTGGCAGTGGCACCGGCACAGCCGAGTGAACATCAAGTTGAATACAGCGGAGTGCATGACAGCTGAAATTCGAAACCAAGATCCAATTTCGGAGGCCCCTCACTCCACGGTCATGCTCACGAGCAACACAGCGTCAGCCTACTCTCGACAGGAATCCGGTTCATGCCGGACCGAGGTCTCAGACTTGACTTTCTCATCCCGCTCTACCATTAAATGTCCCATACTGCAAACCGTCTCCAAGCAAACGACGCACCTGCCCTGGGGAATACGCCTACGAAAGGTGCCCACTTTGACACTGGGGCTGGCGCTGGCCGGCCTCCATCTATGGCGCTGTCGCGATTTACTGCAAGCAAGGGGTTACCTACAGATTCCTACAGTGAAGTCAGCAGAGCTGTCCTCTTCGTTGCAAAGTGCAGACATTTCCGGAGAGACTCTCATTTCCCGCCAGACTTGGAGTACCGGTAGGCTGGCGTCTAAAGAACCAAAGCTCGTAAGAAATGTCTTTCGAGAGAGATCGATTTGACTTCTGCTACATGAGATGTCACTGAACGTCATGCCTGAGGCGATACCTGGAGCCCCAATGGCCGAAGCAGCACGATGCGACTCCTTATCTTTTTTACTCTCCCCCGGCTTAAGGTTTAGGGGTTTTCCCTCTCTCCCAGGCCCCCACCAAGTCACCGAGAGTCATTCAGATCAGATGATTTCGTGTTTACTCCTGCAATGCGTAAAGACAAAAGAGCTCACCGCTCTCTGCTGGTTTTCTTCCAAAGCCCAGGGAAGAGTTGGCTGCTGGTGGTGTGTCTGGGTGCCTCGGCATGCCTCCGGCGCCCAGACGGGCAATCCTTGCCCAGGGGCGCATTCAGCACCCCTAGTACTGGTGGCATGCTTGAACTTTAGGAAGGATGTTGGGGACTGAGGGGATGCCCGGTAATCCATGTATGACTACAGCTCGCTTCGTCCGCTTGCGTTCGGGCGAGCATGACAATGACCCTTAGAGCTAAACCCAGATCAGAATGGCAGGAGACTCATGTGCAAGGGGTTGTGAGTGAGTGAGTTGCAGAAGGGGGCTTCAAACCAGGCGAGGTGGCTCGCAGACACTTTTCCTGAGGCGGCTATTGCGAAAGCGGAGCTGTAGCCGAAAGTACCCAAGCAGACACGACGGCGGCTCTGCCGGCGTTTGCCGAAGCTCGGGACAAAGCTGGACTGGATGTACTTGAAACCTCGTCCGCTACAGTTGTTGTTGTTGATGTGTTCGCCCAGGTCGAGATGGAATCCATGAAGCCGCTCTCACATCCAGCGGGCTGGCTGATGCGAGTTCCTCTCTCTGCAAGCAACGGCTGTGGCTGACAAGATCCCCTGTTGGTGCCGTCACAATATGCCTCAGCACCGGTGCCACGCTCATTCCGTGGCTCGTACAGCATCTGCCAGCCCGCCCAAGGAGCTGCAAAGTCGAAGACATGCACATCAACGATGGGATAGATTCCGAAGTTGTGGCAAATCAGATCCCCTTGGGCCACGTAGAATCTGGGGTAATCCAATGCCCAAATCATGGCATCTCGCCGGTCAGGGCGGTTTCCGGCATAAACTGCACACCAAGCACTTCTTGCAATATCGTAGAGGTACAGCTGGGCGTCATCGGAGCATGTGCCACCCCAAAAAAGCAAAGCGTCGAGCTCTGGGATGTACTCAGCGGCATGTGATGCCAAACGGCTGGGCCCGGGGCCCGTCGTCGGAACAAGCTCAGCAAGCTCAAGGTGCGACGAGTCGAACGTTGAAATGTTCCAGCGCCACAGCTGCGTGCCGTAGCGCTGCCTATTCCCATCGAGGCCGCCATGGATCCACACGACCTGCCGAAGTGGATCATAGGCCATGCCATGGCGATAAACCTGCAAGATGCTGTCGCCTACCAACGACCAGGCCATCTGATCAAGGTCAAACAACCATGCATCAGACAAGACAGTGGCGTCCCTCCGACCACCCAGAAGCAGCATGCGTGTCTCTGAGATCTTAACCGTGGCGTGCTTGTAGCGTGCTGAAGGCCAAGGGCCCACAACCTGCGAAGGAAGCATCTCTTCCCAGCTGTCGCCAAGCAGCGAGTACCGCCAGAAATGGCCCGTGGCAGCAAAGCTGGTGTCGCCGCCGCCAAAGAGGTAGACATGGTCATTCAGCGCTGTAGCTGTGCTGCGGTAGCCCACGGCAGCAGGGCTGTCTGCAACTCGCTCCCAACACTTTGTTCCATTTCCACCCAGCCGAAATCGCCAGTTGGTGCTGACCACGCCTCCACGCTCGTCCCCGTGGCTTCTCGTATCTCCCCCAAAGCTATAAATGTACTGCACGCCACTGGCAGTGTACAGGCCGCCACTTGCGGAGTAACGCCCCCAGGGCTCAGCTGCACAGAGCAAAGCATCCTCGCGGCTTTGAACCTGGCCCAGCACCGAAACTATCGAAACTGTCCAGGCTGTGAGGACGAAATGCAAAACCATGGTTTAGCTCTCGAGCCTTACGCGATCCGGCTTCTCATGCAATATCACAGCACCAGCAGCCCGAACCGTCAAACCTGGCAACCCGCCTGGCTTCTGCATCAACATCTGAATACTTAGAAGTTTTGTCTGTTCATTGTTCAGCTTCTACGATTGAAGAGGCATAGTACGATCATTCTGCGAACGTTGCAAGGGCCCCTTCGACAGACAGTGGTCGCACTTCATTCGCTGCGGTTGGGCAGGGGGCAGGTTGTTTTGTGCACTCTGCTCTCCTTAAACCATTCTCACCTGCTGACCGATTGCATTGGTAGTCTACGATGCGAGGTAAACACAAACTTTGCATGCTCGTCTGATTGAGTATGCAGAGGCCCATCATGCACCTCACGCCTACACGTCAGCCACACATCAGCCACGCATCTTCGCCCTTTTGGCTTTGCATGCCGCCGCCAGGGAACACTGCCCTGAAAACACTGCTGTCGACAGGGCCAGCGCTACACCTGGAACCCCCCAAACCTACAATTTCTTCACTGCCTCTTTGGGAGTTTTTGTGCATCTAGAGTCCTAAAGCCTGTGGGCAGTGCAGATCTACTGGACTCTCTCGAACTCATGAAGAGCCTGGGCTTGTCTTCGGGCTTAGGCTCTGGGTTTCGCGTGTGTTTGCAATCCTGGCTACGTTAGGGCGCAGCGGCAGCTGCGAGATGGACGCGTCGACTATTCATCGATGACGTCGGATGTGGTGAGCACGTCGTCGATCTTCAAGATCATCTTTACGACCTGAGATGGAGGGCACGACCAGCACTCAGTCATTAGAGCCCCTGAATTACATCGAGGCAGGTTTCGGGGCACAAGTGTTCATCGCCTTCGCCCTTGACCCTAAAGGATCGTGCAAGGTAGAGCCGGCTTGCAGATCTTTCAGCCCATGCGGCAGACTTGTTGGGGCCATGCATGGGAGTCCGACCTTGGTGGGGCCTCGACTTGTTTGTGCACTTAGAAGAAAAAAAGAATTCTTTCCCGGTTGTGGCTTGCAACTCGTGTGTCTGCAGCAGGAATCATGAGGGCATAATTTCGCCGGTTTGAATGGGGCCTCTGGGTTTTGTTTGAGCGACCTGGCAACTGCAACTACTGTATCGCAGCCATCAGCCAGCCATGAACCCCAGAGTTTCTTTCCATCTCATGAACATGATGCGCATGTCTGCAAACAGCTGCATGATTTCAGCTCACAGCTGGGACATCAAGCCCTCATCGGACGCATTCGTTTGCTCTTACTGGTTGGGCTTGAGATGCCACCGGGTTTTTGAAGAAGCCCTAGTCATCATCCAAAAACGAATCGCACGAAATCCCTCCTGGTCAACTTAGGCGTCCTGAACGGTTGCTTGGACCAGCTTCGTAAGCTCGGCACCTGGGTGGCTAAGCGAAGCTGGGAGCTTTTCGAGGCGCACGCCTCAGCGGTGAGGGGGCTTAAGTGCCGAGTTCTGGCGAATGGACGGAATGCCTCAAGGAGCGAGCACCCTGAGAGAGAGAGAGAGAGAGCTTTGCGCCCTGTGATTCTGGAGCCTTGTTTCGTGAACATTGCATGTTTTCATGATCGCGTGAAGCGAGCACCTTTCTCACTGCATCCGCTTCGGCGTCCAGAACGACAGTCCGACAGTCTCAACCCGCAAGGCTCGTACCCGTTTGGGATCGGTCGGTTAGGCAAGTGGAGAATAGCACATGTAAACAGCTGGCTCAAACGGCAGCAAACACCCGCCATGTTTCACGCCCATCAAGCTCGCCATCAGGCTCGCCTCGTAGATGCTCTGTGCCCACATGTCCGTCGTCCCGGTCTGCATGCAGTCGACACCTGAGCCGTTACAGAACTATTGAATACAACGAGGTCCGCTACAGGTACAGCAGTTGCCAGCCTAAGTGTCGGTTGCCTCATGCCTTGTCCAAGGTGAGGGTGCAACATCTAAGCACAAGCCGTTCAACCTAAAGACTTGCCTAGCCCCATGCTGCTGAATCCCACTTCGTTTCTCAAGTCCGCACAAGCCAAAGAAAAAGCAACGTTCACTACAAACATCACTGCTTGAGCCGATGGCCATGCCAGGCGTTTCCAGACGTCTCCTGGATAGCCTGGCAGGCGCTGAGATGCACGCAGACGACTCTCTTCCACCCTGACCCTTGGCCCTTTTGGGCCGAAAAAGCTGATCTGAATAAAGGTGTGAGAAGCCTTCCCACTCCAAAATAACCCGGAAACTCGAAACCTAAAGGCCCATAAACCTGCGAACCCTGGGACTCAAAGGGCCGGAACTGTAAAATAGCCCTTGGAGCCTTGAGCTTCGCCATCTCCGCAATCCCCTGCAGGCCGCTATTCTCGGCGAGCGCCTTGAGTCTGACTGGGTGCTTAGGGCTTCTTGAGGCCGTTCTCAGCATTAAAGGTGGGGGGGGCTTTGAGATGCTTTGAGGGCCGTGAGGGCTTTGAGATGCTTTGAGATGCTTTGAGGGTTGAAGTGAGGTACAAGGATTCTGAATGTTCAGAGGCTCCATGCAAAGGTGTGGAACGTAGGCCAACGGATGTAGCTGCATTGCAGATCGTTGCAGGCTTGAGACCAGAGGTTTTTCGAGGCTTGGATGGAGTTTGGAAACCTACCGCGTGCGACCTCTACGGACATGGGTGCATCCGGACCGGTCATGGCACAACCTGACAACCACATAGGACTTGCCGACAATGAGCTGCCTTGTGGCATGGGATCTGCATTGACCCGAACAAGAACGGCTTGCGACACAGGCAGCGGACCATGGGAATGACGTCGAGCGCTGACGCGAAGCCTTTCATGCTGTACCTCACCCAGATCAGGGACGCGGGGGTGGGGTGCTCCACCCGGGAGGGATGTGCAAGAAATCGTTGATGCATGTCAATTCCTGATACACACATGTACGACCATCATCCTGAAATTTTTAGCAAGGCTCTCTGCTGCTTCCTGCAAATGGAAGGCCCTGCAACGCTCAGACGATGTTGTGCTGAGATGTGCTCATAGTCTGCCACATGAGTTCTGGGTGAAGCCGTGTCATGTTAACGTGGCTGCTCTGGCCGAAGGAAGGCCGGACGCGCACTGATCAATGGTCTGCTCCTGGGAAGGCAAAGCGGGGGCAATGCGAGGCACTTCAAAAGCATGTTCTCTCAAATTCTCAAAGCAGTGCAAAGCACATCAGCAGCAATGCAGGGGGGAGCACGCTTTCTACATGTCGGAAGCTTGGGGCATGACGCTTGAACAAATTCTGCCAGCTCACGCCCCTTGCAACCCGATTCGCAGGTCACCACCCTGTCTCTTTTCTTTCCCCGGAAGCTCACACATGGCTTTGTGCTAAAGAGAACCTCACCCAGCTGAGGCCTCAAACGTAGGAAGCTTTCCGGAAGCTTCCCCCGACATGACACACTACAGTCTCGGATGGACTCAGCGTCATGTGCTTCACCCCAACTGTACCATGTACAGCTGGGGGTTTCCGAAAATGGGGGTCCCCGTCTTGGGGTTCATATTTTCAGGGAATCCTACCATTTGGGGATCTATACTAGGGGTCCCCTGTTTTCGTAAACCCCACAACGCTGAAGTCGAAGAAGCTCTACTTTGAAGCTCCTCTACTTTGCCGCCACTTCGCCTTGAACTCCGCAAGCGTTTTGCGGGGGCTCACGCTGACTGCATCCCGCTTCGGCTCCAGGTTGTCGCCCTGCTCCAGATTGGGAGCCACTGACAGTGCCGGACTCCTGCACTGCAAAACACTGCAAAGCAGTGATTCCAAAGCTCAAAACCCATTGGCCTCAACATTCAGCGGAAAGCGTGCCTTGCAAGGTGCATGAAGGCAGCAGCGTCGAGGATGCGGTAGGTCTTCCTGGGGGGCAAACTGCTGAGAGTCCGGATCCGTTGGTTGATATTGAGAGTCTTTCATGCAAGGGCCGATCATTTCAGCCAAGCTGCCCAGCCATCTGGAAGTCAAGGAACCCTTCGGACCCCTCTGGCAAGGTGCTGACCTGACAGATAAGAGTGAAAAAACAAACCAAGCTTTCAATGCTTCCGTGTCTGAAATGTCTGGCAGCTCCCGCCTCCTGCGGCTGGTCGGACAGCGAGGGTTCCTGTGGCTTTACGCTGGCGTCTGTGTCCGGCTCAGTTAGCCTTGGTTGCGAGAGAAAGCAGCTGAGGTAGCTCGGGGCTGTAACACTGTACTACAGAAGGCATTATGCTCTGGTGCGCTGTCGAGTGGAATTCTGACCAACTTCAGCAAAGAGTGGTGCTTGGCGCGGGGCTTTGGCCAAGCGCTATAGTAGGAAGATGCTAGAGCTGCTAGGGATCAAGGTACTACAACAGGGTGTTGGATAAGGGGATGATGGAAAGGCACCGACGCATTTCTGTGGGGCTGAAACCCGTCGAGTGTACCTTGAATTTTGAAACGTGCAAGTCCTCGGTGCATTCGATGCTAGATAACACCATCCTGTCTGCCTTTTGAGAGAAGTTCAAGTCGGCCGGAGGGGCATCTGAGCAACTCAGCAGGTCTGAAATTCTGGTGTTTCTAACAAGCCCAAATATGTCCCTTCTCTGTTTTGCTCTGTTGGATATTTCCCGGCCGGTTGAGGACTGAAGCGAGGAAGTGGCATAAGCTGACAAAGTATGCGCCAATCAGTGACCAAGCAGCGCCTCTCCAGCTGGAGGCGGCCAAAAGGGAACTGGACCACGTACCAGGTGCCTGCTCAATACATAGCTAGCCCAAAGAGGTTGCGCCGTACCAGGTGCTTGCTCAATCCATGGCTAGCCAGCTCTAAGGTTACATGCAGTAAACGTGCATTTCCATCCGTTTCTCGATCCATCTTACGTTATTCCACGGCTTTGGGAAACCTGGCCCGCGCGCACTGAAGGCTTTCAGACCCTGGAGCTTCTTCTTGTACATGTCGGTGAACTTTGCACGCTGCTCGGGTGTGAGCCGCTCAGCAAGGCTTGCTTCAACCTCCTTCTGCTGCTCTGATTGCGAGGGCTTCTGCAGCTTTCCGCTGGCGTCTTTGTCCAGCTCAGTTAGCCTTGGCTGCGGGAAAGCCACTGGGGTGGCTTAGCCTGCAACGCTTTACTGAAGCAGGTATTATGTTCTGGCACGATCTAGCCTGCCGGCATTGCTGGCAACTTCAGGAAAGGGTACTCTGCTTGGCGCGGTCAAGGTACTACACGGGTCTGGATTAAGGGATCAAGGCACTGGCTCAAGCTCTCAAAAGTCAAGAAGACCAGAGCGGCAACATGGGTAATCGGTAAGCTTGCAAATCCACATTGACAACGACACCGGAATGGTAAAGAATTCATGCTCCAATGTCTCTCTCCTCACGTGAAGATTTCGGATCCTTTGCCGGGTGGCTCGCTTCTTCGCGGCCTGGTCACCTTCTCATCTGTCAGCCGATCCTCCCTGGGCCGCGGCTTCCGCCGTGGCGTCTCCATGGCCCGAGAAGGAAACTTTGATTCTCAAGGTATCCTATAGGAAAGTCCTGGAGGGTGGCCCCAGAGCGTACAGGTGCCTAGTAAGGTGGGCCTGTGGCCGAAAGGGAGTGTGTCGACCACTCCTCCAGCTAAGAAGGTGTTGCTTGCTCACATCCTTGCAGTCCATGCCCCGAGCTGATCTGAGATCTCACGCACACGCTGAGGGTACGCGCTACCGGCACAATTCTTCTCTCATCATGTCACGTTGGGCACTGTCACATAAACCATCAGCGAGCCCGGCTTTCCCTCGGAACCTGACAAGGCTCCTGAACTCTCAGACCAGAAAATCCCAACCCAACCGCGAAAATGATCTCCTTGTCTGCAGCTGCCAAAACTGCCAACGAAGCTGCCATCTCGCTAGCTCCTCTTCCAGCAGGATCTCACTCAGACTGATAACTCAACTTCGCACAGAGATTATGCTGTACCCAACGTACCCAACTCGCAGAAGCCTGGCCCAGCCTCCTCCCGGAACCACTCGGGGATCTCGAATTAGATTCCTGCAAGATGCAGACGGCAAGTTATGTGTATCGACTACACTGACTGCACTGACTGCACAGTCTACACTCCGCACAAAACCGCGTCTACCATTCTGTACAACACAGCACAAAGCGCGATCCTAAGCCTGCACGAACAAACCCAGATCGAACATCCAGGATCATCTAGAGGGAACGAAAACTTGAAATCCCGAAGTCCACCACACCGGCTTGCGGGTCGACAACTTATCTTGGGCTTCTTATCTTGGGCTTCAAGCATCTGATCTACACAGAGCTAGATCTTTTGCGTTGGGGTCCGCCAAGCTGGGGGGGGGGCGTAAGGTTTCTTATAGGGGACTGGGATCTGACAGTGGGCTTTCATGTTCTTGCCAGAATAGTTCTTGGGCTTCAAGGGCCTCTGTAAGAGAGCTCTTCCGTACCCCGATCACTAGCTTCACGGGTCTGAGAAGAAGAACCTCGTTCTGGGCCATTGTTTATGCAACACACAGGAGTCCTGACGCAGCAGTTTGCATCATGGAGACATCTTTTTGCCTCATCCACTACCTGCACGGCCACCGAGAACGAAGTCGAAATGTGCAGATTGCAATTCAATGGCTCTCTGGCCGCACCACAATAGTGCAGGTGGTGATGCGCGTGCTGTCGTGCACTATCCTACTTTAAATCCTATCATATAGACTGGGTAGTTCAGCTTCTCCCGCCAAAAGAAGCCCAAAGTCTCGCCACATAAAGCTGCAGTGTTCAACTGCGCTCGAGGACTTGGCAGATCACCACCCGAACAAACCCACCCTCCACCAAAGATAGAGCCCGGAGATGGAGTACATTGTACCTGAAGCACACCAAGCCGGGCCCGCCATCTGGTTGCCGCCACGGACAAGCACAGTGACCGCTTTGCTCTTGCCACACTCCTGGCCGAGTTGGGTCGCTCCGAAAATCCCCGGCTTTCGAAAATCGACGGTTCCCCCCCCTCCCCCCAATGCAGTCTTGCCCGAACACAAAGTCGTAGAACACCGTCTAACACCTCCTGCAAACTTCAATCTCCGGACTTTTGACCCCGTCACCTCGATGATGAGCATTTGCTCTTTCATCGTGCCGAAGGTGACCTCACGCACCAGCCCAGCCTCGGCGCTTCCAGGCTCTTGGGACAGAGGCTGAGGGCTTAGGGCTTAGGGGCTTAGGAACTGCGGGATCCAGGCTGCGGCGGGGCTTTATGGAAGATGCAGAGGGCATTGCCTCAGAAGTTCTTCGTGCTACAGGGTCTTGGGATGATTGCTGCTCGCGCGCCTGTGATTTGCGCTTTCCTACGGCTAGCTGACCATGGAGGTTGCTGTGCGTGGCTCGGCCTTGAATTTCCTCTTCGGAAGAGTGTGCCCTGTACGACCCTTCCCTAACGTGGAACACCCTCCTCGATATGACAAACCCCAAATCCCCTGACACTAGATGTCTTCGTGATGTGAGTGATCTGACGGAAGTACAAACACTTCGTATGGCTCCACAACTGCCCTCTGCACCCCTGCCTTCCCGAGCTTGTCGGCAGTCAACTCCTCAAAACGTGGAACGATCCTGGCGGTTGAGCTTGGGTGCTTCCGGTCTTTTTGGCAGGGGGGCTTTGGTTCGGAAGGTTGCGATCGATATTACTTGCAGTGTGTGCTCGGGTGTACTCGATTCTGCCCGCACCTGTGAACACAGTGGAGGGTCCTTTCACTACCCTGCAACTTCAAGCGATATTGCCGATTCAACAAGTCGACTGACCTCACAGCTAAAGGCTCCTGTAGGCCTCATGCCGAGAAGCTGCCAACCCTGACACTTCTCCAGCAAAAGAACCCACTTTCCTCCCACCCGTGGCGATTGCAATGAGCTCCAGCTCCACACCGCCGACCCACCTCAAGAGCTGAGCATGTTGGACTTGGGGTCTAGGCCCAGGCGTTGAGTTTCAGCGGAGTGCCTGACTACAGTTCTGAGAAAGCACAGGGGGACCGCATTGAAGAGTCCTACAGGCCTCGGCCTTCCGCTCGATTCGGGCAATTGCCAGGCAAGCCATCCAAAGGTTTGTTTCTAGCTCGCGCGAGCAACCTGAAAGCCCGGCACCCCATACCCCGGAGTCTTGCCTCCAACCCTGCCTAGGTGCGTTCACCCGGCTGTCGAAGCTACAAGCTACCGAAGTGCTCCCATCAGCCGCACCTAGCAGCATGACAATCGAGGTCACACCTAGCTTGGTCAAGAAGCCTCCTCGACTTTTCATGTAGCAACCTTAACATACCTTAAATTGCCCAACGATTCAGGGCCTTGCAACTTTGAAGAGAAGATTGAATAGTTATGGATTCTGCTGGTACGTGCAGCTGGCCTGACTGCTGGAAGGCTGTTTTGGAAGAGCAGATGGTTGGCCTGTCTTCAGAGAGGAAAACCTTGCTTTACTCGACAACGGCATATTTAAGCCGGAACTCCTAGCTGAACTTTCATTGGGACAAGGTGGTCACGTTACTTTGCACATCAGCTTGGGGAATGCAAGGTTGTCGGGCCGCCTCTTTCACAAAGAAAGACTTCGGTTTTGCAACGACGTTTGCAGGTCTGGGCTGGCTGATGGCTGAACCGATCCCTGATGTTCGGATGTTGTTCCCATGCGCCCGCCTCGTCATCGAAGCCCCACTGACAGATCACCAGATTCGCACCGGACTCCTGTCTCGAAATCTTTTTTAACAACTTGGCATGACAACCCTGATAGATTCTGATAGGCAACATGGCCAGGGCGCTCTTGAAAGTGCAATCATAGGTCCAAGCTTTATTGACGCCCCTGCTTAGGATATTGTGAACTCACACCTGCGGCTCATAAAGTACGACAATCTAGCCAGAAGTGGGCCAGCAAGCTTAAATGCAGGCAAGAGAGCGGAGACGCATGCGCACAGGCACGCGCACACGCACGCGCGCACACACACACACACACACTCTCTCTCTCTCTCTCTCTCACTGTGTGGCACTAGCAAGGTCCTTGATGAGTCGAATCTGCTCCCGAAAATACCTGTCAGAAGCGCGCCTAGATTTTCGTGACTCTGGGCACGCAGCTGTGCCATCCACTGACTCAGAAGCATCCGAAATGGAGGAGCATCGGATGCTGTTGTGCACTCTATTGACTCTATTGGGCTTGCAGGATCGACCGGGCAGTGCACTTCTGCTCGTGCTCGTAGAGCTTCTTGTAATCCTCGCCGGTGCGGATGTCGAGCTTGTGCTTGGTCTTTGGCCTTACAGTGTGCTCTGCATGTAACTGCTGCACTCAGAGCTGTGCGCGCCAGCCATGCCACAAGCAGGACTTTGTGTGTGTGTGTGGTGTTGTACAAGGGAAGCAGACCGTCCTCTACCATCCTGAGGAACTTGCAACTGAGACATCGATGTCATAAACTCAACTGAGAACCCCGACCTCGACATGTCTCGAAGACCATCAGAACCGCTCTCGGGCACAAGAACACCACAGCTCTTGAGTTGTGGCAGATGTCTGGACATCCGAAACGCTCAAGAAATCCAGCAAGACCCGGAGCTCTGAACCGTTGAGAGCTTGCCTAACTGAAGACCCTCTGCGCAGTTGCACCAGAGTCTTTCATGATCCAGCATGACGAGAAGGAGTCTCTCAGGGTAGCTGCAACACAAACCGCCTCTGCCAGCGCTACAGGGAGCCCTCTGCAAGCTTCGGCCAAGCGGCTTGGGGGGCTCGAAGGGGCAGGTGAGGATGGCCATTTTGGCATCCTCCAGCGCCCGGGATCTATGGGTTAGGGTTCAGGGTATAGGGTTTAGGGTTTAGGGTTTATAGGGTTTAGGGCTTAGGGTTTAGGGTTCGCACTTCAGTGTGCCCAGGCTGTTAGAAATCAGAACTCAAAGGTGCAGAGAGCCCGCCTGGACCTTCTTCGGCATCTGAGGATGGCTGAAGTCTTTGTCGACAACAATGCCCTGGATCAGGCAGGTGTCCTGCGGATCTCAGGTTCGAGTCACAGGTTTCGGGGCTTGCAGCCTCGGATGTGGAGTTCCTAAACGCTGGAGCCGACGTGATCAGCCATCAACCTTCTAAGCCTGTAAGCCTCCCTTTGGCCCCAGCCCCCTGCGCACCCATTCTTGGGTTTCTCTTATGCCCGGACTCCTCGAGCTTTCCACCCACCTTGCCCTCCACCTCCGGCGAGACACAGGGGTGCAGGGCTCCAGTGACGGATGCATGTTGGTCTCTTACTCTCACAGTGCAGACCATGCCGGTGTGCGTCCATGCCCTTGACCTACCGGAGAAGAAATCCGCCCGGGATGGCTTGTCGGTTCAGCGGTTCGGGTTTCGCTCAGGATTCAGCCTTCCGGCTTCACCCTTGGGAGCATGACATGTGTGCCTTGATCAGGTCGAAGTTCACATCCTTCCGGTCCAAGTCGCAGACCTTCAGTACACTCTGCAGGCATGGCCCTGAACCTTTGCACCACTACAGGAGAATTGGCCTGAGAGACGTGTTCGGCCGCATAATTTGCAGAAGCTTTTTGTTTCCACTGCGCTTCTGGCACCAGCAAAACAAGCCCCCGCTGACGTGCAGATTTCTCGTGGGATGTGGCTGTAATTTCTGCACCTATCTGCGGGGTTACTTCGGGGAGCTTTCGGTGTAGAGCTGCAGGTACAATCTCAGCCAACGGTATCTCCGTGTACTTGCACACCTACTGGCGCAAGGTGACCAAAACTGATGCTCAAGCGGTGAGACACGGTTGTGACCAGCTTCCTGGACCGCATCTGCCTCGATCGCAGCAAAGCCCTGGGCTTTTCTAAGGGTGTAGTGGAACATGGTTGGG
The DNA here is from genome assembly GCA_905221605.1 of Symbiodinium natans. NCBI lineage: Eukaryota > Dinophyceae > Suessiales > Symbiodiniaceae > Symbiodinium > Symbiodinium natans. The sequence goes on along the minus strand of CAJNDS010002714.1, from coordinate 230,294 downwards.
CCAAGCGGGCACAGGAGCACTAAGGAGCGCTCCGGAGCACAAAGGAGCACTAAGGAGCACTAAGGAGCACCGGATGTCAGAGACTAAAGGCGTCCGACACCCCGCTGCTTGTCATCTCGACCCTCAGCGCTAAGAGCCGTCTGCCAAAGCAAGCATTGTGGAAAATGCTGCACAGCACAAACCGTCGAAGCTTTAGTTGGTTGTTGCTTGCTAGCATCTTGTGACATTTTCCACAGGACAGTCACTTCGCCAAATCCACTTCGGTGCCCTTGTCGCACCTAAACGCTTCTCAGATCCTCAGTCAGCGAGGGGACTTTGTAGGGCTTGGGATGGAGGAATGGAGGAGCTGCAAATTGTCGAAGTGCTTTGCCCATCGAAGCTCAGGACTCCCTCTTGAGCATACCAGGCGAAGCTGCTGAGACTCTGAGCAAAGCTTACACGTTACATCGACGTCGCACATGTGAGCCGCATGGCAGGTTCACAACAGTACACCTCCGAGCTAGGTCCAAACGAGATGTCCTCAAAGCCCATGTGCATGGCAAGGGACAACTGCTTGCGTTCGTGGCGTTCTCGTCCTTTGCTGCGCTCGTGGTGTTCTCGGACGAGGTGTTGCCCTGGCAGCAAGCGACAAAAAAGCTAATCGAATGGCAAGCTCAAAACTGGTACACTAAGACTTCGACCCGGAAATTCATGAAACACATAGACTGCAAAGGATACAAGTATCTGACAGTATCTGGTATCTGAACGGTCTTTCAGAGTGTTCAAGTTGTAGGGAGCTCCTCCCCAGCCTCTTTGTCCGAAGCCGCGGCTTCCTCGGAAGTCAGGTAGCACCGTCTTTCAATCCTATGCTCCGACTCTCCGATTTCATCGGGTAGAAAGGCCTGCCAAAGTGGGCACAGGCCAGGGGCTGGAACTCAGAAAACTCATGTAACCTTTGTCAATTTGTCGGGCTCTTAGGGCCTGTTAGGGAGTGTTCACACCCGAGTCATTCCCTTCCACTCGGGCAAACCTCGCATGGGAACACGTCGCTGGGCCACGGCTCTTCTCGTAGTTGCTCAAGAATTCGCCTCGGCTTCCTGCCGAGAAGCGTCCGGAACAAGCAGACCCGGATCGGGCCTCCTTCCCCCTAACCCAACCCTTCCCCCCATACCAAATTTTCTGACGCCACCCCCCCCCCCGCCCTGTGGGACCCCCCCCCAATCCCTTGGAGGAGCTGCAAACCGATGCCGTGGAGGGTCCCGCTTGTCGGTGGCTCCTACAGGGGGAGTGCCTCAAAAACCCCCCACCCCCACCCCCACCCCCCCCACCCCCCCCCCATCCCCCCACCCCCCCCCACCCCCCCTCACCCCCCCCCCTCCCCCCCCCCCCCCCGACCCCCCCCCCCCACCCACTCTGCCTTCCTCCCCTTTTTTTGCGAAACCCTCTTTCCTCCTTTCCTGTCCTGGGACCGGCCCGGCTGCCGAGGCGGCGCGCGCAAGCGTTTACAAGTACTCGCGCTTCTCACAGGCATGGTCGCAAAGTTGTTTTCTTAACGCCTACAACGACTCTTCTGTCGAACTTCAACCGCTTGTGACGGACGGCGGGGTCTATAGCGGAAATTCGCCTCGGCTTCGGGCCGAGAGGCGTCCAGAACAAGCAGACGAGGATCTGGTCTCTTACCTTTCCCCTAGGCAAATTTGCGGAATCCGATGCTGCGACTCCCGGCACCTTCCTGGCCCCCCTTCCCCCCCCTTGAAGCCCTCCTACCTCCTGAACTCATGATGGCGCGTGCTGCACCACGTGACATACAACTCTCGTCCACCAAACAGAACGTTCTACCTGCGGCAGTGTGCCACCTCCAGGAGGCTGCACCCCGCATTGGGCCCGGCTGCCGAGACGGCCCGCGCGCAAGCGTGTACCAGCGTTTGAGCAACGTATCTTTTCGAAACACTAGGAAGCCATCTTGTCGTTGGCGGAACTACTTTGCATCCTGATTGAAGACAATCATCTGCTTGCGTCCACGGCACACCCACTCCTTCTATTTTGCTTTCATTGCCCTGCTCTCCACCTGGAAGGCCAATCTCAGGACTGCAAAGCAGGGCCGAGAACAGAGAGTTGGTATGGCCGGACACTTGCTATGCTCTGTTCGAGGGCATGTGTAGCTGCCTCTCCTGACTCGCACAGTTCAACAAATTTACGGTTGAACCCTGCTTTCAGAAACATCCATGTGGCGGTGTCCGAAATTAGGGGTACCTTATTGGGGTCCTCATTAGATTATTCGTACAGGATCCTACAATTAGCGGATCTTTATCGGGGGGTCCCTATTTTCGTAAGCCCCCATGTACTTTCAGCCCGAAGCACTTCCTCGCTCCAAGATCCCTTAAGCCTTTAAGCATGACGTGTCAATGCCACCAGGAGGCTGCCGGCTTCGTTCGTAACATTAGTCGCCTCTGTGGCATTGTCTGTTGCATTGCTGGCGTTGCTGCTGTTGCTGCTGGTGGCATTTGTCTCCAAGGTAGTGTTGCCGGAACTGTTGCCAGCCGTGCTGTTGCTGTCAGTGTCGTTGTCAGCTGATGTTGCGTTCGTGCTATTGGCACCCTCAGTGCCATTGTCGCTGCTATTGCCAGTACTGTTGCCTTCAGTGCTATTGCTGTCAGTACCGTTGACGTCGCTGCTGTTAGAAGTGCTGTTGCTGTCAGCGCTGACAGTGACATTGCTGTCGCTGTTGTTGCCAGTGCTGTTGCCAGTGCTGTTGCCAGTGCTGTTGTCGGTACTGTTGTCGGTACTGCTGTCGGTACTGTTGTCGGTGCTGTTGGCGGTGCTGTTGCCGGTACTGCTGTCAGTGCTGTTGTCGGTGCTGTTGTCAGTGCTGTTGTCGGTGCTGTTGCCGGTGCTGTTGTCGGCGTCGCTTTCGTTGCCTGCTTGGCTGCTTCCTCAGATGCGTCTCATTCGAGGGGTCCGAAAACAAAACATCCACATGAAGACAAGAGTCGGTAGGCAGCAACAGCAGCAGCAGCAGCGGCTGCTTGCTTCTGCTCCTGCGCCTGTGCCAGTAAAGTTGCTATCCGCGTGTGTCACGTGGAGCCACAGGAAGTGGGAGCTATTGGGTGCACGCTTGCCTATGACTACTGTAAAGATGCACTAGTAGTTCTCCTCTTTCCGGTCCTATTAATTTTGCACGGCCGCTTATCTTACTCATGATTCTTCATGCGAACACCAACCATTAACAAGATGGAAACATCTGAAGTCCGCAAGCTCGCGGTTTTGCAGGGACATAGGTCCGTTCTAGGTTTATGCTGTTCCGATCGAGTCTTCTTCTTCTCGCTTCTTTTGCATAAGATGTAGGTGGAGCACCCATGAACTCGTTAAACCAGCTACCACAGGATGGTGGGCTAGCTATCGGTTACTTCGTTCTTCCTCATACCCCTTTAGCTTATGCATCTTAAGGGATCCAACAGAAAAGGGCATACTGAACTAGATGAAGAAGCAACCCAGAGTTGACGAAAGATTGGCAGGAATTTCTCCGTGTTCTGTTCTCCCTCATCTCGAAGATGCGTTCTCTTAATCCCAGAATTGAAACAGTTTTTGAATAAGAGAGTTCTTGTCAAGGGTTCTTAATGGATTCATGTGGTGGGCATAAGATGGTTGTCCTCAGGATAACTACAACGTAAAGGTGGACCAGAAGAACTTAAACTTTTTGGAAGAGGAGAATACTGTGCTAGGACATGCAAGAGCTTGGAATAGAAAGCCGCCATCAGTTGAAGGGATTTCTAGACGACTCGTAGGACGATGTCTTGGGCAAAGACGCCCACCACATACAGTTGTTTCTGTGCTTTTTGGTAACCCAATTGCAGCGTTACGCTCAAAAGAAACAAGCAATGACCATGGAAAGCCACCAAAAGTCAAAGGCGAAGGGTTCCAGAGTAGTCCTTGATATGGTTTCTTGGGGGCGTAACACACACACACACACACACACTGACCCAAGAAGAGGAAAGTGAGAAGGTCCTCGCACCCTCAACCCAATGCCTGGATGATCGCAATAGCTTGCAAAATACTGTGTACGTCGGGGACTTAATCTGAAGTCGTATGTGTAGGTCGGGGACTTAGGACATTCTTGCTTGGCTTCCGCTTACGAAGCAAGAGCGTTCCACCGAGATCTTGTCACAGCAGCCACATGCAGCAATCGAAAAAATCTTTATTCAAGATTGCCTGGTGCGTGGCGAGCAGATAATTCAGAACGGCCTGCAAGCGCTTGCATTCGTTGCTGACAGGTTCGGCACAGTGGGCCACCCACCCCTTGTGACCCAGAAACGCAGAAAACTTGAATCTTGACCTTCTCATTCGGGGAGTCCATTGAGTCTCAAAGATCATCTACACACTCTAGCGGCACGCCTTGAACAATCCCAAGCCCAAACCTTCGATCTTGGACGTTAAGCCCCAACGCCCACTGGGAAATGGGAACCGACACGTCACTCTGCCACTCGGCGCAGACAGCCAATGCGGCATAAAACCTTCCGTCACCAGAAAGATGTATCTTCTCTACACAGAGGCTCAGAAGACATGACCGAGTCCGACCGAGATCAGCCCATTTTGCAAGAACCCTCAATAGCTCCAAAGCAGTGGGGCAGGAGGGGGACGGGGGGGCGGAGGGGGGGGATGCAGGGGGGTCGTAAGAGCTCGTCAATCTCCGAGTTTCCAAAGAGTTTCTGACAGGAATGTGTACACATATGCAATAATGATACATAACACAGTATGATCTTCTGATTTGACATAATGCGTGTATGCAGGTAGATATACACATCCGTCTTGACTTCAGGTGTTCGGGTCGGTCTTGTCTCTTGCGCCTCCTCCTGGGGGCCGCCGCTATCGCTTTCCTGTCGTGGCTACCATGCAGCCGGCCTAAAACTTCTATTGCCTGTGCGTACAGCTGGAATCTGACATGAATCCTTCTGACCCTTTGCGAAACCTGGGATTCAGCCACGGTCGAGGACAAGATGTTGGCGCAGGCTTAGTCACTGACTGTCAGGGCCAGAAGACAAAATGCCGATTGAAAGCTGATTCGCTCAGTGCCTGGAGAGTGCTGTGAAGAGCCTGGCAGACAAGAGTGCATCTCAGGCAAGAGGCCGACATCTGTGCAACGATGCAGAGTAGATGGTTTACATCCAGTGCGGCTCTCACCACGGTGCTACAACCCTATGTGCTGAGAATGTCTGTACTCAGTCAGCCTCCAGCCCTTCAGTTCACTAGCACTGCACGTAGAAGCGCTGCGGTCCTGGAGGAAAACATGATGAGCCCAATACAGCCCAATTCGGTCAGAGCCGAAAGTAGCGGCCTTCTTCTGCTGCAGTAGGATAAGGTGACATTCCTCGCAGCGCACGAAGAACTCGTGGCAAAACACTTGTCTGCACTTGCATCTTCGGGTGAAGGGAGTTCGGTTCCGGGCTTCCGCAAGGAGAACATTGACGCCCCCAAGTGAAGCATATAGGGTCATAACAGACTCTCAGACGACATGCTAAAGTGGCCACGTGCTGGGCTTCCTCTCTCGGCTTCGGAAGCTTGATGCGGGCTCTCTCACCGCCACATGTCACACTAGTCACACCAAAGATTGTGCTACTTTTGGATCATCCGTCTGGGCCCTCCCTTCCATTATGAGCAACATGGCTAAACCAAATCCCGAACGAAGACCTGCGGCCTACGCCCGACCCTCAACCAATGGATTCTTCAACGTGCCACAGAAGGTCTTCGCCGTGACATACTTCCGCAGAGAGCGTGACCGCAATGCCTCTGCATGATGCAACACAAAAATTTGGGCTGGGCTTCATGGCAAGATTATGAGATTTATCCATGTGCACACGGGAGCCTTTGCAGTGCTTGTGTTACCATGTAGCTGCTTGGAGCATTGGGGAGGCTGTGTGAATGTTCTTGGATGGGGTGTCATGGGGTTCGCGAGCCTGAGCACACAAGGCTGCAGAAGAATCGCGGCAGCTGAATTCGAGGCCACATCATGGCCGCGGTTGAGAGCTGAACGTGCCCAAAAAATGTTCCAGTATCGGAAGGCGATGAGAGCCGCCAAGCTATCGGCGGCCTCCCTCGGAAGCCAAATGTTGCGGGCCAGTCACTCACAGCATTTCAAGAGAGACAAAATGCAAGTAATTACAACGCAAGTACGCAGCGTTGCGGTCTCAAACCCACAAGGATTTAGGGATTTGCAATCCTGCCGTCTGAGGAATTAGTTTCAGGATCTCGAAGGTCACGAACCGAGCCCCGTGAACTGCACAATGCACGCATGACTCGTTTGGATACGATAAATGTCCAGACACAAATGCTGGGTGAAACTGCGCTACTTGTCTATTGTATGCCAACATACGTATGTCAAGCCCCTCATCCTGCTAGAAAGTCTTACTTGCGAAGGCCTTACCGATATGGAGTGCGTTCCCCCTCTAGCTGTGTGTACTTTCAGAAACCTGGAGAGAACACCTCTCACAGCTCATCTAAATCGATTTCCTCATCCTCACTGCTGCTCTGCTTCTCCTCCTCAGTGCGCTGGCCGCGCCCGCCTCAAGCACAACAACACCAAATAAATTAGGGAAGGTGCTTCAGGTGCCTGTTATTCGCCTTTGTAGGCCCTAGGGCAAGAGAGGAGGGAGCAAAGACGATTCCACTCCGGTCATGTCTGCGCCTGCGGGGGCTGATGCAAAAGAAACCCGGAGCATTCTCGTTTGTGCACGTGGCTATCCCTCGACGGCCAGTCAACTTAGCCAAGCTTCAAGGGTATGGGCATGCGTGAAGGAAGGATAGCAAAGCCTTCGCCAAAGCTAGCCTAATCAAAGCTCGTAGCGCCGATAACACGCTCAGCACGCAAGATTCCGACGATGGAACATGGAACGGGCTCTGGTCTTGGAGATTGCTATCGAAAGCTGGCTGCCTTCTTGCTTATTACGGTTTGGCGTGAGTCACATCAACAAGCCCAAGACAATCCAGGCCAGAGGAACAAGTGGCGAGGTGCACCCTTGCCTGCCTTCCGCGCGAGACAGTACCCCTCGGACTTGTGACAGTCAGCCTGCTCTTATCCTGGCATTCTTAAGTACGAGTTACACTAATAATTACACCCATCCAGCAAAACCTCAAGCAAGATGCCAAGGACTCTGCCGTCCCCAGCAGGTACCTCCCAAGAGGAAGGGCCCGCAGCATATCCTGTCCAAGGATGGATCTAGAGCATGAGAGCGTTGGACACTTGGGCACCGGGAGGTATTTTCTCAAGTGCTCTGTGATCATGCCTCCCCTCTCTCCACGCATTTTCCCGCGAGGCGTCCCAGTCAACCATGAGCTGAGCCCCTTCAATTACAGCAACTGAATTGCCAGAACCGCTACTCCACAACCCTAAGGTATCCCGAGTACTTGAATGAGAAGAACAGCTGCTCACATCCCTGTCATGCCCCCCCCGCCATGCCTCTTCCCTGCGTCCACCTGGACAGATCCCTACATTTCTCGAGTGAGCATGTCTCTAGCTTCTGCAAAGACGAGAAGACCAAGGACCAGCTCTAGCTGTGCAACCACGTGTAGCGTTTCCTGACGCTGTGATAAGTATGAAAATCTTGCCCCTACCTGGCTCGACAGCTGCATGGCTTCTTAGACAGTCCAGGGGATCCCCGCCAACTCCAGGCGTCGGCGTAGCCGGGATAGCCAGGAACCTTTGGTACATGGTCGTGGGGCGGGAGCTTTTTCAGGTGGTGATGTGTAGGGTCAAGTGAGCGCTTGTCCTTGAAGTTGTGCAATGCAAAGTCTGCAACAACGTTCCTTCTTTGTGGGGTGGACGCTGTGGTTCTGACGGAAGTAAAGCTCGTTCATTCGTTCTGCCAAACTATGCCAAGCTATGCTCATGCCAGCGACCTCCTCGGGTAGCGGAGCCAGCTATCCAAAACAAATGCCAGCAGCCGAACTGAAGGTCAGTGAATGGCTAGTAGTCTGGCCGGCAGTCGGCACACAATATGACGTATTCTCCACATAAAGAAACCCAAGACCTCTCCCCATCAAGCTCTCCGACCGTCTGACCTCTGCTCTCATACGACAGCCCCTGAACCCTCAAGCCAGCATCCTGAGCCCTCGAAACCTTCAACCCTCAAGGCTTCCAACGGCGCCCCACGCAGGAGGCCCCATCTGCCTAAGGTGCTGAGGTGCTGTGGGCGTGTTTTTTTGAGGCTGTTCCTGGTGATCTTACTTTTTGGCATAGGTTCGGGTTCGGGCGGCAGATGGCGGCAGCATGGTGTCACCTACAACTTCCTTTCTTGGTGGGACAGTGCCGGTGGACCCGCGTGGACCCGAGACCGTACTCAGTGGCGGACGGTCCACGCTCGATGACCTGCGGCTGCTGTTCGGAGCAACACGAGGAGGAACTTTGAGGGTCACCCAGGGCTGTCTCGGATCCGAGGTGTCCCCTAGCATCCGGCACCTTGTTGTTTTCGCAGCGGCATGGCGATTACTATCTTGGGTTGTTGGCTGAGGCATGTGCAATTCAAAAAAAGCCCCTGGATGCCCTTGGCTTAGATCTCCAGGGTTTCAAGCATCAGATTGGAGAGCCTCGCGGATCATGTACTGCGCCCGGTACACCGCTTCGCGGCTACCAGTGAGGCCTGGGCTTGCAGGCTTTCATGGCTTTGCAAGCGCCCATGCGTGGGCGTGCTTGCGCGTCCTAGACTTCAGGTGGTGGACCTTCTCAGGCGGCTCTCGAAAGAGGGGGGGGATGGTGAGGGCAAGCAGTGCACACATTGCTCTTTCCACCAAGCCCTACACTGGCCACTTGCCCTAGACCCACCCTCTCATCAGGCTGGCACGGATGGGGCATGGATCCTGCTGACTGTTCACGTCTATCTTCGCGCCACTATCGCCTGAGCGGCTTGCCAGCAACAGAAACAAAATGAACTCAAAATCCGGTGCGAGTCTCTGCGCGACGCATCCAGAAGGCTCTGAAGTCAAAGTGAAATTCGAAGCGCTTCGCAACGCGCAGCATGCGGCGTACGAAGCGCTGCACGAGACTCAGGTAACATGACATAAAACGATGTGGCTCAAGAATGTTTGCGCTGTCGTGCTAATCTGCACCCGCTACCCCCGTAGACTCCAACCCACGACCCACAAAGCACACTGGAAATGCGTGGAAGCGGCCTCAAGGAGGGAAGGCTTGTATCAAGTCAGAGTCCGGTCAGACCACCGCTTAGGCATCCCACGCTGGAAGCACTCTTGAGACTCATCTCTGGCGACTCAAACACAACGCTCCGTTCGGGGGAAGAGCGGGGCACACCACTTGCATTCACCTTGTGGAGACTCCACAGGCACTCGACTTCAGACTCCTCCACGTAATTGCACAAAAGATCTTTGGCAGCTCCTTCTATGCTGACCTTGCAGCAGCCGGCGTGACTGTTCCAGCATGTGCTCGAAGTCAATGACAACAGGATACAACAGGGTGCACTGCATCTAAAAACAGTTGCAAAGGGACGGGCTGGTCATCGAAGCATAGAGCATCTTTGACCGTTGCCGGCGCTGTTGTTGACCATGCAAGCACGGGCACGAAGGCATGCCGTTGCCAAGATCAAGCCTTGCATCATCGGGCATGGGAGCCCCCTGCGAAGATCGCCATCCACGCGGCATGCGTGCACCATCATGACGGGCGATGCCCTGGCAACCACGCCGACCCTGCAAACATGTAGGCATTGGTTGTGTGGCTGCGCTTTCCTTACGCGGTTCAACTCGTACATCCTTGCACAACATCGATTGGTGTTGATGTGACCGTGGTCTTACTGTCGCTTGAATGACATGACGCATCATGAGCGATTCAGAGCGCACCCTTCAACAATGCTGGTACCGCGCAGGGGAACAGACTTCACCGAAGCCAGTCACCGGTATACTCCTCATCGTAGTCGAAGTCGCGGGGTGAATGCTGCAGAAGGTTTAACTCAAAGACGTATCTTCGACAACTGTTCAACCAAACGGCGCTGCATTTGCTTGATGGTTTCACCGCCACGGCCGATCACCTTGGCATGGCATTCGGCACAAAACTCGATTTAAAGTTGAGGTTGGGCATAGAGGAGGGAAGGGGCAGGGTGGGGGGAAGCTGAAATTTAGCCGCTCAAGCTTGGCTTCAAGCTCCCGGGCTGAACTGAAGACTGCCACAAACACATCGCAGCTTGTACGTCATGTCTCTTGCAGCCTCTAGTAGTTCGGGATTGTTCGGTAATTCGGGTGCCGGAAATCGCAACTCAGCTCCTCACCCGGCCGACCATTGTTTGCGGTATCTCCACCCTGGAATGGGAGCTTGTGATCGTGACATGCTTGCCTTCACGGACTTGCAGTTCCCTGGTTTGATATGCATCGTACACGCTGCCGAACTTGCTGTGATCGAGCAGCTCCGAACTCAACGGCGGACATGCACCGCATACTAATATGTCCAGAAACCTCTAGCCATACTTCGAAAGGCCCATGTTGCAACCCAGCCCACACGCATCTACAGACTGAATGCTCCTTTCGATCCCTTTTCACAACCACTGCCACAACACACAGTCGCTTGACGTTTGGGAGAGAACTCTCCGCCCCCCCCCCCCACAATCCTTACAGCATCCTCGCCAAGGTTCGTCTCTTCGGCTTCCGCTCTTCGGCCGCCCGGAAGTGCGTTGTCCTGTTGACCAGTAGGGCTTAGCGTGCTTGGAGACTGGCTCAGGCATGTTGAAGATCACTGGCGGAGAGAGGAACGAGCACGGCATCTCTGCGCCCACCGCTAGAACCCTACGTTTAAGTTGAGATCAAATCGAGCTAGATGATGACCACCTGCTGGACTACCAAAAGCGCACCGAAGCATCCGGATGCGCCTCGGCCAAGGCCTTGACCATCTGCTTTGCCCGATCAACCTTCCCGAAAAAGCAAGCTTCTCATGGCGGATCGGGACACAGGGGGTAGAGAAACTGAGTTCGACTCGAGACCTTCCTGGGTACATCTGCGCCGTCATATCCTCGCTTTCAGCCTTTTCGATGATCAAGTTGTGAGGCTGAGGCATGCCAAGTACCGGCACGCCCCACATCACCCCACGCACCGCTTCGCTCCTTCCCTTCATCACTTCGGTGCAACTCTTTGGATCATCAAGACACGTCCTAACCGAATATAGAACCCACGAAAATGAATAGCGGCATTGGGCCCATGGGCCATTGGTCATGGGCTACTCCAAGCTGGCCTGCTCTGGGGAGCCGCTGAGGTAAACCCGGCAGCAATCCTGCTCACAACTTGACTGCGTCATTTGCACAATGGGTCAATGAGCCCTCCATGGTTGCTCTCACACCTTTCACCGGCACTACGTGCACCATCCAGATCGCTAAACAGCCACGAAAACAGCCACGAACCCCGAAAGGTTTGCGGGCATTCTGCCGTTTGCAGGGCTGCATTTCAGATGGTAACATTCCACTGACAGTGCTCCCAGGCCCTGACAAATCCAAGGACTTCCGAACAACGAAGGGCATGGGAGCTGGACGCCAATTGTCAGCCAATGGTTCGCCATCAAGCGGCGGCCAGACTCACACAGCGGGTCACACAGCTGCGACAGTTCGCAAAATCAAAGCCTCGAGCTTCTCCACCTTGATCTGTGCACCACTCCTGAGTCGAACCTGCGAGGAAATCGGAGTTAAGTCGGAAAGGACCTTGAGCTCACCCATGCATGTTGTGTTCTATAGAGTGGCTGCTAGAGAGCGGCTAGAAGTCTGAGAGCCCCTCTTCGGAAGGATTCTGCGCAGAGTGCCCGAGTGCATGACAGTCTTGAATCCCCCTGTCAGGCGCCTCGGAGATCTGGGTGCCCCGGGGCCCGATGATGCGGCCGGCAGCGTTCAGAGCGAACTCGAGGCGCTCGTCTCAACAGGACTTTCAGGATCTTTCGGGCATTTGGGTCTCAGGCTTGATGCAGCTGCCAGTAGCTGCCAGATGCCAGCAAGACGACTTTTGCAGTTCCTTCGTGTTAGGACACCCTGCCTTTCCCTCATGATTCAAGCCTAGCACAGGGGCTCACGTCTCCCCGGCCTTCCTCGCCAGTCCTCAGGCAGATGAGGTTTTTACCCATCAGGAGAATGAGCACTGCAGCACTGCTCAGGTCAACCGGCATGCCTGCTAGCGGATTACTCTTTGATAAACATTTGACATACAAGGCCGGGAGAGATTGGGCTTGACACAGAGTCTATGCAAACTTTTGTGCCGCAGCTTCTCGTGATTCCTGCCGTCGCGACGTCTGAAGGAAACGCAGCGGTCACAATCCAAACGTTGGTTGCCCGGAGGAGGAGAAGCTTAGAACGTGGCCCAGCTGCTGCGGTCTTCTCCGCGTTGGCTGCCGCTTCGTCAGCCAGGCCCTGGACCATGGACCTGGGCACTCAATGATTTGGCAACATGCAGGAACGAGCGAACCCGGCAATTGGCAGGGCTTGGGGCTGGAAGGGTTCTCAGGCTGCTCAGGGTCTAGGCTCAGGTGTAGACATGGAGTTTGAGTGCTAAACCCACCCTTCTCCGACCCAACTCTCAAAGTGTCACTTCCAACCTCTGGGCATCTGGCTTCGCGCGAGCAATCTGCTCGTCAGTGCCGGCGATAAGCACTTTGCACCGGTCCTGCATGGCCAACGCTCATGGAGGGCGGGTGTTCGATGCATGGCCTCATGGTGAGAAGGAGCAGCGAAGGGCCTCACACAAGCAGCAAGTACGATGGGACGATTTCAAGAACGGACACGTGGCACTCCAAGCATGTTTGCCGAACTGCGGAAGCTGAGCTCCCCATCACAAGCTCTTTGCAAATAAGGGTGGGCGCGGTCTACTACACAAGAGCAGCCTTGAACATGACAGAAGTAAGTAAGTCCTGGCTACCTTTGCTTGAAAGCAGCAGCAAGGAAGAGAGTTGCAACAGGGCAGGCGCCTCGAACTTGTCCACCTGAATCTTGGCGCCACTGGTTTGCCGAACCTGCATGCAATCCGACAACAGGGTGGCACAAGACTCACGAAGCATGCGATTTCAGATTCTCAGGTTCAGGTCTCTGCCCGCACTAGTCGCAGCCTGCATGTCACTGCGCACGCTGGGAAAGTCTGTTCAGCGGAGTATCCGTGGCAAAATCTGTTCACTGGAATATCCGTGAATTCTGTTGCTCAGGGTGCTCCTGAGATTCTGCTTTCAGATGCAAGGCTAGACCAAAGGCATGCTCTTTGAGGTTGAAATGCAGCCGAACAAAGCCAAGATTACATTGCACCAATGAGTCGCAAGGCGTCTTGTCGGCATAACTCATGAAATCGCCGAACAAAACCAGAAATTACTCAGCTGCAATTTCGATGCCGTGCCTGGCACGCAAGTCCCGAACTCGTTAACAGTTCACCCGAATCCGTCAAGCCCAAAGGCCTCGTTGATCTTTGCTCCACGTGTACCAATGAGGCCTCCCATTACCGCAATGGGAAACTCCATAGTCTCGGACACGTCACCATCCTCCCATGCTTGGTGGTTTGTGTCTTGAAGATACGGCTATTCCGCAAGACCCAACAAAACGAGCCGCAGATGACTTGCTATGATTAAGGGGTCTCTGGAGAGCTTACAATAAGATTGCAAACAGATCAAAGACCCCATGCACAAGCCTGTGAATGAGAGTTAGGGTCTCAAGGTGTGATGGGTGGTGCACTCGGTCTAGAGTTCACTTTGAGACGGGATATTGACGGTCAGACCAAGATATGAGAGAGTTACAGGGTCTCATGGTGTGATGGGTGAACGTTTCTACGTCAGACACAAAACTGCATGCGCATGGATCAAAAAAGAGAGCTTTACATACGGCAGCTGCATGAAAGCACATGCTGCCATCCAGTGCGAAGCAGTCACTGACGGTGCGGTGTACTCGTACGGCACATTTCTCTGCAGATGATAAACTGATAAAGGCACCGCACTTACGCACCATCAGCAATCTCGATGGGATGAGGTTATAATGCCAACCTCCCTTTCCGATGTCCTCGATTCGATCTCCTGCCAGAGCAGATTCGTCTAGAGCCGCCACATGTCGGCTGGCAGCAAGCATGCCGGGCTGGAGTTCGAAAACTCGGGGGGTAAGTTCAGCCATGCAGTATAAACCTCGCCCACCCTGCAGGGGCCTGCAGATGCCCGCAGCTCTCCCCACTACACTCCCCTCATGATGCGAGGCAGGTTGTGATACTGCTCGCAAGCAGGTCACCCAACTGGGATCCTGAAGTGCGTTGAACAAACTCCTGACTCAGATCTGACCGGCTAGCAAGAACAGCACGGCCTCAAAGACAACAAAAGTATCCCTGACACGTTCGCAACTAGCAATCACATCCGGACCAGTGCCCTCTCTTGCCCAGAAATGCACGGACTGTGCTTTGGCTCGGACGCATCACCTTCGGTTTCTTCTAGATCATCGGCCACCCAGACCCTGATGGGCAACTGCCTGTCCCAATCTGGAGCCCAGGCCTACAGGACCAGCACGATCACCACCATGACCGGCCTGTCTGTACGGGGGTACGGGGGCTTCGGGTCCATGGGAAGGGGAGGGAGGAGGAGGGAGGGTGCGCAGTGCCGATGTACGGATTGTTGGAGCCTCAAGCCCACGCAGACAACATGGAGAGCGAAGAGAAACACTGGAGTCAAGCCCAACTCAGAAGACGCTCAGAACGACCCCAAAACCCGCATTGGCATCCCAAAACCCGCACCAACCCTGAGGCACCCTGTCAGCTCGCTCCAGAAGCATGGCTTTTGCCCTCTGAACCTGACAGGGCTCAGTTCTTGGTGGCAAAGAAGGGAGGATCCCTAGCATTGTTGCAGGGAGCCCTGAGTCTGGCTTCTTGGGGCGAATTCGGGGCTTGGATGCTGCAGACCTAAGAGGATCTTGAGACGGGTTTTGAAGATCGAACGAGGGCTTCTCGGCTGCGTGTCGATAGAAGTCGGCTTCCTTGCCGGGCCTGCTCCTGCGTGCCGCGAATGGTGAACCTCGGAAGACAAAACGAACCCTGACCTCCGCAAGCCTAGGAAACTCAAGTTGTTCAGAGTTTGCAACAGGGCCTGCGAACCAGCTCATGAGCTATGGCTTCTGGAACCATCTACGGTGCATTCCGCACATTGAAGATCTGACTTTCGAACGCTCTGCGCGATGAATAAACATGTCAGCTGGGAGCCTTTTGACAAGAGGTAAACTCCAAATCTTTGCAGTATTCATTCTTATCATGCTTCCCACCACGGGTTCAAAGTTCCAACAGTACCGAGAGGCGGACCCTCTTCGTGGTCTACTGTAGGTTTCCTTTTCAAGGAATGCACATCCTGTCGAATCTGGTCCCGAACATGTAACCTGCATGACTGTGTGACCCTACTGTGACGCTTCAACCAGGCCCTCGAACCTTGAAAGTTACGGGGGAGACGCTTTGCGAATATGGCTACCGGACACCCGGACCACTGGGACATGCACTCGCAGTGATCTTCATCGCGGTCCTCGCGTGGAGATTGCAGTGGCGGGTAGAAACTGCCAGATCCGCTTGCTGCTTCTTGCATGGTGCTCATAAGAAGTTGTTTTCAAGAATGGTCATAGGTGCACCGATCGTACAGCTATCCAGCTTCTGGCTTGTTGTAAGTCATTGTCAAAGTCTACGAAGGCACTCTCCCAGTCCAAGCTTTCCCTACAGCAAGCTGCTCCCTCCTCGGCATCGATTCGCGCGCCGCTTTCGTGCCGAATATTGTTGATTGTTGCTCCACCCTTGCCAATGACCTCAGCCACAGACTACTCTAGATGCGGAAAAGTATTATCTTCACGGGGATGCTTAAATCATCACATGCGGGAGCAATCAGCTGATGGGAGGCCGAACCTCCTCTAAACATGGCTCCAAGTTTAGGTTCGACACCAACTTCTCGACCCCGATAACTGCTGGGTAGGCCCCCCTACCCGGCCCATGAGGCTCCGCCGTATCAGCACGGAGTCGTTGCCTCGGCTACGCACGCGGAGCGCCATCAGCCCAGAACCATCAACCATCAACCCATTTTGTGCACACTTGTGACCACCATGTCGCAAATCTTTAACTCCCTGAATCTCAGGCCCCCCAGGCTGCCGGGCTCCCTCCAACTTCACTTTGGCTGCGCGAGCGGCTCCTCCGATGTCGCCTTGGTATTAGGCGGGGACAGGCGGGCTGCTGCTTCAGTTGCTCGACTTGCGGTACTTTACCTTTCAAGCAGAACATGGCGATTATTGTGGCGTTGCTATTGGAAGCCTTGGAGCTTTCAACAACGCGTGAGGGTTTGGACTGGCTTGGGCCTGCAAGCATTTGAAGTTGTCGCAACCGAACCTACGTAGAGCGCCGGGAACCTTAAAAAGCTTAACACAAAAACCCGCAAAAGCACTGATTTTTCAAATCCCTATTCCTAAACACTAAACCCTTAAACCCTAAACCCTAAGCCCTTAACAGTTCTTTTGCTACTTAAGGCAAGCCAGGCCTTCGGTCGCGCTCGCGGCTGCGCTCCCGGCCTCCAAAAGTTGAAGCTCACTTGCCGGGGCAAGAAAGGGCTTAGGGTTTAGGGTTTAGGGCTGAGAGTTTAGGGTTTAGGGCTGAGGGTTTCAAGGCTTGCGAGGTTCTGGAGTTCGAGTTGGGCAGGTGCCGTCGAGGCATTCTCAGCGGCCCTTGGCTTGCGCCGTGGGTGTGTGTGTGTGTGTATGCGTGCGCATGAAAGGCTGGTTGTGCTTGTGACCTTGTAAACACCCATGGATCCTGAAGCACGCTTTTGACGGATTGAGCTGTTTTTCTAACATGTTTGCAGCAGTCCTGGGAAGTTATCAAACCGGCACCCGCTCAGCAATGCCGTTCAATGCTTCCTCGTGGGGCTGTTCTTAGGCTTCGAAAATACTCCTGAACACACTGTGTTGTAAGTTCTCAAGTAATTTGCGTTGGATGAGCACGCAGTGCGCAGAAAGCAAAAAGCAAAGCGCACAACTGGACGCGCGAAGCACAAACCTTCTTGACCCTTGCAGCATGCAGCATAATTACATTGTGAACCCTGACCCCAAAAGCCGGTCGTCATGCCCCTGGCACTTGACCAAAAGCCGACATAACCGACATAACCCCTCCCCCTTCCCAAGCCGGCCAGGACCCGGACCGTTGGTTGTCGGCATGCCTGGCCAACCCCACATGGGGGGAAACCTGACAAAAGCTTGGAAGCGAGCTTGGGGCTTTGAGGTTTCGATGTAAGACCACCATCACGACCACGCGGTGCATGTTGGGACGACTATCGGCATTCGGGTCCCTCTCCAACAAGGCTACAATGACCCTGGGAGTAGCAAGGCAAGATGCCACGAAGTTCGGCCCCACCCCATTCTCGCGGAGAAGATGTGGCAACACCGCAGTTGCTCTACATTTGACATGATGTCCGCAGCAGCAAAACACATTTCAAGTCTCAAACCCTGTTCCCCTCACCCTGGATGCTAGAACCACGGCTGCAACCAGGTGCACCAAGCAACGGCATCCCAGGCATCAACCCAGGAAAGGGCATGCCGGGAAAAAATGGAGGCCTTGGCATGTCACACTCAGTGTCTAGACACCTTCGGGGGCAGGTTCAATGGAAGTTCGGGCTTCGGGTCAGTGCGATTTGCAAGGTTTCGCTCAGTAGGCTTCAAAGCCAAGGGATTGTACAGGCTCGGGGAAGCAAGACATAGCCCACAGCAAGATGCTGGAAGCAGGGGTTCTCAGCTGGGAGCCGGCTCCGAACACCACCAGGCGACACTTCTCAAATTGCTTGGATTCTGCGCACCCTCCCCCCAAAGCCAGCGCTGCTCCGAGGCTGGCACGGCACATTTCCCGCACGCCTGGCGCGCAAGGGCGCGGCGTTCTTTCTGTGTCCCAAACCCTGAAAGCTCGTCAAAAGCCAACTGACATTAGAACTCCTGAGGGGCTGTAGTTGCTTCGATGCTGCGTTCAGAGCGTGTCGGGGCTTGAGAGTGACCGCCCTTTGGAAACAATGGAAACACAAGAAACACACAAGAATCATGAACCCACATCCACCACGTCCACTGCCCTTCGCTGTCGAGCGCATGCTACAAGGACTAGGGAAATACAGCGTGGCAAGCCTCAACTTGAAGCAATAATAAAATGCAAAAACTTTGAAAACATGGGGCCTCTCCAATGCCTAGACTCCTATAGGTCTCGGAACCGCAAGCTTGTGAGTCGAACTCCGAGCCCGAGTCGCTTTTTGGACTTCCGCTTTGCGCTCCGGCCGCTTGAAGCGCGGGAGTCACCTGGGTTGAGGGTGCGTTCACTTGCATCTCACTCGAAACTCAAGGCCTGAAGGCAGACAGAG
The DNA here is from genome assembly GCA_905221605.1 of Symbiodinium natans. Lineage (NCBI taxonomy): Eukaryota > Dinophyceae > Suessiales > Symbiodiniaceae > Symbiodinium > Symbiodinium natans. The sequence goes on along the minus strand of CAJNDS010002714.1, from coordinate 211,987 downwards.
CATCACAAACGCCGCGAACCCTCCTACACGCATGGGCAAAAGCGACAAAACAAGACAAAGCAATATAAAGCAATCATAAGCACACACACACACACACATCTCAAAAGCCCTCAACGGATCCCAAGCCAAGCGGCTTCTTAGATCATTTCGTCGTCTCCGGGAGCTGCGGCTGCGAACCTCTCTGAGAGCTGCCGTCAGCGCAGGCTCCAAGCTTTCACGTACCCAAAGCCCCGTGCAGGACACCGGGCAATTGAAGGTCCCCAAAAAACGATACACAGACTCTGAAGGGCCCCAGACAAATTTCAGGGCTGCAGCAGCTACAAGAGCCCTTCTATCATGGGCCTGACCGAGTCGAAGCACTGAAATTGTAGTGCTTTGCTTGAGCTTAGCGCTCAGGGCTTAAGGCTTTCAGGGTTGTCAGGGGTCGAATTTTACTGCGTCGCACACAGCAGCACCTGTGTTGCGTGCTGCCCAGGTGCATGCTTCGCGCATGAAAGCCTACTATCGCCTACTGTAGCTTTGCTCCCACCCGCAATGCTCATGAGCGTGCAATCAACCCGGGGAGCTCAAACCCCCAGGTCCAAGGATGAAACTCCAAACACAGAGTCCAAAAACACTCATGCCCAAACCTCCCAGAACAAGAATCTGTCTGAAGCCCAAGCCCCGCTGGCTGAGGGAGCCACGCAGCCACTACCCCTGGAATCCGCGGAGCGCCGCCGGCTGTCATGGCGGCCTCGGGGAAGCTGAGCTTCGTGATTATTTGGCAACGTCTTCACGAATGTGCCGTGACACATATATGTATATATACACACACCAGAATTGGGCTATCAGTGGCGGCGGACTGCCGTGGGCTCTTGAATTCAGACGCTGCCACACTGCGACATCAGAGCCGTGCAGTGTTGCCCTGGCCCTCCACCCTCCGCATGGGAAATGGGCCTCGACTGCGCCGAGATGGCCGCCGGCCTTAGCACAGGGGGAAGCTCGTTTCAAAGCCCTCAGGTACATGATGCAACAAATACCTGCTACTCCAAGACGCATCTCTCAACTGTGAACTTCAGCCCCAACATGCCCCAAACACCCCAAATTACACCACCGAAGACCCCAAACAGTCAAAGGCATGTCAAAGAAACAGTAGAGACGACAGGAGACAAACAGAGACAAAGGGAGACAAAGGGAGCCAAAGGGAGACAAGAAGCCCAGGAACCCGGCAACAGTCCTCAGAATGTCGGCAATCCTTAAATGAATTTCTAACCCCAACAGTAGACTGTTTGGGGAAAAACAGGAACCCTCTGAGCTCCAAAAACGCGAAAAGCAAAAGTGAAGATCGTCCCCTCAGTCCCCAGCTGTCTCTCCTTCGTGGGCTTCTGCTGTCGCCCGGCCTCGGAAGGCAGGATTCGGCCAGTGCTCCAGAGTTTCGGCGGTTATGGAAGCTTACGTGGTTCAGGTTTCAAGCTGGCGTTTAAGCAGCTTGGATAACGCACTTGGTTTTGGATATGCAGATCAAAGCCAGTCAATGAGTCAACATGAACACTCGCACCAGTAACGGGCTGCAGCAGACTTTAGCACTTCCCTAAGCCCTGGGCAGCGCTCCAGCACAGCTGGCATGCAAGCTTGCTACAGGGCTCCTACCATCACCACAGGGGCCCAGGCTCTCCCATGGCACGCGCCGCCACGGGGGCCAAAAGAGTCAGAGGATTGGCGGGATGGGGTCCTTCGGGCTGCGTCTACATCTACCTTTCGAGAACCTAGGCCTCGGTTATTGTGAGCCTTAAGGCGAGACTGGGGAGTCTGCGGCTGTGGGGCACCTGAACCCTGAAGACTGTAAGTTGTAAGATGTGATTAGGGGAATCAGATGTGATGGAGGTTGGCGGCCTTTGGCAAGCCGGCTTGGTGTGGCTTACTGAGAAGTGGAGGCCCAAGTGACTCTTCTTCTCCAGGTTCTGTAGCGCTTGTGAGTCTCGGGTGTGGCGCTGCGCCGCGCGGCGGCTTTTGAACTGGTAGACATGGCTGCATTCACATGTGACGTTGACATCTACTCCAGAAGTCATCCGAGCCAAAGAAAGAGGCCAGCTTGCCAAGTCACGCGCATGCGCGCATGCGAACCATGGGAAGCAACCCTGCTCACTTTCAGCTTGCTGTTGATTGAGCTTACTCTTCAGAACCACAGCTTCCTCCACAATTCCTGTTAGTCAAGCGGACTGAGCAACGCAACAGGCCCAATCGCCGAATCCGAGACTCCCGGCTGCCAGAACAGCATCCACGCTGATCTTGGCAAGCTGATCTTTCCGACTGCTGACCACCTTCCATGGCAATCCCAAACAGCTGGCTCTCTCCACTTTGCCCCTCCAGTGTTCCAACCCCACCTTGGAGCCCAAGGCGGTGCTGGCAGCCTTCTTCAGCGCCGCTTGCTCCTCCGAAGCTCGGGTCCGAAAGACTTCAAGGTATACAGGCTCAGCAAGGAGCGTTTGCCTTTGGGAAGCTTGCTCAACGCTAAACCCTAAACCCTATGACTAGCGCCACCCACGGGGTTCTGGGATTCGCGGGGACATCACATGGTCTCTCTATCTTCAGCTCTACGCCCACAGGTGCAGCTGAAAGGCTTCCGAAAGGATGTCTATGACCTTTGCGATCTCTTCCACCCGCTTCACGGCCACCTCACAGGCTGCGGGCGCAATCCACAAGTTTGCACATGCCCCGCGGCCGCGGCAAACTTGATGGTTTGACCGTGTGGTGGCCCTGGGCGTGCCCGAAAAGCAAAGCAACGGACCCCGAAGATCCACTGAGGCGCATATCTGATCAAGGCCCCTCGACGCAAGGCTTAAACTGAAACCCACAGGCTTCGGGACCACTTAGGGAGGCTGGGGGGGGGTGCTACATTGTCGTATCAACACACTCAGAAATGCCATTTTATCGTTCTTCGATGGCCTCACAGGCTTTCTCAAAGCCAGTGGCGATGCGAAGCGGATGGATGCCCTTCTCGATGAGGTCCAAGGACTCGCAAGGCCATCATCTCCCAACTCTCTCTTTCCAGCTGCTGCATCTTTTTATCACTATTTCCTTTATTGCGGCGTCGGCCCTCCACTTCCGATCCCAAGCATCATCCTGCACCTTTTTGAGCCGCCACACAGAGCGAGAGCATTAACTGGGAACATGTCTTAAGCTGACGACATGAGTTGAAGTTGATGACTAGCTGCCTACACCACCTTTCGCAAGTGAGCTCAAGAGCAGGACCGACGGTCTCAAGACATGCCCGACAGCCGTGTTAGCCGCGGATGAGTGCTGCGCTGGCGCACTGCAACGCCGCAGTGCCATGCTTCTGTCAAAGTGTTGTTGATGGTTGTAGCGATGTCCCTTCGGCAACCCTGGTCTCATGGGCTTGATCAATGTGGCCCTGTGCCATCCATGTAAGAGTAATCGCAGTACGTAGAGTCTGTATATCGCACGAGATCACAAGTACTCCGGGATATCATCCAGATCATACAGGTCATCGTCGGAGGCTCTGGAGACCACGCCAGGTCGCACATCTGTGGGTCCTCAATGCAGGCTTCAAGGTTTGAGCTGCAACATAAGCATCGTAAGAACAGATGAGTTAGGCAACAGTCGTCACGGCTTGCTTGAGCTTGCCGCTTATGCCTCTTGTTGCTGGATAAACCTGGTTCCCTTTGGGCCACAAACTGAAAGAGAAATACCAGACCTCAAATCCGGAGCCCTGCGCTCTGAGAACGGCACCATCGGCAAAACCTGCCACTGAAAGCAGAAGCAGCAAGTTCGCACAACTCAAAGTCCGGAGCCCTGAAAGATGCGAACTTTGGGGCTGAGAAGGGTGCCGAGGAAGTTCATGTGGTTGACCCGATCAACCTGAGAGGGCAGTGGCAGATCAGTCTCGGTTTTCAAGCCAAGCACAGAGGGCTCACTCGGGGAAGACGTGCCATCTTTGCGGACGGAATTGACCCTCTCCTGACATTGATGTAGGCCCTCGAAGCGAAAGAGCTCCACACATCCGTGCAGAGCTCAACTCCTAAACAGGCCCAAGGTCACTCGAAGCATCCGAGCGCCTGGCCCACTTCGTCAGGTAGTACTGGGGGTTCGGAGACCCCGAGGCCAATGAGTACAAGTCCTGCGCTGCATCAAAGAACGCTCAAAAGCCAATTCTCGATTCACTGGTCCTTCTTCTCCTCGAGCCAAGGCCAGAATCCTGGCTTCCTGTTCACTTGAAAATTGAGGTGTTCACCGAGGGGTATCTCCATCTCTGGCTGCCCCGATGCACGAACGGTACCCGGACTATTACCACCAATTTGGGATAAGACCTCCCCGACCAAGGAACTGCATCGGAGATCAGAAAAAACAGTCCCCTGCTCTTGCCTTGGAGGTGCCGGTGGCGCCGGAAAGAGGCCTCGGAACACCCGTGCAGCTTTGGGAGGGTCCCGGAGATCAGGTTTAGACCGCAAGAAACATTAAGAAGCTTGAGCACAGTAGTCAACAACAACGTAGGAGTTCCACAAAACTGCGCGGCACGACGCACCGCAAACCCGCCGAGGTAAACCAGCTGAGCGTCGGCCAAAGGGATTGTACTCACCATTCGCGCCCTCGAAGCGCTGGGCATAGCCTCCCATGTGGAGGATTTCCGAAAATAGGGGGTACCTGATTGGGTGGTCCTTTTTATGAGGGGATCCTACTATTTGGGGATCTATTTTTGGGGCCCCCTAATTTTCGGAAGCACCCATGTGGCCAACAAAACACTTCGTTGAGATTCCTGTTGCCGGATTGGGGATGTGAGAAGCTTGGGGTGGGGCGCAGCTGCGTAGCCCGTCCTGGCCCCTCGACTAACAATAACTACAGCACGCACCAAAACCATCCAAAACCGTCAACCACACCAATGAAGGCAGGCGCAATAGAAAAACAACGTCATAAGGAGCACACCTCTTAAACCCAAACGACCCCCCCATGCTCAGAATTCTTTGAATCCCACAAGTTCCTCCGGACCTTCGGACCCCGGCGCCGCATTTCCGCGCCCTCCGCGGCCGCCTGAGCACTGCCAAACTTGACCACAACTCCGGGATTCTGGGACTCTGTCTCGTCCTCGGATTCAGAATCCATAATGCGTGAACTTGAGACAGGACACCCGAGACTGCCCGAAACCCCAAGTGATGGGCCTTCTTGGCGCTTCCGCCGGGCTTCGGCCTCAGCCACCCTCTTCTCCGCATCGCGCTGGTCCTGTGGTGAACAAGGGCTCAGGCTGAGGGCTCAAGGTCCCAAGCCAAGCGGTCGCCAAAGAGATTGATTTGGGGTTGGAAGAGTCCCTCTCCAGTTTCAAGGCCGAGAACCCCAAAATCCCCACCCCAACGAGACTCCAGGGCTAAGGGGGGGGATTCTGGAGGTCACAAACAAGAGAGCCAAAGCCGGCCTTGCTCTTCATGTACCTCGCGTCAGTCCTGACCAGAGACACAAAGGTTTCAGGGGCTTCAGGAGCTTTACTGGAGTCAGAGTCGTCTCTGGTCCTTCGTCAGCCCTGTCGGACTCTTCTCATGGACTGCTCACTTAGCCCCTTCTGGCCTTTCAACGAGCCTTCTTGTCAAGACCAAACTTCGAATGGCCGGCAACGAATTCCGCCATTTTTCAAGGCAGCGGCAGCGCACAGTTTCCAAAAATTGGTGCACCTCCACACATATGTCGATGAACTGGCATCAATCTTCAATTTTCCGGAACCCATAGACCCTGCAGAAAGATTGTCTGCTAAGCCCGATCAGGTCGGGTTCAGGACAGGTCTTTAGTTTGGGGTCTTTGCAACTACGCGCGACCACCCCCAAACCTCCACTCCCACACCACACCAAACCTCAAAGCCTCGAAAACGGAAGAAGCCGGGCCTGCAGGTTTGCCGGCATGGCCGCCCAGGTCGTCCTATTCTACCCCCAGAGTTTGGGATTCGGGCGGGATAGAAAGCTGCCCCACAAGCACGAGACGGTCCAGATGGGTTGCAGCAAACTGGCACACCATCCCGCTGCCGGGGCACGCCGTCCTCCCGATGCTTCGCTAGAATTGGACCCTTAGGAAAGCTTTCACCAAAGCAGCGCCACGCAGGGCCCCTCCTGCTAAGCGCAATCCGGAACGCCACTCGCAAGACATCGCACAAGCCGTCTCGTCTCCTCGTCAAACTTTACCTTCACCTGCTTGAAGCAGGTGTCCAGTCGCGCCCGGCGTGACACGCCAAGGGAAGCCAACGCCTTCCGGCACTGAGGCCCTTTGTGTTTCCCTAAAGCAGTGATTGGCCACATCATGCAAGGTTGGGCAATTCCGGAGTACCATCTTGACTCTGAGTGCAACCCTCCCTCATCTAGCCTGCTCATCGTAGGCATTGAAGAAGGTGTCAAGTCCCAGGCGGGTTGCAAATGGCATCTTGCACTATGGCTCGCAGCTGCGATTGCAAGATGTGGTTAGCTTCGAGTCTGCTGGGCTTGGACTAGTTGAGGTGCCTCTGAAGGCAAAGAGCGACCGATCTGACCCTGACAAGTCGCACAAACGATTGCTGAAGGCTTGAGTACAGTGTTGGGATTTGCAGTCAATCTGGGCCGATTGCTGCTGGTATGCAGCAGGGCCACTCAAAGACCCCTTTTACGGTGTACTGTGCTACACATGGATCCTAACTGTTGAGCCATAAGAAGCTCACCGAGTTGCAACACGCTCTCAACAAGTGATGCACGTTCCGAATCAGTCAGGGACGGACCGCCCGCGAGAGGACACAACGTGTCGATGCGGCAACACAAAGAAAGAAACCCTTGAGAACACCTGCACGCTCAAGCCCCAAAAACGCCTCAAGTCGCCTAACCACACCAGGCCTGCTCCTGAAAATTGTTGAAGCCCTCAACAAAAAGCCTCAAGAACCTTGTGCATCGAGATGCATCAGCGCAACGCCTTCTCCAGGAGCGCGCCAGCCATGACAACCACCCCCGTGGTGCCATCGCCAATCTCGTGGTCCTGTCCGAAGCCTACACGGCCTGCCTACAGAGCCGTGCCAGGCGGCATTGCCCGAACATGGCCCCAATGCCGCATGCAAGACACCGTCACACTGTCTTGGCAAGTCCCCCTTCCACACCACAAACATGAGACTCCATAACTACAAGACCCGTGCATGCTCTTGTGCAGATTGACCCTTGAAATGATCAACGGCCTTACTGGCTTCAAGCAACGCGCAAGAAAATTGAACTCATTGATGCAAACAACAAAAGCTGGCAACTCTCAAAGTGACTCAACTCTTAAGGGCGAACCTGGGACGCCGACAGCTCGACGAGAAGCTTCGCTATCTGCAGAGCGGGCTCCGCTGGTCCGAGAGGGTTGGCACATGTTGGCTCATGTCCGACACATGTTGGCACAACTCATTTAGCATAGTCATTGTCAGCTGCATGATGAGTGTCACAAATTGAGAGGCTTGGTCGCACCTGCCTGGTGCTGCACATCCATCTTTTCTAGGATCGTGGCACCGTCATTTGTGACGGTAACGTCCTCGGCACAATGCGACTCCGAAGACCGAATCGATCTGCAGCATGGGGGGGGGGGGGGGCCGGAGCTTCTAGCATACCCCCACACATCCCCACACTCGCCCTTGGAATCGGTTCGGATCCAAAAGCCGAGAGCCATGCCCCGTCTGGTCCAACGACCATCTTGTCCATCCCTCTGGGGCCCATCGAGCTCCGGACCTGGGAGAGCTGAAGAATTAGGTTTTAGGTTTTAGGGTTTAGGTTGGATCCGGCCCCCGCCCAGTAACAGTGAGCACAAACAGACCCACAATAAAAAGCACGAGGAAACTGAAACATGTTCGTGATAAATATGATCATAAGACCATGACCATCACAGGAGTCCTGTCTAAAGAGGCCCAAGGCAATAACAATCCTGGAAAACCTATGCCCTAAACAAACTCTACTCAAAAACCTCTCTAAGCGCCAACGGCTTAGCCCGTGATGGCTCACACCCCCGACTTTCAAACCCCCATCCCTAATAGCTAAAACCGTATCAAAACCTCTAAACCTCAGGCGTAAACCCCAAACATCTGAATCCCTAAGCCCTTCAATCAAGGCCGGGCTCCTGCCACCAAACCCGATTGCCAAAAGCATTCACGCTGCTAAGCCTACGCCGTATTATTCCATGTCTCAAGGCACATGAGACTTCGATGTTGAGCAAACGTGAACAATCCTGGACAATATAGAGGCAAGGCAAGGGTCACGGAGGGGTGAAAGGCACGCGCGTGCACGCGCGTGCGCGCGATTGCTTGTTTTTTCCAAAGTTCGAGGGCCCGTATACATTGCGAAAGTTTCAAGCCCGGCCATTAGACAGAGCTCCAAGAGCCTCCACCACGGGAGGTCTGAGGCCAAGGCTGGGACCCTCGGACCCGGGGGCCAGGTGGCTCTCATAGAGGAATTAGAAGGGAAAGCCTTTTGCCTCCTGTTTCTGAATTTATGATCATGTTTTAATGGTGTTTTTTGTGCTTTGTTTGTGGTTTTTTTGACGCGTTTGTGCTTCTTTTTTTTTTTGGTGCTTTTCTGGTGCTTTTTTTGTGCTGTGTGTTTTCATGTTTGTGCTTTTTCTTGTGCTTTTCTGGTGCTATTTTTGCGCTGTGTGTTTCTATGTTTGTGTTTTTTTTGTGCTTTTCTGGTGCTTTTTTTGTGCTGTGTGTTTTCATGTTTGTGCTTTTTTTTTGTGCTCTCTTGAATTAAAAACCAAAGCGCCGGGTCACGAGCAGCCGTAATTTTCGGAAATTCTGATGTGTTTGTGCTTTTTCTGGTGCTTTTTTTGACGTGTTTGTGCTTTTTTTTTTGCTTTTCTGGTGCTTTTTTTGTGCTGTGTGTTTTCATGTTTGTGGTTTTTTTTTGTGGTGGTCTGTTGTGCTTTTCTGGTGCTTTTTTTGTCCTGTGTGTTTTCATGTTTGTGCTTTCTGGTGCTATTTTTGCGCTGTGTGTTTCTATGTTTGTGCTTTTTTTTTGTGGTCGTATGTTTTCAAAATCGTCCGCGGCGCGTCCAATTTCGCCACGGAAAACAGCGACGTGTTTCTAGTTCCAGCTTCCAGGAACTGAGGGACTTGGCTGGATGCCAAGTCCCTCAGAACAAACTGCGATGAACCACTCTGGAGCCACGGTAGCAACACGAGTTGCTGAGCTCCGCGGGCTAGCCTGCCAACACGTGTCCCGTGTGTTCACAGGCAGCACTTTTAAACAGCAATGGGCAGACTGGACGGATCACTTCGTAATGAAGCCCTGGGCACGGAACAAGGGCTTGGCGTACGGTGTACGGTGTACGGCATACGGCGCGCGTATTTCGGGAACAACGGGATCACGCACGTCATTGAACCTAAAAGCTCCAGGCTACACATTTGGACCTTGGGGAGGTAACCATCGATTTTCCCTGGCAGGCTCACCTCATCCCACCCTCATCAGGTTAATCCCCATCGAGCCTGCTCCCTTGCTGAGTTCTTCGTGCCCAAACTATTTTTTTCTCTCCTCAAGCAACCTGGATTTAGTTTGGATTTCTGGTCCTTCCCCCACATCTCAAACAGAAAATAATTCATAAACTAGTTTTTGTTCCTCCCTTTCCCACCCCAAACTGAGTATGGATTTCGGCCCAAACCTCCCATTCCATCCTGAAATGAGTTTGGATTCTCTGGTGCTTTTTATGGGCTGTGTGTCACATACAAAACGGAGTTTTGAACTGTTACTGGGAGGGGGCCGGACCTAAGGTTTAGGGTTTAGGGCCAACTTAGGGGGGGAGGGGGGGGAGAGGATTCTGGTGTTCCGGCGTGCGCGCGTTTCCTGGCTTGGGGTTTGGAGGCCGGGATTAGAGGCACTGAACCGCGTTGCGCTGGCAGCTCTCTGCCCAGAGCCCCTGCAACATCCCTGCACCTGAGGATTGAAGCCTTCAAGAACCAACACCCCCAAAACTCAACAACTGGAATGGAGGAGACGTTGTAGGCAGAATCCCTTCAATCCACTTGTAATGCTCGGGGCCCAGACAATGTGGGGAGCCCAAAACTGGCCGAAACCGAAACCGGAAAGCTAAGGGGTTGGCAGAATCGGCGATGGCTTTTGCTGCCAGGATGTTCGCCTACGCGACTGGCTTTGAAGCTTCGGTGTCTCTGGTCGAAAGCGTGCATCGAAACCGGCTGTAGGTTGTGGATTTGGCCCCGTTTGCTAGCACTACGTGACTAACGGCACCTGCAGCTGTTGCACAGAAATGCCCTTGCCGGCACATTGCCAACATCAGGATGGTGGAGTTTTTTTGCATTGAACAGCACAGGCATCACAGTCGATCGCTGTTCTGATCTGCGTCGTTGTCGTCGGATGCTTAATCTCCCAAATGGTACTTGTAGAGCTAGAGACTCGGAGGATCTGATGCCCCACGGAGACTCTCATGTAGTGATTGAAGATACTAGAAGTAAGAGCCGTTCCCACAAAGCTGGTCACAAACAGCACAGATGCTCAGTTCTGTTAAGTTTTGTTCGGACATAGAAGCTGCACTGTGATGGAGAGCCTCAGCTGCCTGGGGACACCCTCAAGTAAGAAGCAGAACACAGCTGGCACTGATACCTCTGCGACCTCAGCGAAGAGCTCGAAAGAATGCCTCATCAAACCATTCAATCCTTAAATCCCGAAACTCCCCCGCTCGCAAAGTGGGCATTGGGCTCTGGGTGCGCTTGGATGCCTTATGCGCATCGAGGCCGGACAGGCGCTTCTTCTTCGCCTGCTCCTGCACGGTGCTGCATCAAAACTTTGATGTATAAAGCGGCCAGAACATTGCAGGCACCGGCCCAGCGTGTACGTGCTCAGTGGCAGCAGTGGCATGGATTAGGATGGCGATACCGTCAATTGCTTGGGGGCAGGAGTAAGATGAAGCGGCGAAATCCTGAACCAAGGCCACGAAACAATGAACCTCGCAGATTCAAACCCAGATTCTTGGTGGGGCGCGAGAACGTGTACCCTGCGCTCTGTTTCTCCACCGCGTGCAGGCTGGAGCTCTTGCTTGGCCGCCAAGCCTTGCGGCAAGCCTTGCGGCAAGCCATGAACCTGAGTGACCTGACGAACCCCAACGTAGTTAGTGTCCACCATGTCAACTGGCCATGCTAAATCGGTGGCCCTCGCTGAGCCACGTTAATTTGAGGCTGCCATCAGTTCGAAGCCCGCTCATCCAAAGGAAGACAAGTTGGCTTCGGGAACATGGCAAGGAGGTCGGGGGTTGGAGACCCAAGGCACTGCAGCGCACTGCCGTCTTTAGCTGCTATCCCGGGGCTGAGGATTAAGGATGGTCTCGGCGCGCTCTTAGCGGTGTGAAGTCTTGTGAAGTGTTGGAGTGAAGGCTGTTCTGACTGCTTCTGGAGATCGGTGCAAAATTGTCATGACCATTCTCGATGTTGACTCAGCGACCCGAGTGACCCGAGTGACCCCTTTGCCTCTTCTGTCTGAGTCCAAGCAAGGTGGTTCCGCTCGTGCATTTTGAGGAATCTGGGGTCGTTCTGTATGGGGGGGGGGGGGGGGGGGGATGGCTTCCAGACCATACGTCAAGGGACATGTTGCAGGCTTGAGTCACGCAAACTAGCATCAGCAGTTCTATCTCATGCATAATGTAGTAACACTGGTTCAGCTGCACGCCACACGCACCGAGGGTGTCAGTTCATGGAAAGACCTCCCCATGCTAGTCGCTCTGCTTCTACACTTGAGTCGACACTGCAGTAAAGATGTTGGTTGGCTGAGGCACACTACAACTTGTCTTCTGCAGTCGCTACATCGTCCCCTCACATGCTCGCACCATCGCAGATCACTCTTTGGGCTTCTCCCACGTTGACTCTCCGGTTGTCCTGAGGCTGTTAAAACCGAATGGGTAGGGTCGTGGGCTCTTCCAAGGACTGGGACTTCCCTACGGGGTCTGTTTTGGAAACAAACCGGGGCCACCCGGCCGCTTAAGGACATCATGGGCTTTCTGGCCCTTCTTATTCCGCTACACTCTCCATGCTTCCCATCGTACGAATCTCATGCAGGCACGTCTGCCATCGCCATGGCTCTCCGGGACACCCCCAACGGACGCATCTCATTCGCTCCGCTGTCATGCGCTTCTGGCCTAAAACGTGGTGGCCCAAAGGGTGGCAAGACTACCGGCACGCAGATTGCCCCACACCCGGCCAAAGGTGTGAGAGGATGCTGGATGCGCTGAGCGCACCGGGCCTGGCGTCCTCTTTGGGTAGGGCGGTGGCAACGAGAGAAGCGACGCACTTTCGCATGAGGCAGCTTTCACTGAAAAAAGTACAGGCAATATGGGGATGATGCTGATGGCGAATCTTTGGGCTCAGTTCAGGGCTTCTTAGGGCTTAGGGTTCAGGGTGTGGATCAAGGCTCCTCGCGCGCAATGACAAGAACAAGTTCAACAACAATGACGACAACGACAACCTCGACAACAAAAGTGACAGCGACCGACCGACCGACAACGACAACCACGACGAACGACGATGATGGTGAAAAGCCCGCAACCACTCCGACCGCTAGCTTCAAAATCATTGCCAGAAAAAAGAATAGGAACAGCAAACCGGCATGGCTCGCCTTAAAGGGCCTCTCATGATCTGCTCCACGATCAGAGGCAACCATTACAGGGGGTTTCCGAAAATAGGGGACCCTACCCTTATAATAAGGACATATAAGGACCCCAACAAGGTACCCCTAAAAATTAAAAAGGTAAACACCGGAACAGGGGCCACAAGGCCTCTTGGCGCCTCCTGCCCTTGCATCCAAGTGTCTTGTGCCAGTAGAAGTAAGTCTCGTACTGCTCGCTCCAGTGCTGCTCCCAACCTGTGTCAGGCTCTCAGCGAGGTTTCGGGCTTGGGCCGGGGAACACAGGGCTTCCACGTCGGAGCACGAGCCCTACCATGCGCGGCATGGGAGCCACTACCGGTAAGGAGGAGGACCTTCCGAAGCTGCTGCCGCTCGGCGTTGAGTTTGTAATCTCTGGGGTTCAGGGTAGAGTGGATGGTAAAGACCCTAAAGACCCCAAAGACCCTAAACCCTAAACACGATAAGTTCGATAAGGGCTGAGGGCACCTGCCTTCTGGCAGCGCTTTGTCTGGCTTGGCCTTGCCCTTGCTCTTTGAGCCCTTGCCTGGCTGGTTGGGCAGGGGCCCTACACATCAGAATTTCACCTCGTAACGGGACTGCGATGGTTCTTCTTCAGGCTTCCCGGCTGCGCAGATTCTGGGCCCACTGGGGCGAGGCCCCGGCCCGGATCTTGCACAGCTCGCAAGAGCAGTGAGTAAACTAAACGCTCAGCCCCATATACAAACACAATGGCTCACATGGTGGGTTTGGACAGGATTCATAGGGTCTTGAGACAAACTCCTCTCGACACGGCATTCTTTGAAGCTAGATGTTCGGCATTCTCTCCTCCGTTTCCCTTTTGTTCGGTGTGATGGTATCTTGAGAATGACTGCCTCCCCACTCTTTTGAAGGGAGCCGTTGGGAGGGGCGCAGGCCCCCTGCACAGGCCACCACCCTGTACCTCAAAAGAGCAGGGAATGCCTTTCTTTGAAGCAACCTCCACCACCCCCCCCCCCCCCCCCCCCCTGCACGGCTCGAAAAACCAGGGCTGGGAAGCACAGGTGTCATATGATGTGCTTGGAATATGTTCATATGGTTTTGAGAGAGTCTATTGGTGGCATGAGATTCTTAGAAGCAAGCTTGCGATTATGTCTGCTCCAGCGTCATTTTGACTTTGCGCCGCCCCCAGATGCAGCTGCCACCGGGCTGGGGTTGGGGGGTTGGCATGGCACGCCAAGCGCATGATACAGCCCTGCACAAGTTCCTTAGAGGCTCCGACAGGACTTGGGAAACCATGGAAGAGATCCAATTTTTGCTGGAGAGGCCTTGAGACGGAGAGGCCGTGGAGAAGCCGCGGCGTTGGAGAGGGCATTCAAGATATTGAAGAAACGTTAGGGTGTTCATTGGCCCTCATTGCGTTCCTGTAGCTGACAGAAGATGGGTCTGGGCGGGATTCGAGCCCTCCCAAGCTTTTCCCGACTTGGATACAGGAGCCCACGCGAAGGTAGCAGAAAAAGCACAGCCCGTCACAGCATTACAAGCCGAGACCCCAATGCATTACCCCGAACGAAAATGTCTGCAAAAGTGCTTGAAGAACTCGACCCTCGAAGAAAGCCTCATTCCATCCCATACCGTCATACCGCCCAAAAACCATGTGGGGGTTGCCGAAATTGTGGGGGATTGAGGTCCTTATTAGAAGGGAATCCTACATAGTACTCCCATGTTGCTCTTGAGAGCATTGAGAGCTCGCGCTGCCTTTGCTCTTGCCGTCCTTACCATCTTTCCCTCCTTTGCCTGCAGACACTTCGATAAACACGGAAAAGACGGTGTGCGAGTATGCCAGCGAAACAAAAGGCTACGTGGTGCGGGGATGCTGAAGGTGCGGCAAAAGACATGACAAGAACCCGATTGAGATAAGTAGCCTAGCAAAGTTTGTGCGGAACCTTCAGGGAAGAAACCAAACCCCTTGGCCGGCTGCCGGATGCACCTGGTCCACCAGCGGAGGGTGAGTGACCAGTCCTGTCGAGAGCAGGAAACCATTAATGCCCCTGCTCTCCGTGTCTCCCAAAGCCAAAACAGCTGTCCTCGCCCGCTTCGAAGGGCCAGAGTCGGAGTCATAGGCAGCACGCTTATTGCGAGCCTCCAGCTTGCAGCTTGAGAAGAGGCGTGGAGATGTTCAGAGCTTGTGAGGATCCTTGAGGTCAGGAAAAGCACATGTGGAGGGTCTGGCTGTTCTGGGAGTTGGGGACAAGGCTGGCTACACATCCATTGTTGCTCATCGAGGGCCAGCCGAGAGCGCGTGACTGTGCTCACAAAACCCCTACTCCTCAGCATGCCTGCTGGCCATCTGATTCTCTGAATGCAGTCGTCGCCGGCTGGGAAGGGCGTTTGCCCTTCGCCTCTCAAAAGCGCAAAGAAGACGGACGGTGGACGGGCTTCAGGTTAACAAAAAAGCCTGCTGCAAAGGTCTTCAAGATTGTTCTTAAGCTTCCTGTCGACTTGTCGACTGCCGGCACCTTTAGTTCAGCTTCGGACAGACCTTGAAGGAAGAGCCATAGAGAGAATCCAACGTGATTTCGTTCCGCAAATCCTGCCTGGCTCTGGCTCGACGAACCCTTGCCAGAGAAACGATTGGTCCGCTCCTGCTCGCTGATGGTGCTCTTCTTCCTTGCGAGACTACGTTTGATTTCCAATCTTCCCGGCTGCTTTCAATTCCAGGGCTTCTTTGGGGTGCTCAAAAAGGCTTCAGGGGCTTGGGCCTGTCGAGTGCAAGGACTCAGCAGCCTCGGTTTTCCGTGGTCCAAGCGTCGCGGTGACGTCTGCGAGTTTCGTGGGTGCGGGCAGAGCCGGCCGGGCAGAACCCGATTTTGCCTTGCTCTTGCCTTGTGTTGTGGGGTCAGGGTCGCGACTGCTGCAACTCCGGGCGGCGGGTGCTTTGAGAATCGAGGGATGGGAA
The DNA here is from genome assembly GCA_905221605.1 of Symbiodinium natans. NCBI lineage: Eukaryota > Dinophyceae > Suessiales > Symbiodiniaceae > Symbiodinium > Symbiodinium natans. The sequence continues at coordinate 196,474 of CAJNDS010002714.1, read as the reverse complement.
ATGTTTGGGTTCACATGTTGCTCAGCTCCCTTCTACTACACAGAAAACATGAGCTTGGCCCTACGCGCCTTTCCCTCCGCCTTTGGTCGCGGAAGTGTCCTCTTTGGATGGCCAGCGGTCATCCTCTGAAGGCGAGGGGTGTATATGTTTAGGCTGTCGGCTTTCTATGGGTTTCTATGGCATTTCCAGCTCGGGGTCGAAAAGGAAGCTGGCTCTTTTGACAAGCCCAACTAAGTACTTAAGAAACAAGCTTGCAAAATGCCCCGTCACAGCACATGCCTGTTCAACGATTGAAAACACTGGCGACACCCACAAGCTTGTATGCAGACCAGCTAGAAACCCCGTCCCGTTGCCCTTGGGCGGCATCTGATACCATTATTGCGAAGACTCTCGATCCCAGCATTCATCTCCAACACGCTGAACGTTAGCCTACTAAGTAAAGTATTCAACAAGGCTCATGGAAGCTTCTTGCGTTGACACTACCAAGGTCAAGCGCTGCCATCAGTTAACAGCCCTTGCTGCCCTTGCTTCTCTACGCACGAACAACCCGAAACCCGAAACCCATCCTGAACCCCGATCTCAAGCATCCTCTCAATTGCTTTGAAAAGTTGGAAGTCGGCCTTGGACCAGGAGCTGCTTTTGGACTCCCAGTTATCCCAGCTGTCATTCTTCTTCCATGACCTCATTGGGAGGTTCCCCCAGCTGGGGGGGCTCAAAGAGCTTGGTGTTCAGGCTGAAGGTCGAGACCTGTTGAAGTTGAGGGCCAGGAGCGAGTTCTTTCGGCTAACAACTACGAAACCATTCTTCAGGTACCGCCGCATGAAAATCCGCTCCCTTGTGCCTCTATGAAGGGTTCGGTTTGGGGCTTGGGGCTTGGACGGTTTCCACCTTTAAGAGGCACCTTGGCCTGCAGGGTAGTCCTAAAGTTGTGTAATAAAAGGGCTATCAAGGGGCCTGTCGTTTTGCTGTCCGTACGACTGCCACTTGGAGTTCTTGTCGGACTCCCAGCCGCCGCTCTTCCACTTGTCCTTCTCCTCCCAGCTGCTCCAGTTTGAGCCAGAACTTTGCTTGGAGCTCTGCTTGGTCTGCTGGGTGTTCCTCGCAGGGACCAGTCCGCATGTATCAGGGCTCTACTGGCATCATGATTGCAACCACTGGGTTCAAGGAGGGCTGCGTACCAATCTGAAACAGCTTTGTCACACCCGCGCGAAGTCTGAACTCGCACAGTTCGGCTCCCCCTCTTCAGGGACCAGTTGATTTGGGTGGCTTTGGGGGCTAGTTCAGGTAGGGAAAGCCCAGCCTGTAATGGTCCTGTTTGGACTTGTAACCATCCTGTTCGGAGTCCTTCCATTCAAGGCCATGGAGTCTCGGCTGTTGTGTTCTGGGCATGGACTCCACAATTCGGCGAGGTACCAGGATTGGGGCTGATCCCCCAAAAACTCTGAGATGCGCGAAAGGTAAACCAACAGGCCTTGTAAGAGACCCGCCGGGTGGGCCATTGTTCCTGTCCTGGGCAGCTGAACAGTTCTCACGGTCTAAGTGCATCCTCACCTCCCTAAGCCAGCGTCTTCGAGCAGCGCGCATCACAAGAATCACGCGCGTCCTTCGGTGTGCTATCAAGAGGCGGTTGCTCCAGGAGTCTGCCTTTTTCCAGGAGTCTGCCTTGCTCCAGGACTCTGCCTTGCTCCAGGAGTCTGCCTTGCTCCAGGAGTCTGTCTTGCCCTTGGGTTGCCAGTCCGACTTGTCGTTGGGCTGCCTCGGTCTGAGGCTGAGGGAAGGTTGATTCAAAGGTCTCAGTTCATTCCCTGCACCCTTCAACAGGGCTGCATGGAGTGGCCAAAAGGTGGCAAGATGCGACAGGCTTCATGACCTGGACAGCGAAAACACCACGCGTCACGCCGAGGTGCCAGGGCCGTCGGGTCTTGGAGGCCGCCTTGCCGGAGCCAGCCTGGGATTGGTGCACTGCGCAATGGTTTCCGTAAAGCATGGGCAAGGGCGGGGGGTTCAGTTCTCTTCACTAAGGTCTCCTGCATCAACCATTCATGGGCTTTCCCGCGATCTTTCGGGTAACGATGTGTCCACGTGGAGGGCTGGTCACAACTCTACCTGAAACGTGTCGACACCCTACACTCTTGAGGTCAAGAAACCATGAGCTTCAACGTGCAAAAACTGAACATGCCGCCAGGAACAGAACCCTTTGCCCAGGTCTGGACGGAGCCTTTGCCGCCTTTGCCCTTCGCGCTGTTGCCTTTCCAGCCTTCCTGCGCCACTTGCCCAAAGGCTGAAAGCTCCCAGACATCCTGTATCTCCCACAGGTCCCAAGTCCAATAACCGACTTCATCAAGGTCTTCTGGAAACAACAAGACACCACTGCAGATGACCAGACGAGCAAGCTCTTTTATTTGTCGGGAAAGTTCACTTGCATCCTCTCGACTTCAGCACATGCGCCCTTGCTCGCATCACTTGCGCCTGTATGATTTGCAACTGCGGTCTATCACATGAATCCAGATGTTGTGCTCACGTGCGTTGGTACTGATGTGAAGACACACAGCAGAAGCAGAAATCAACATCACCAAGACGCAGGCGACGCATGACCCGACTTGACTGGGGGGCGTGATGGATACTGATCACCCAACTTGTGGGTTTGGTCGGCATCTCGCCCTTGTGTCTGCTGAAGCGCTAGAATAGCTTGATGAAGGTAAAGTGTACAGGAAAGCTATCGAGCATCTTCCAAAAGTGCAGCCACGATACTCCTAAGGACCATCAGCCCGAACTCCCGCGTCCCAAAGCCAGAACGCACTAGTCGCATGGAACCCCCCACCCTCCCACTCTCCCCCGCTTTCGGCGGCCTTGGTCTTGCCCTTTGGGCCCTTTCCGCCCTTGCCCTTACCTTGGCATCTCGGAGTACTCTCTCTTCATGGAAGTGTTACACAGAAAGCAGCCCCAAGAATCCCTCAGAGGGAAAAAACTTCCAGACAACGCGGAAAATCCACTCCGAGCCGCCCTTCTCTCGCACCTGCTTCGGCGGAGCAGCATCCTCGGGTGCTGGCGGCTCACCCTCCTCACACATGGGCTTCGTTTAGAGCGCAGAGTGTAAAAGGAGGGTGAGTCAGGGAAATACCGAAACTTCAGGACCTATTCGAAGTTCTGATCCCCTTTTTATTGAGGGAGGGGTCAGGGTTCCATTGGTCCTTCTGGTGGAAGGAGTGGTCTTCGCCTTAACCACAAAGAGAATCCGGCGGGCATCCCACGTCAGGGCATAAACGGACTGCGTGGACTACTGAGGCACTGGGACTGTAGCAACACCTGAGCCCAAAACCGAAGTTGCCTCGTCGGGCGAGAGTGCCAAAGACTAGCATAAGGATCCCACTTCCCCACCCCTGGTCTAGCCTGCCCCCTGTCTTCGTCTTATCGATGTTGAAGGCTTTGCATGGAGAACCGACATTATCAGCATCACGTGCTGGGACTGCTTGATCCCAACAAGGTGCTGGCGAGTCGTGTATTCAAACCGGCTAATTAGGGACCCGTAAGGAGCCCGCAAGGTACGAATGGCTCCCGAGAAGACCCGTCTCCAACATCTCCCACAACAGTCACTCCCCAAACAACCGCCCCTTCCCTCTACATTTTCATGCTTTACATTCCCCGTGGACTTGAGCAAGAAAACCTGCACTCGCTTATTTTACAACAAAAACCCTGAAGTCCTCTGCAGAACAAAAGCTTCCAACGCCCCCTTTTATCCCTCGTTGGCAGGAAAACCCGTACTGTTTGCGACTTGTCTTACGAGGCTTAACACCTCTCAAGCCTCAACGTTTTCAGTCGGAAAGCCTCTAGCCTCTAGCTTCTGTAAGTTTACTCGCGCGCATCTATTCCCCCTGCCTCCTCCACGTCTTGACGTCTTAACATGTGCTTATCAGCCACAGAAAGCAACGGCAGAACGGAGGCGACTGACTCAACTGGCAAACTGGTTGGAGCGAAGTAACAACAGCCGGGGATTCGCCGACAGCGCGCAGGTGGCACAGGCCCCGTTAGGAATGACTCCGGAGGACCAAGGCACTGCAGGTTCAACAAACACCCCGCAGGCGCGAGACTCATCAAGCGTGTGTTCGCCAAGTACCATCGACAGCATCGTAGCCATGCTCTGCATTTCTTCCGTACTGTATCAAGCCACATGTGACCAGCAACCCGTTGCTGGACCAGCGCAAAAACCTCAGGATGGAAGTAAGAAGGCTTGAGCTAACGACTCCCACCAACAACACAGGTTGCCAAGGTCAGGCCACGGCAAGAGTGGCACCTGGGAAAACGGACCCGCAGAACCAGGCCATGGCGTCAGCTCCAAGGATTTGGGTCCACCACTTTGCCATGGACTAGTTGCAGCTTCTCAAACTCTTTGAACAAGGCAGCCATGAGGGAGATGGGCTTGGCACTGTAGGCTTCTTGATAGGAGCAACCGAAACAGTTCTCCAGCACGTGGGAATATGATGCCCGACACATGCCATGTCTAGCCTCCAGGCCTGCGTTGCATTGAAAGCTTCCGCCGCAGCTTGCGCGGCTGCTTCATCAAAATTCAAAATCAGGGGTGCCCAAACTGGGGGAACATGGGCCTGCCCAACTAGTCGTAGCGAACCTGCTGCTTTGGGAACGCAAAAACTTCAAGAGGCCAGATGTCGCCACCAACGCGCGAATACTTCGAGAGGGGAGCATGCTTGGAGCTGCGCGTCTTTTTCCTCTGTGTTTCGTAGTATGAAAACTGGCTTGCTGTTTCAGTCGCAAACCTCTCTTTTTTGCCAATGCCATCCAGAGCCAAGAAAGCCAGAAGCCAAGAAGGGAAGGAAGCCGGGAAGGCAGGAGGGGCCTCCTCGGCTCCTCCAGAAGCCCCCCCAAAGCCAGAAGAAATCGGAAGAACAAGCCGAGAGGGCTCGGAGCCGGGAGAGGCCCGGTTTCGCTTGCTGGGCGCCTTGAGCCCCTTGAACCTGCTAGAGATCTCGTTTAGTGGTTGTTGCTTGATGGGCTAGTTACTGCTAGTTGGCCTTTTGTGTGTATCCGCTCAGAGTCCAGGGCGCTTCGGACCAGTAGCCGGCACTTCGCCGTGTCTGAATGGCCCAGGCCTCAGCTTCGGATGGCTTAGGCTTAGGCGGCTCTAGGCGGCTCTGGGTGTTTTCCAGGTTCGATGCTTTACTACTCGTTTTACAGCTTCGGGGCCCGGTGATTCCCGGAGTTGGGGGCTCTGTCGGGTTTATTGACATAGATGCACGCAGCACTGCTTTGGGGGGGGGAGGGGGGGGGGGCAGGGCGTTGGTTTCAGCACGATTTCGACGATTTCTCCCGCGGGAGCTACGACGGCACGTTCTGGCAACAGAAGCTTCCACCAAGCTTCCAAGACAAAGCTGGTAAGCCTTTGCGAAAGCAGTACACAAGCGTTGGCGTGGCATCTTCGAGGGCTGAGAGCAGAGATCAACCAGAATCGCCTTCTGAGCAGCTCAGCACTGCGAGCATCTCCCAAAGTAAGCATCCCCAAACAGTAACAAGGAGCTTAAGGCAACTGTGTAGGTTCATCTTGGTGCTCAGAGAGCCGCCGTCACGTCGACGACCGGAGTTTCCGTTCTCCTAAAACCTGCTACCCGGTGACCTCAAGACCAGTTGAAAGGCTGAAATTCTTTCTCGGGGGCCGCCAGTCTTGGTCATGGTGATGGCCAGACCATCATCCACTGCAGACTGAAGGACGGAAGTGTCGATGTAGTTGCCCTCCACCTGAAGCTGCCCACAACATTCCACAACTGAAGGCAAATCCTCTCAATCAAAACCATCGCTTCCACTTCCCTAAATCTACTGAAGCACGGCCTGCGAATATTCTTACACTTGAAATTCCCGGTTGCAGCAGGTTTTGAAGAGACCCCGATGAACCTTGACTTGAGCAAGGACAACCCCGAACCTCCAACCCGGACACTTTGCCGAAAGAGCCGCCTGACATGCTAATCAAGGTCCGGCCCGTGCTTCCTTTTGGGATGCCGGGCCCCCATCAAGCCACGGCGCCCGCATGTAGAGGGGCAGCTGTCCACGTTCGGGGTTGCGCGGGTCCGGCGCTGGAAAAACAACACTGTCGGTCAGGGCATCCTGTGATGTGGCATTTCCGGGGTCTGGCGAGTCAGGGTTCAGAGCTGGTTGACTGAACATTCTGCACAGGATGACTTGCAGTGGAAGAGCCACAAACTGACGCCAAAAAAAGAACAAAGCACAATTCATTGAGCCTTTCGCATCTCCGAGCCTCTTCCCGCCCTTTCTGTGAAAGAAGCCGCGATGCGAAGCCCTCCTTAACGACGGGAAAACTTTCTGTCCCAAGGGGCCAGGATTGCCCGGAAACCGACCGCTGTCAGCGCGCAGTCACCTCAGGAGCACCACGCTTTGGAGCAGCTTGCACGGATTGCACGGCTTGCAGGCCTCAGACCTCCGCAGACCTCCGCAGACCTCCGCAGACCTCCTCAGCCCCGAAGTCTGAGATCCCGTAACGTCCCACAGGTCCCACCCGGCTCCGTGCCATGTTGATCTTTGGTGCTTCATCGCATGCACTCGCATATTAAGCTCTTTCACGAAATCCTTCAAATGCCAGCATGTTGCTGAGGTGGAGCTCGTGCGGGGCGTTGGAGGCCGTGACTCCTGGGCAACAGCTCTGCCAACAAGTGGCCATTGGGACTGGGTTTAGCAATCGATGCCCAAATGTCAGCAGAAAGGGATCGCATCCACTTGAAGGGCTTCAATGCGGTGGACATGCCACGCACACACAAAAGATGCTTGATTGCACAGTCGCCCGGAGAGTGCCCTGGCCTTGTAGCCACCCAGCTAGCAAGATCGCGGCAGTGTCATCAAAGGTGGCAATGCCGAACGCTCGCAGGCGCTGGACGTGAACACTCTCCGAGGACATGCTGCTAAACCTGACAAGGGATTCTGACAGATTCTGACAACACCGCAGAGTGCTTCTTGAGACTACTACCTACAGGTCTTCACTTCGGCAGATTTGTGGCCCTACTCGACAGGATGTTGTATGGTCCGCCCAGCTTTCGTTGTTGGGCGGGGAGCTCCGGGTTGAGAAGGCGACTGAAGGCTATGCAAGCCTCTGCCTTCGCACACATGACATGCCTACCTTTGCTCATCTAGTCTTTTGCTCACTTTGCAGATGCATCTAACATTGTCCGATTTTCTATCTAATCTGGCTAAACGCAGCTCAGGGACATGGTCTCTAAGTGCTCGGTCGGAATGGGATTCCTCGTGTCAGGCTTCCGGGAAGGGGCCTCCGGTAAGGGGCCACACTTCTGAGGGTGGAGCTCAGACCCCGGAGAGAGCGGAAGTTCTTGCATCGCAATTTGGGACCACCAGAAACGTGCAAAGTCAGGAAGCTTAGACAAGTTCAAAAAAGTCCACATCCTACACATTCGACAAGCGTCTGTGAGATGTCGACATCTTCCAGAACCAGTGTTTCAGCCTTGGCCACCGCCTGGTGCAGAGCAAGGGTTGGCTGCGAAGCGCTGCTGCAAAGCGCTGCGAAGCACTGCGAAGCAGCTGCCCCGAAGACCACTCGCGGGCTGAACTACACTTTGCGGCCTGCGCACAACATCCTACATGCCGATTTCGGCTTCTGGCTTTTGTGGCTACAAAAATCACATACAGCCCATACGAAAGGGCTCAAGAAAGACAGACTAAGAAGGGTGGGGGCCTCCTCTATCCGGCGATCGAACTCAGCGCAGAAGTACCGCGCATCTTCATCCTCGGGCTGGGGGCTTTTTGGTGCGCCGCCATGGTCAATTTCACCCACCGCCACCCACTGACCTCAAGTCCCATTGGAGTCTCACTCTGCCTGGCTTCAAGCTCTCATCCGATGAAAAGACAAGAGTCAGGACATCCAGGTTAGGCCAGGAGCTGGTTCGGGCGCAAGTTGGTTTGAGAGAACGACTGCTGTCTGGCACTAGCTGTGATGGTGGCAGTGCTGTCTCAGGAGAACGTGCCGCCAAGTGGCTGTCTGCAGCATCTGTCGGAGGGAGATGGCAAATCTGCCGTTATCTGCAAAAGGTGCACATGCGCCGGTGAGTTTATGTTCAGGGCAGATTGAACACAACAGCATCATAGACAACCCTTCACTCTTAGCAACCTGCAGGACATGTACCAGTCTAGCACGGTGAAAGCTGGCCACAGTCACTAAACTCCAAGACCAAGTTGTCAAGCCGGTCAAGCCACTTCAACCAAGGGACCGCGCGGCTTGAAAGCGTCTTTTATCCACTGCGGAATCTCCTGCAAGGAAACTTTCACGGCAAAATGTTGTTGGGATGGTCAAGGCTTTGCCAAGGGTGTGGACCATGCACCACAACAGTGGTTGCTGGAGTGCAGGAAATGAACCGGGGTCTGCCGCACACGAGACGCCGCAGGCCGCTGTGGCTTCGAGCATCACTTGGGTTTCTCGACTCTGGCTGCAAAGTGCAGGACTACATGCAGCCGCGCAAAGCGACTGCCATCCTGAAAAATGAACAAGTTGTAAGGATGCGACTGAGGTCCTAAAGCTGCAGATACTCCCTCCGACCCTGCCAAAAGCCCCCAGACTTGGGATCCAATGAGAGCTCCTCCGATGCAACCGCCTCATCTAATTGAGGCTCCTCCTGGGCAACGCAGATTATCACAGATTCCCTTCTCGTGACGCCCTGTGTGCAATAGAAGCCTCCTCTTCTACTCAGGGTTTGGGTTTTTGCAAGGAGCAAACACAAGACCTGTTAAAAGGTGTGTAGTTCGGCATAAGTTGTTTCATTATTGTCTCACTGGATCGTCGATTGCCGATTGCGCTATAAGAAACCCCAATCGCCCCCGGATTACCTCGTCGGTGGGATGCGCGAGCCTGCTCCTCCAAGCACCCCAACTGCACCCCAGGACCCCAAAAAAGGCCCCATGCCGCGAGCTTGTCAGCGAAGTTGCAAAGAGCTCTGCGTCCGCATCGCCTGCGGCATCTTCCAGAAACTCCTGGCCACTACTGGAATGGGATTGCAATGCCTTTGGAGTCTGTAGTGACACTGTAGTGCGGTGAAGCAGTAGCGTGACAGTCACGCAGAGCACTGTTGAAAAAGGTTCAGGACTCCGACGATGTGACGTGCCGTATCCCAGGTCTGCCCTTTATCCCTACAGTCTGCACGAGCATAACCGGCTTGATCGGAGAGCTGCGTGTTTAAAGTCTACCGAGCTCTTAATTTTCCCGTCCTCTAACTTCCCTCTACACAGCTTCGTCGAACGTGCTGGCCAACAAGTGAGGTCGCAGTGTTCAATCTTAGCATCCAAGCTGATTCTGGGCTCACAGAGTCAACCTGAAACCCCGTTTGTTGAACCCTGCAAAGTGCACCACCACGCTACCTCCTCTCCCTCTGCAGGAAGCTCGGTGCCATCAAGAAGAACTTCTTCGTTCCTTGAACGGTGCATGGAGGAGTTCTGCAAGGAATGCAGAATTCACGGATGACGTCAGACCCAGTAGTGGCGCATTGCTCTCATAAAACTCCTCTCTTCAACTCCCGAAGACCTCATCCCGCAGCGGAATGCCGGCAAGGCAGCTCCATCGGCTCTTCGGGCAGGTCTTCCCCAAACCCCTGCAAGGACAGGGGCTGACAAAGGGCAAATGGGTCTGCGCTGCGGGATGCGGAAGTAAGGGCTAGCCGTGAAAGCCTTAAAGTTCATTACCTACGGCCCAGACACGGTGCAAGCACAGCGCATTTGGGCTTCGGGTCTTTAACTCCTGGCTCAAGGGGGCACTTACAAAGTACACAGCTTTTGCAGACATCGCCGCTGCTGGCTACCTGGTTGTCGCATTCGAGCGTTGCTTCACGTGATGCCTATAGTGCTCTTGTGGGAGCGAAGGCCTCATGAACGCTGAAAGCCTTTCCCACCCCTTCTTGCCACCGCAGTGGGTAGCACTTCCATCCCCAGTTGCCTGTTTGATAAAATCTTGGATTGCTCTGTGGCTGAACTCTGAATCAGAAACACACTCCAAGACCCCGTGCCTCCTCTGGAGCATCATCCATGGGCACTTCTTCCTCTTCCTCCATCGCCTGGTCCGGCGGAATGTGAAATCAGGGTGTCGCGGCGGCTCCAACACACAACCCGAGCCACGAACGATGCTCAGCCCTAGGGTGGCGAGGCAGTTCCGTTGGCTATGATATTCAGTGAGTGAGCTTCTCAAACCACAAAGACCACGGCGCACAGACAATTAGGGCTCCCAGCTCCAGCTGCCGATGCTCGAAAGCAGGGCCACAACTACGCCCGGACCCATGAGCCAAAGCAGCTGCCGAGCACACGGACGTCTGTTTCAGCACTCCTTTCGCGGTCAGAGCGTTGAGGAGGCAAGGGTATTGGGTCCGAGCGGCACGGTCAAAACAGAGAACCGCGAGCAATGACTGAGGAGGACTGCCAACGGCTTCAGGCTACAGCGCAAGTACCTCGAAGTACCACTCAGCACCACTCAGCACCACTCAAAAACCACAACATCCCTTGGCACCTCAAGGATGATGAAGGGGTTGCCTCGGCGAAAGCGGGGGGCAATTTGGGGGCCCTCCTAGCCCTGGCCACAAAAATTGGGAACTGTAAGGAAGGCTGTGCCTAAGGCCTCTAGGGATTCGAAAGTTTCTAAGGCTCTCTGAAGCCTTCAACCTTGAAAGCGTTCGAAGCATCCTCCAAGCTTCCTTTTTGGGGGAGAAATGTATGATATGCTGAGCCTCCCGAACACCGAAATGTGCTCAAGTTAGCATCAAGCGCCTTCAGTGACTTCAGAGTGCAGCAGCGCCTTTTTGGAGTTGGGTTGAGGGTGCTCGGGAAACCTGCGCCATCGAGAGCGAAAAGCCAAGACATCTCCTTCACCCTCAGGACCTTCTGGTTCAGAAAATTGCTACCCCAAATGAATCAAACTCGCCCCCCCTCGCCCATCTGAACATGACAGCTTGCATCGAGGATGCCGTATTCGTCCACAGCCAGCTGCCCTACCGGTGCCGCCATGATTTCGGGACCTGAAAGCATCAGCGTCAAGCTTAAGGCTTAACGAGGCTTGCTGCGTATTGTCGGGGCCCTTGAAGCGTATAATTGTGGCCCCAGATGGCGCAACGGTAGCACCTTGAAGGTGCCAGACTAAGGGGACTAAGGTGCAAGACGAAGGCGCAGGAATCGGGCACTGGTCAAGATAGATTCTTAGGGCCTGGATTGCGTTCCCTGCGTCTTGACAGTGGCAATGTCTCGACATGTCTCGGATTCTGATCTGCCGGGTCACTCAAGCGACTTGGGGCTTCGAGCAAGTGAGCTATTCTGAGGCTTACACTTGCTTGCTGCGCCTACCCTGAATTCATCCATCAACCCGCGCTTGGATGCATCGAAGCAGTGTCGAACGCCACTGTATGCTGGTGTCGGACCCACTTTGGATGGACACAACTACGACTAAATGAAACAACTCGGTGTCTTCAGCGACTGACCCTGAGAAATTTGAAGGAGTCGCATTTCCCCCATGATTTCCGAATTTCAGATCTCAGAAGGAGCCGTGAAAGCGCATGTCATCAACTGAGCGTGGGGCCCCGGCGAGGAGCGTCCGGCCCAGTGGTTCCCGGAACAAAACACTTCGGGACAGCGGCAGCAGGCGGAAGGATCCGTAGTTGCTGTGAGCTGCATGTTTAGGGCCTTTTCAAGAGCGCTGTAGAGAGGGGCATACTTTGCGTCAGAGCCGTCCGTGACGACGAACTCAGGATGCTGGGGTGATGGGACACTTCTCTGTACGCCGATACCTGAGGTTCACCCATCCACAGAAACTCGAAGCGGAAAGATCTCGATATACCGAGAACAAGGAGCACCCAAGATGGAACGCAAAGACAAGGAAGCCCTAGAGTAGAGGATTCTACATAACCCTCCTATAGACCCTCCAATCCAGTCTTCAGCAAACTCGTGGCATTTCTCGCAATGCCCTGCACCGCCACCCCCGGCAGGTGGTCTCCAGGCTTTGCACCGCGCCATTGGCGACTTGGGGTTTGCCACACAAACTAGCTCCTGCTCTCCACAATACATATTTCCAATTTCCAACTGAAAAGTAGCAATAACAAGCAATAACCCACAATCTCATTACATTTCAGAGTGCTTCCAGCGTGTTCTACGATAGCTGGACGTCCTGCATTGTCCTGACATGCCCAGACTTGACACGCGCACGTTCACATTCGTGCGTTCGAGCACGGGTGCACGCGCAAGCGACTATATGGACCACGTATTGCATGGCACTCACCTCCTGTTTGGCCCAACGGTGTAGCGTAGGCAGCTAGCTACCTTGGCCTAGTCTGGATGCGAAGTTGACGGCAGGGCTCTGTAGCAAACCCCAAGTCGAACCCAATTCCGGAGCACTTCCGTACATGGCACTACCTGCACTGCAGCACAAGGTTTGTCCGGACTTTGCGAAGCTGCTGGACGTGGAGCTTCAGGGTTTAGGGTGGTTTAGGGTTGGGGTAGGTTTGAGACTTGATGGATCCGGGAGTGCTCAGGACACCCAGGGGAGACTCCCCACGGAAAAGCCAGGCAAAGAAGCCCCAAACACCCAACTTGATTCCTCCCGACAAAAACTGGCAGTTTGTCGACTCTGACCTCCTGTCGCTCCTATCGCTCCTATCCCCAGATCGGCTGGCGCACGGCCATGAGCTTAACACCTTAACGCTTCTGTTCCATGAAATGGTGCGTAGCTTCTCGCTTTTTCTGTGGGTTGGACCACGCTACGGGGACGCACACAAGGGGCACACAAGGCATGCTCAGGATTTCAAGTCCTCAAACCTCCTAGCAGGCTCCTACTGCCTTCCAAACCTCACCCTCCAATCCGAGTGCTAAGGATCAAGCTTGAAACTCATCCCGCACAGAGCTGCTCTTCACCCGGCTCTTCCGAAAAAATCACGGGTCAGGACATGTCGCAGCCATGGATGGAGGGGCCCGATTTCCTTCCTGGGCTCCATTACAACAGACCTTCAAGAACAAGCAGCAAAGACCGAGATTTGTGGGTTGCTCAATATACCCTATCGCACACATGGATCATGAGTGATGCGTAGCACATGTGCCACTGTCAACACCACCGACGTAGGGCCACACGCGCTATCGCCTCTTGGGATCTATTGGAGATAATTTCGAGGGACCCCCCCAGGCTGCGACAAGGGTCCGCTGCTGGCTGCACGAATTGCAAGGCGCGCTGCCTTTTGGACAACCTCTCGGTCCCATGAACAGTTGAAAACTAGTTGAAAACTAGCTGAAAACTAGTTGAAAACTAGTTGAAAACTAGTTGAAAACTAGTTGAAAACTAGGGTGTGCACTCGGATTGACTTTCTAGGCTGTAAAGGCGCAGAGTTTGGTGTTCGGGGAGCTCCGACATTACCTCCAAACATAGCCTTGTACCTTAGATGCACAGCGACCTTGGCCTACAAGCATCTAGACGATCGTTCCTAAGTACTTTGTACGGCCCTCTCGGAGGCCGTCGCCATGTAGCTCTCTCAAGCGTCTCACTGGTCCACGCCCCACACGTCAGGTCTCGCGACTCTTTTGCAGGTAATGCCACAGGGGCACTCGTGACCCCACTCCTGTGCGTGCATCTTGAGATCTGCGACTCACACTCTGCAGGTTACGCTCTACGTGTCACGAAGGCAACTTTCCACCTGCTGCGTGGCCCATAAAGAGGGCTCTCAAAGCGACCCAACAAGTGTGGAAGACCGCTCCAAGATAGCGGCTCTAAGATCAAATCTTGCCGGGAACTGCAGGGAAGGGGGGAAGGGATTAGGGCTTGTGGTTGCCAGACAAATCTTAATTTACAGAAGGAGCTCCAAAAACGGCACCTTAGAGGACTAGAGATTTCAGTTGCTTGGGACTCGGGCGTGCCTGCTTCTTGCAGCTGCAAAGCTTGGGTGGAGGGCGCTTGAGCTGGATCCAGTCACGGTGGATCTGGCGCATGCGTGGGATCTGAATGGGATCTCGGGATGAGGGCAACAAACAAACGTGGTGCACAAAAAGCTGAAGCTGAAACTGTGAGGCTGAAGGCGTTCACTGTGACCCCACATCCAGCCTTCTGGGTCTTTCCCTCGAAAGTTCGCGGATACCTCCACGTGTTTGGGTGGTGCAAGCTTGGGCTGAAGGCGCTGTTGACGAATTCTTGAGCCTTAGGCCTTGCAGCCTCAAAGCCCACAAATACAGATATCAATTCAACATGGGCTTGATTCAAATGGAGTGAGGGACGCCTTCTGCAGGAGGCGAACAATGGGCTTCGCTTTTGTGACCTACTGCGCACTGCCTCTTTCGGGGTGGGCAATCTGGGTGCTCTCAGTGCGTTGCCTCAGCCACGCTCTGATACGGCGATACCTGGCGAGATGAAATTGGACGCTCTGATGTCAGCTCACCTGATTCCAATATCAACATCTGAAACGCTCAACACTGACAAAGACTGAGGCTCTGTTCTAGATATCCTAGGGGCCCCTTTTGAAAGCATTTCACAGAGTGACCGCGGCTTGGCTCGTCATTCTGCTGATCCCCCGCCCCAATACCGGGAAAGGAACCCTGTTCAGATCGAAACTCGCAACGTTTCTTTGAAGATTGTGGCCGGGTGGTGACGATGCTTGAGCGGGAGTAAGCGCTTCCCCACGCGTAAAAAAACCAAATTTCGTATGTACATGATAGAATATCATATCATATAATATAGTATGTAAATACTATGAATGGTATATGTGTGGTTTACGAGAATTCTTATCATAAACCATTTCTCCGAGCTCAGGAGACGGGCCCGTCCTCCTCTTCTCCAGCATCTCGAGCCGCTCTTTTTCGTGCTGAGAGCAAGGGGGCGAGCAAAGACTTAGGGCTCAGGGCTTAGGGTTTGGTGTTTCGGGTCCAGAGCTTAGAGTTTAGGGCGTAGGGTTCAGGGCATGTTTAGGGTTTAGGGTTTTGGGTTTAAGAACTAAGGGAAGTGAGCACTGAGAGCGCGTCTCGAGGTTTCAGAAGACTCTAGGACCTTTAGGGTGCAGGAATGTGGGCTGGGTGCATCTGGCTGCAGCACTGAGCTGCTACTGAGGGATGGAACCCGCAGCCTCACGAGGGCAGCTTCCGAGGCAACAGCCAATTGAAAGTCTCAACATTGCCTGTGAGTGGCATCCTCAACCTGCTACACGCGCCTTGTTCCCCACATTCCCCAAAGCACCACAAACACCATCCCCAAGAAAGACAACTCAACAGGCCAGAACACCTCAGAACGCCCCAACCCTCTTTTGTGGAGCAAGGCCTCCTTGCTCTCAAACTGAATCACAAACTTTCCGTCATCCGTCTGCCAAGGAACAGATACGTCTGTTCTCTGTTCAGTTCTGGGAAGCTATAAGGGAGCATGTGCTGGGTCCCTCATGCCCCCCGTGTCACTGCGGCCTACGACTTACCCCCTCACTTGGGCCTGCACTCAGAATTACAGGCTTGAGGTTTCGGGTCGGGCAGTCCTGGTCACCATTTTCGGTTTAAGAAAAGAACTGCCGGGGACGCCTCGCAAAGTTAGAGTTGAGGACTTTGGTTCCGTGGAGCTCATAGGGTTTAACTGGGGCTTTGGGGATTTGGGGTTATTGGAGCTTAGGGTTCAGGGCTTTTAAGGCTCATAGGATTTAAGGACTCCACAGCAAGGTCCACCACGAATGCCAGGGATGCAGCACCCGTCCCATGAACACCTGAGAGAGCCCTGCGAGCCTCCTCCACGATCATGCCAAGCTCTTCTTTCTTGCTCTTCGAGGGAACGTCCATCATCCCATCCGGCCTCAGAACCCACTCCACCAAGGGCAACACTTCTGCAGGCTCGGGGGCCTTATAGGATTCAGGGCTTCCGAGCACCTGAAACCCGAAGCCTTAAACCCTAAACCCTCACAGCCTGACCCTTTGGGAGCCGCACCCTGGCTCTGTCTTCCGAACCCAGCATCTCGTCCACACCCGAGCGCCCTGGTGTATATCCAATTCAGGGTGAAGGAAAGAGTTCACCTCCCGTGAGCTATGTGGGGGGTTTACGACAATAGGGGACCCCGAAGATAGAACCCCTTGAGTAGGAGGATTCCTGTGTAATAAGGACCCGAATAAGGTACCCTAAGTTCGGAAATCCCATGTGCGTGCAAAACCCTGCAACCATGACGACGCGTGGTTGCTGTTCATGAGGCGCGACAGCGATTTTTGTCCCGCATAATACGTGTCAACATGTCGGAGCATGTCGGACAGTAGGTGACTTGGCAATGCATCCTGACCAGCGACAAAGCCTCTTTCATTGTCCCAGATCTGCATCACCGGCCCCCTAAACCCGCAATAAGGTCCACAGTAACTGAAAACGTCCAGTATATGCGAGGAAATTATTTGCCACGAAGCCTGAACCGCGCAGACCTTGCCTTCTGGAGGTTGACGGCAGTTGCCTGCTCCTCCAGCTCTCGACGCCTGGAGAGCCAACTAACTCGCCTCGGCCTCCGGCCGAAAGGCGTCTGGAACAAGCAGACCAGGATCCTTCCCCCAGCCACCCCCCCCGGTCAAGGCAAGCAAAGCTTCATGTTTACAATCACTTCTCTTCCTTCGAGCAAATGCATTGGCCGATTGCGAAAAGAGTTGGGCTGGACAGAATTTGGCCCTCGAGCCGGCCTGAAAACTGCATGAACACGCTCTCCTGACCCAGCTTTTCAGGACTCCAGATCCCCCTTGAATACCAAACCTCGGCCTCAGAATTCAAGAGTTTCCTCACGCCCGGTCAAAGTCTCAGCGCTGCCTCTTCCCAGCTGGTCCATCATCTGCGCCCAGGCCTTTCGGCAAGGGAGTTTGAGATGCGTTGGAAGTTTTGGGAGAGATGCAATTCAAGCTGTTTCCGTGTCATGGTTCGATACGTTGATCCCTCTGAGACAGAGTTGTACACTTGAGCTCATCCAAAAGTTATGAGTTTCTGCGGTCAGGCTTGTAGCTTTCGTCGTGGGTTTGAAGCATCAGGTGTGTTGTTAGAAAGCAGCAGTCTAAGGCGCAGCATTTCGGGGTGGGGGGGGGGGGTGGTAAAACAGGTGAACATGTTAAATAGAGATCGCGGTTCCTCGCCCCGCTGCTTGGCAGCAGAGTTGCAGCGCTGTCAAAAAAAAGCAATGATACCCTACTGGGGTGGTTCAGAGAACCAGGTGCAATCCCGTGCGCCACCCGGTCCAACAGGTACCTGCCTCGCTTGCCTATGACATTTGGCCCAGCTGAGAGGAAGCGAGCGCCCCGGAGGTCCTGGCAGCTGTGAAGTGGGCATTTACAAAATGGTCCCAGGGGGTTGAAGCCCACACCCTTGCGACCTTTCGATTGCGCTTCTTTCTTCACGTTCTTAACGAGGTTTTCCGGGCTTCAGCATATGCCCTGAGAGAAGCATTCACCGCCTCTGAGCCGGAGATGATTCTGCGGAGCAGATCCTGGTCCTGCGGCGCGTATGGTTTCACTGGGGATCTGAGTTCATAATAAGCTATACGGCTGCTCGAAAATATCAACAAAGAATGTTCGAGAAGCCAAACACCTCGCATCAAAAGTTGTCGGAGGCTAAGTCTCAGTTGTACTGGCTAGAGCGTTCGGGCTTGAGGGTCTCATGTGGTCTCGTGTTGTCTCGGGCGAGTGAGGCTTGCACAGCCTTGCAGTATCACGTTCCTGAGACTGTATGAGTATGTAGCGGCGTAGCGTTCTGAGCAGACCGTGAATGCAAGATAAGGCTCGATATGAGCGTGTCACAGCCCTTAGCTGGCAGCGACCAGTCCGGCTCGATACCAACGCTCCCTACCCAAGACTCTTTCAACCGCTTGAATGGCTTTCGGTCCTCCGGCCGTAAGGCATCGAAGCCCTCCAAGTCTTCGGGAGATTGGATGACTCGCGTGGACTGCAGGCGCAAGACTCGCACAAGAGTGAACCGGCACGTGGAAATGGGCAATGGGTGGAGAGTGCTACAGGACCCTCTTCCATCTAGCCAGCACAGCCCCAGCAAAGCCTCAGTAAGCGAGGCATGCTTCGGACTTCAGATTCCCCGCGTTGGCCTAGACTCCTGAAATGCTCCTTGATCTGCCGGGGCCTTCCTTGAACGAGTGAAGGTGTTGAACATGCATCGCGCATGGTACCTTTGGAGGACGCAGTCTTAAGCGCCTCTTGGGGGGAATGTGGTTCATGCCATTGCTTCGACTCTCGAGTCGAGGTGGGGCTCCGTGCGAGCTTCGGGTGGTCGGCTCACACAGGGAACGTACCGGCAAGCCATTTTGGGGCGCAGGAGGCTGTGAAGGGGTCCAGAAGACATCGAGAAGAGGACCTCTACTACTCGAGTTGTTTGATGCGGATGGCGGAGCCGGACTGCCAAAGCTTCTGGCAGAGAGAGAGAGAGAGTCTGCGGCGACTTTGCACCAGATCACACTGAAGTTGCACCCTCGCTTCCAGTCATGCAGTCCCTTTTCCTGGACAAGAAGGCGCTGCACGTCAACACTTACTCACAACATTTCAGGACAACAACAGCTTGAATCGACTGCATCAGTGGCCGAGAGGGTGCAGGTAGGTGTGCACAGCAAACTGGAAGAGCTGCTTCCAAGCGTGCCACGACATTATCACCGGAGCATGCGCGTTGCTCCGAACATCCAGGGCTTGAACCCATCACCCTATAGCTCAAAGGAAGTGCAAGCAGAACTAGTCAGAACGCTCGACAGTCCCTGAAAGAACAGATCTAGAGCCTGAGAATCCCCAACGATTTGGGAGCTCCATACAAAAAAGTGACGATTCCTTCCTTGGAGCCCTGAACTAGACCTTGGCCCTACGGTGGGACCAGAAGTCCACACTCAATCAGCTGGCGGGACGGACTTCAGGAGGTTTGCCAATTCAAGGGCCCTCCACTTCATCAGCACAGGTCCTGTCCAGAAAGCCAGACTGTTTAGGGTTTAGGGTGTAGGGTTTCTGTTGGGTTCCAAGGCATCGGCTTCTTACATGCGCCCCCAACTTGTCAACCCTGACAAGCTTGGACCTTGAGGAGTCCTGGAAATTCCTGGAAAGCCATGGACCCAGAAAAGCCCCCCCCCCCCCCCCCCCCCTGTTCGGCCCTTAGCCTAAACTTTAGACCCAAGAGAGCCCGATCGAAGCCAAGAATGGTGGCCTTCTGATGGCAGGCCAATGGTTGCACTCCGGTCAGCGAGGGCGACCTGCCTCAGCACAGGCAAGTTCAAGATGCGTGCACAAGTTCGGGTTTCAAGTCGTTGGGGTCAGGCTCGGCGAAAAATCTGCGACTCAGAGAGTGCAAGTGCAGACCGTGGAGCTTGATCAGGGACTCCGCGACAGGGAATTGCTTCACAAACTCGAGGAGAAAGCCCTCATCGTCCAGCAGCCCCACCTGAACTCGAGGCTCAAATTTGCTCCAGCGACTGGTGCAGTGGTGCAGCTTCAGGGCTTCGGTCTGGATAAAACCCTGGAATTTCAGACGGCCGTTGCGAACGTGCGGCGTGGATGATGACGTCCGAGTCGGAGGACCAAAGGGTGAGGTAAACGTTTTCTGCGCAGGGAGCATCGCACAGAAACAGGCGGCTGGCAAGAAAGAGCATTTCAATTATTCTCTTGTCGGGATCTTTACCCCCGGGCACTACCTTACAAGCACACCTCAGTAATGCTCACAAATGTCAACCATCATGATCCCTGCCGTACTTCATGCCATTTGGACATCAACAGCTCGGGAACAGGAGTGCAGGGTGGGTAGGTTATCGCCCGAAATGCTGAACTCGGAACCGTGTATCTAGGGCTGGCCTTGGACAGTGTCGAGCTCGCTGTAGCAGGCCAACACCTGTGCCGGGGGGCTTTAAACCTGCGCGGTTGCTCCCCGAACTGCGGCTTCCTCTTTTCTTCTGTGCATTTTCCTCTGCTAGCCGGTCTAAGGAATAGTCCACACTTTGAATGATGAGTCAAAGCTGGGACTTTAATGGAAACACACGCTGCATTCCGTACACCGGAGGCAACATTCCTGATTGGTTAACACGCCCAGGCCGCCATTACTGAACTTTCATGGCCTCTTTAACACCTGCCATGTGGGGCCACTCCTCTCAATCTGTGAAGCGCATACAAGCGCATGGTCCAAGATTGCAGTGTGATCAGGGAGGGCTTCAGGCAGGTCCCCTTTGTGCCTGCGAACTCAAGTTCCGAGAGTTCAGGGAATGAGTATTTGGGTCTTGGTATGCACCTGGCCCTTCTCCATGAGGTCCGTAAGGCGAACCCGAACCACCTGCCGTGGGCAGAGTGCGAATCCTACGCCGGACTGACAGGAGATCCCTTCTCCGCCGAACCTGCGCAGACTCCTGAACACAGTACCCCGACATGCCCCAGACCCCATCAAATCCGCCTTGTCAGTACGGCATGGTGCATCTTGGGGATCAGAGGCGCTATCGAGTAGGTGCAGGAGTGCAGAATCCACATGTATATTGTGGGTTTGGCGTGGTCTTGGCCACGGGGCGGGCAACAGTCGAAAATTCCAGCCTTGTTGCCCGTCTTGGTCCTGACTTTGGCGGCCTCCCCAGGGCCCACGACAGATGCAACCAAAGGAACCAGGTGGCAGGATGTGGCGGGATGTGGCGGCTTCGCATCTTGAGAGCACACAGTACTAGCGGAACCATGCGGAACCATCGCAAGGTCATGCCGTGGCTCTGATACAGTGACTCGATCATTTGACTTCAGCTCTCGGTGGTCAAGAATGATCTGACACGAAGAGGCACAACAGGGAACAATCCCATAAGCACCGATGGTGCCACAAACCCAAAAGTCGAAGGAGGAGAGTCCTGCTTCCGGATCAAGAAGTTGATCTCACTTCCCCGTAGGATGGCTGACTCTGCCTGTGGATCTAGGGCCGAGATGAGCCCGGCTCGAAGCTGCTCGTTGGGGCTTCAGGGCTTTGCCGCTGGATCTTGCATGGCTTGGATTTGAAGGCCTTTTTGCGTGGAGTTCTGGGCTTCTTTCCTCAGCGTTATTTGTCTATGGCGCTGATGCAAAACAGTCACGCAGGACGATTGGGGCATCTCGAGGTTCCCGAAGCTTACACCAACGTTTACAGATCTCATCTGCCTTGGCGACGTCCAGAATCCGTGTGGGCCTCGAGGGTGCAAAGATGAAGCACTCCATGCTTTGCGGGCATTGCCTAGCCTGCCTAGCCTAACAAAACCATCTTGAGCTTCTAGGTTACGCATCCAAGGCGCAGGCGGGCAACAACACAAGACTCCACAACCAAAAGGCCAAGCACAGCCACCATCACAAGATCAGTCTTCTGCTCTTCCTCTGTTCATGAGCATTTCAATCCTCGCTATTTTGATGAGCTGTGCTTGCTCATTGATTTGTGCTTGGCACCCTGCTGTCCACATCAGGGTGGCGGGTATCATGACAAGTCATGACATTTCTGGCCCACATTTGTTCCGATATTCTCTCCTGGATTCGGCCCACAACCTCGCAACGATGCCTACAACCATGCGCCAAAAGTACATGGGAGATGTCCATGGGCCGCTCCACCTGACTTCCGAATCTTCCTATGAGTTAAGTAGCGACGAGTTTGGAGGTTTGGACATGCCAAAGGGATTCCTGGAAGATGGCACTTTTGTGGGCCAAGGCTGCAACTGCTCGAAGCTCGGGTTTTCGGGTCCAAGGCACAAGTGCATCGTCTTGGAGTGCTGGATGAGAGCTTTCAGCTCCGTCTCGGTCCTTTCAAGCTTTGAGCTTGGGTGTTCACGAGGGTCCAGGGTGGGCTTCAAGCCGCCTCTTCTCTCAGACACGCTCTGGTTGCGTGCAAGTGTGAGCGTGGCAACTGAGGGCCTGCGAATCTCCTCGCCGTGCCGATCTCGGGCCACGGAGAGCTGGGAGAGGCCAGCTAGCACAGACTGCAGGTAGCGGCCTCGGTGTCCACCAACTGGTCGCGAGAAGAATCAGGATCTTGTCTTGGTGTGGAAAGAATACGCCCAGACAGCCTCAAAGTGTCAAAACACCGAAATCAACTTCTTCCGCTGGGGTGCTATGGCGGTTCCGGGCCAAGATCACGGAAGCCATCCTCAGCGACCAGAACTGCCAGGGTAACTTACAGGAACACTGCATCGGGACCATTTCCGCACTGCGACTGTGACCCTCTCTCTGAACCCCACCATCTCTCGGAGCGCTCCCCTGCTCTCTGGCGGTGAAGCTGGGATGGCGTCAGCGCAACTGGAAGCGCCAAAAAAAATGTCGGGAATTGAATTCGCTCGCAATGCATGGAAGCACATTCTGTCTCAAAAGAGAACAAAGACAACAGAGATCATGCCTGTGATGCAAGCACGCCATGTCTCTATCTTCTGTACCGGGCGGCGTGTCCAACACCTCTTCCGGGCTTGTCTCCGTGTCAATGAGATCAGCGACAGCGATCAGACCCTGAACAAACGAGAAAGGTCTGCACCATCTCTGCACGGCGAAGACACCACTAGAAACATGTAACTAGCATGACCTCTTCTTTGAGAATCCTGAATCTCTAAGCCTTCCTCAGGGACTCAACCACTAAAGCCCATGCAACAGCCCTCACACCTTAATCCGAACACCTTAATTCGAACACCTATCACCCCAAGCCTAGGCCTGGCATCCTGAATCAGCCAAAGGCAACAAGGGCTCGCGCCAGCTAGAATTTCGAAGCCGAGAAACTTCGCTCACCTTCTTCTCCCAGACTACATTCTCCGTTGCCACAAACTGCGCAACCATGGCCTGGCAGCAGCTTGAAAGATTGACACTTGGGGCTGGCCTTGTCCTTGACTCCAGGCTTCCGGCATTGTCCAGGACTTGGAATTCGGGTTCAGACTACGGGGGCTCGCAGTCCCTTTTTGCGAACGAGGTCGTGCCACAGTCTTGCCGCATAGCTCGAGACCCAGGTCATGGACCCTGCGGTGGTTCAATATGCTACGCCAATCCACACATCAAGCATCGGCCGTTCAAAACGTCGCGCTGCCCACATCGAGGGCCAATCGAGGGCAACAACCAGTGGGGTGTACCATGGGGCAGGTGCCATTGCCGACAACCTTTCACCTTCCATGAAAAGCCCACCGTGCGAGGCCTCCAACTCGGTGTAAAGGTCCTCGCGCAGCACCGCAGGAAAATGTCGCCAAAGGGAATGCCGGTTTCTCTCAGGTTTCCGGGCGTTTTTTTTCAGGATTGAGAGTGGTTGGGCCTCAAGCTTAATCGGTCATCTCTCAAGATTGAGGACAGCCTGCTCGGCCTCGCAATTACGTGGAGGTGAGGCCACTGGTAGTTGTTGCAAGTCGAGTCTCACCCCATGCCTTTGTGTGCAACCTCTACTTCAAGCAAACGCGGGCACACAACAGTTTTTTGGATCCCTGACGTTGCCTGCCCCCCGGTGTTCTGTCTCCCACGGTTGTTGTTACAGCTCAAGAGGAGGGGGTGGGGGGGGGAGTGGGCCCGAGGGCCAGCGGGGACGAGAGGAGGGGCGGGGGGGTGGCGGGGGAGGGATTAGGATTTACAGGAAGTGTTTCATATCCTTGGTTGCTAGGGTTTGCAGGAAGTGTTTCATATCATTGGTTGTTGTCTTTGTCTTCTGTGTTCTAGTCTCCACATGCTACCTATTTCACACCTATGCAGAATCGGTCCTGGTTGAATTTCGATGTTGTTTTTCATCCCGTTTCTGGGTTCCGACCTATTTCAGTTGTATTCTTGACCTGCATATGTTGAACCTAGCAAGCCAAGCCCGAACCCTCAACCAGCAGAACCTTCAACCCTCCCTCCCGAAACCCAAACCCTAAGCCCCCCTTGCATCCCTAGGGGTCTTGGAAGTTCGTCGCAGTCAACATCGGCAGGTGTCGGAAGAGATCCTCCAGGACCTGCGAGACTCCAACTTGGGCAACTGCGTGCAACAGCCTGCTTGCAAGACCTGACATGTTTGTTTGCCAAACGCAGCGATGATTACGTGCTCAACGCATCATCATGCACCTCAGCCTGCAAAGCATTCAAGATACCTCCCTTTTGTGGAGCTCAATGTCACGCTGAATGCTCGTTACGTTAGCTGCCACGAAAATGAGGCTTTTGAAGGGCTATCGGAGTTGACTGGCTTGTCAGTCAAGTTGTCAGGCATCAACGAATATGAGTTGTGGGACGATGTTGGCGATGTGCAGTAACCGAGCTGAGCATTTGGCACAGACATTGGTAAGAGAGGCACAGGCAAAAGAAATCAATGTTACAAGTACACAACAACCAGCAACTAGCATCTGAAGAAGCCAAAAATGTACCTATACCTGACAATACGAGAAAGTATGGCACAGGTTCCGGCATGTTGGCGTACATGCGGTAGGTTAACCAAGAGCAAGCACAACCAGAATCAACTACTGGCTGATCATTGTTCAGTGCCTTTGCGACCTCAGGGTTATGTCCGGGTCGAGGCGTGCGAAGAATGAGTTGTTCCACAATTCAAGCGGGTAGTGATGAGCTGGTGGAAAGATACAGGGGGTGCAAGGAATTGGGATTCGACTGGTGGTATCAAGCATTGTCAAATTGAAGTACTGTGAGCTTCTTTCTGCTATTTGCGGGACACGCGGCCTCCCACCCCATTCTAACCTCCAGACTCTAGCCTTTGGCATCTTGCATAGAGAGGTCCCATGTAACCTGAGCTGACTGCCCCTGCAGTGTCCCGGACCCCCCCCCCCGAAGCCGTGCCTTGTGCGGGTTATCTTCCTTGAGTGTTCGGATCACCTTGGAACTGGTACAGCAACACCTACAGCGCCTACTCCGCGAGCAGGTCTGCTCCTTGAACCACTTTCTGCTCAGGGAAGCTACGCACTGATCCTTCCAATATGTTAAGAAGAATTCAGAGTCCCAGCTGACTGCCACCACGCAGCATCCACATTCTGCTCCACGGCCCCCTGCATTGAAAAGATCGATGGGGCAACAGGGCTCGAGGGTCTGCCTTCTGCGCTCTTTGACTTTAAGTGGCCTTTTCTATGTTATGTTGCTCTTGCACCGCCAGAAGACACTGGCTGACAGAAAGCCTTCATCACATGTCTCTGCTTCAGTGCACACCCACATTGCAGTCCCACATCTGACCTTCGATCTGGCTCTGTAATGACAAACATCATGTTCAGCCCCATGAAGCCTATGCCTAAACATCACACACGAGATGCAATTTCAGGAAATTCGGCAATGCACCCTGTGGAGCCTAGAATGACACACTCTGAAAGTTCACAACGAAACTCTACATCCCAAGAATCTCTACACTCCTCTCTCTAAACCCTTCCACGCCTCATTCGCACCCTGGCCACTTCCTGCCGCAGAGCTCAGTCGCAATGGCACCTGGCATGTTCATGGGCTCATTAGGCCATCAGCTTACTCATGTTTGCTGTCCACTGAATGGTTACAATGACGACTTATCACTTTTTGAACTGTGAAGCATCGCAAGGCAACGCGAAGAAACATTTGAAGAGAGAACTCTACAGACAACCACCGAGATTCTTTGCTCATAGCTTTCAGTCACATTCTTCTCTAGGCTATCTATATCTAGATCTATATCAATAGTCGATAATCATATGACAAATATGTGAGATAGCCTGTTGTACCACCGTGCGAGAAATCCTCGGCTCGTGAAGTTTCAGGCGAATGCTGTGAAACAGAGCAACATGTCCACAGTGGATTTCCTGTTCATCTGTTTCCAAGCTTCTTGTGACCAAGTGAGTGATCTGTTTCCAAGCTCATTGCTACCTTTTGGGTTTCAGAAGAATGACACTTTTCCAAGAATTGCTCGGAAGCGTGCCAAGGCCACAGTGCACTTCGAAGCTGGGCACACAGTCATCGAGAGGTCCTGTGAGAGGTACGATTGCCCCCCGGACCTTCTGAGTTCAACCAAAAGAATAGCCCTCGACATGGCTTGCCTTGTGGTTGCGAATCACACCGTTCTATCATTGAGCGACCACAAGTGACCTCCGAACAGCCTTCAAAGAAGCCAAGGGCAGCGAAACCACTGTACCCCTACAGCCCCTACAGGTTCCGGACGAACATTGCGCAGCCAGCGACACAGTTTTACCCCACACTGTGTCCGATTTCTTCTTTTTGGCGGCAGCGACCCCCTGTTACCCGCGAACCACCCAACGAAAAGCTTCCATGGGCTTAAGAGGCTTCAGTTGGGGTTGTGGGAAGTTTGAAATGCCTGGAAGTGTCTTGGCCTAGACATTGGACTCCTACAAATTCAGCTCTCAACCCTAGACCGCCTAGACCCTTGTACCTAGCCGACCGAACGGGTCCGTGAAGAAGAAGCGGTGCTGGATCTCCACACGGTGAAGAACCTCGGGCTGCTTCCCCTTTGAAATGTGCGGGGAATCTCTCAAATTTGGAGTTCTGAAGTATGGGAGTGACGCCTTTTGCGCAGTCCCAGAACTAGAGGCTTACGGAACTTATGGATACAGAGTTTTGGGCTTTGGGGTTCAGGGTTTACGCTCTCCGGCTATGGGTCTTTCCTCAAACACCTCTCTAGGACCGGACCTAAACCCTTCAGCTGCTTTCAGCACAGCCACTTCAAGGCCCTTGTCAGCCTTGCTCTTGGCCTCTTTCACATGGTCCTCAAGTTGACACAAACACCAGATCAAGCACTGATTGAACAAAACCGACGCCACACATCGGCACTCCTCGGACCAGAGGCCGATCTTCTTCGTCGCCTGCGAGATGTGAGAGGCTTTTGGGTGGGCTTTCAGGTCCCTGCAGCGCTCTGACATAGACACGCAGAGCAACTTGCTCCACCAGAAGCCAACAAAAAATTTAGATAGCCTTTTTGTCTTCTCCTTCCCTTTCATCATCTTTGCCGCGCCTCATCCAGCGGGTCCCCAGACGTCAGCCTGCGGCGACACGGCGAACTTCATTGCGAGGTTGAGGAGAGGGAGGGAAGCATGGGGAAGTGGCCTGATCTTGTTGACATTGCTCAGGATCATGTTCTGGAACATCACGAGCTGGGAGGTGGAGACATAGATACCTCAGAAGGATCCCTGTCAGCGATCTACACCCACTCGCGCGACGCTATACTAATTTGCTTTCTCTCGCGATGACTATACCAACTTGCTCTCTCTCACGAAGACGCTGCTACAGGGTGGTGGTAATACGCCGTTCCACGTGACAGCCGAAGCTCTCTTCGGCAGGCGGTCATAGTGCGCGAGGAAGGTTTGCACCTTGTGGGAACGGACTCATGCGAATGCCGTAGATCTACTAGTTACTAGTGCGTCCCTTGGGCTTGGGCTCATGCTTCATGGGCATCATGGTTCAAGACAACCGACCCAAATGAACGGGATTTCGGATTCTCATGGTCACCAAGAAGGAAGCAAAAAGAAACGACTGAACATGTGAACAACTGCTGAAGATCCCTTCCCCAAGCGCCGTGACCATGGTGTCGGGCTCATCTGCTCCGGTCATGAGCCGTTCAAGGATGTATCGAAGAATCTCCGGCCTTCAGCTCCGAAACAGCTTCATGTTGTGGTTGTCAAGGAAAAGCTCCTAATCTGCTTGCTTGTTTGACATAATGCTTCTCACCGCCTGATCTAAGCCGTGGTATGGCCACCCGCCCAGTGGCGCGCAAGGAACCCCAGTTCACAAACCCAAACAATTGAAAATCCTGCACACTTACACCTTGGCCGCCGGTTTCATGTAGCGGATCCAGTGCTTCTGGGAACGAAAACCGTTGCCAAGCAATCTTCCAGCCCGCCTGAGTCGGGATCCGATCTTGTTCAGCGCCTTCTTTCCACTGGGGACGATCAAGACCATGTCCTTCAGAAGACCAGAGCCCTATGCGAGACAAGATAACACATGCAAACCAATCTTGGAAAGAGCATGTGCATAAGAGGCTCAAGGATCAACTACTGCCTGCTGTCCGACATGTGGGTCGTTTGCTGGCACGTGGTACGATTGGGGAGGACATCGACAGGTGACTACTGCACACCTAACCCAGAAGTGTCTCCTCGAATGCCTCCACCACGGTACCTGGGAGTCGAGAGGGAAGAGGCTTGAAGCTCAGCAGCTCTGGCTCTGGCAATGGTGATGTCTTGTCTGTTGGGAATGGTCACATGAGAAGTCTCGCGGCTCAATTCGCATCACCTGGCCGAGTGGGCTCTTGGCACCTTTGAACCAGTCACAGCTAATCTGGCATCCTCCCCCTTAACTTCCCACATGCTCTGACTTTCAGCAGGCTGCGAAGGTTGAACAGGACGTCCCCCTCGAAGTTGTTCTTCTCACACCGCCGCAAGCCAACCTGGCGAAGAGCCCGCCATGTCTCAGATTGTCAAAGATTAGAGAAAGTCTCTTACAAGTGTGCCTTTCAGGGTCTCGGGCTCAGCAAAAGGACGCTTCATAAGCTACTTCTCTGACGGCTAGGCGGCTAGAGGCTAGCAGGCATGTTGGGCGCCTCCACGCCTGCAGCTGCTCCAAATGTCAAGGCTTCTTAGGGCCTGATAGGTTTGAGTTTGTTATTCGGGATTTGGAGCCCTTATCCCAAAAAAGGCCCCAAAGGCCAAGTACAACAACACTCCGGCACGCCTCCCGCCCGCCGTACTTCTTTGGCTGGCTGAGCACGGGCAGAATCTGCAACAGGGCAGGTGTTTGCAAGGTCAAAACATGTCAAAACGTCTACCTGCAGGAGGCCTGCAACACCTGTTGAAGTGAAACATGTCCAAAGCAGTCCAAGACTTGACCGGTTCCCGTCTGTTCCTTGGGGTTCATACGGAGCCTGGAAATTCTGAATCCTGCCTCCTGGGAACAAGGTACTACTCGCTTAGTTTCCTCCGATCACGCCAATGAGTGTCACTCGATCTCTGTTTCTGCGGCAATCAAACCCAAAGCACAGCCCGGATTGAGACCCCTGATGTCATCCCAGGGCCCCCAGCAATCCCGCTGATGAGCAGGCGGAAGAGAGGCTCGCACATCTGCAGCTCCACCTGTAAAGAAAACCCCCATGCCCCATGCTTGAAGGCTGAAACTTGAGCATTGCAGGGCGCCGAATGGTGTCGAATGCCCAAATCTGAAGACACTGACGGGTCGTTGGTACGCCCAATCAAAAAGCATGAGACTCGGACTCAGAACAGAACCCTCGCACTCGAAAGCCTTACGCCGGTTTATCCTCAGTTCAGCGGCCTCTGTGCCCGCCTCATCTTCCTGCCCAGCATTCGGGCACTTGTTTTGGCTGTAGCGGGCAGGGACGAAGTGGAAGGGGGGGGGGGACCGTGACAAGCCCTCGCAGAAGGCAGGGGAACTCGTGCAAAGTGAAATTTCGGACTTCTCCCCAGATTGTGGAGTTCCAGAAGCTGCCAGCGCCGCATGACTACGAGTTGCAACTTCTGGGACCTTAAGAGGTGAGTTCAGAGGGCTGAAAAGAAGACAGCTTTTGAGGGTCCGATGTCGCTGAGCCTCATTGCCGACAAGCTGAAACTCCTGACAATTTCATGTGAATCAGCCGGGCAAGTGCAGATTCGGGCTAGGGTCGGTAAGTCCGGGTCCGTGTTCAGATGAACTTGCGGAGGGGGGTGCGCGATTTACTGCCGCAAACCTATAACCCCAAGCTCAACTTTCAGAGAGCACTGTAGATTTAAGTCTCCTGCAACTGAAACTGCTCTGAAGCTGTCGGCGACAGTACAAATCATTACAAAAACCTGAGCGCTTAAAACTCATCAAACCCGCGAGCTACCGAACTTCGCTGGAATCTGTGTGGATTTGCTGGCCTTCTGGATGGTTGATCTGGGGTGCTTATGCCGATATTGAACAGCAGATTGACCATACAGGTCTGAACCGAGGCTCCTTGATGGTCTCCCGGCAGAATGCAAAGAAGGACCAAAAGCTGGAGGGCAAGTACAGCCTTGAGATGGCAGACACGACCTCGGACAATCAAAGTGCAGTTGACAGCCGTGGTTCAGGGGAGATTTGTTCGACTTAGAGAAGACGTAGGGAAGCTGCGTTCACGAAAGCCAGGACCCTTCGGCTGCCAGCCTGGTCTCAAAGTGCGTTGCTGTCTCGTCTCCGCCTACGTATCCCCTGCTACGCGGAGGATCCCGGCTCCCACTGCACGTCCGAGCTTGAAACGCCAAGCTAAACTAAGCATGGAAATCACCATCGTTCAATCTCCGAGGAAAAAGAAAGCTGCCCTTTCAGTTGATGCCTTCGGCCCTTAGGCCGCTCCTGACACCACAAGGCCGAGTCACATCCACCTTGAAGAAGTCATAGAAGGCCTCGAGCTCCTGTGACAAGGTTTAGAACGGAGTCAGAACAGATGGCGAAGTGGACTTGTGGACTCCTTGCCGGCAACAAATGCCTCTCAACTGCCTCTCAACTGCCTCCAACTGCCTCTCAACATCTCAACCTTCCGGAGAAGCTCCCTGAGCTCCTTCGTAAAATCGGCTCTGAGCTCCTGAGCGGCCTGCTCCTGCAAGTTTCAAGAGGCAAAACCTTGTAAGGTCTAGGGCGTACGGCTGGCAACAAAAAATGTTTCGAGCTTCTCCGGAAGGGTGATGACGGGCTCTCATGGTGATTGTCGCCGTGCCTGCTAAAGCTCCGAAGCCACCAGAACCCTCAAACGTCTCAGGGCCCCTGCCAGTTTTGTTCCTCGACACGAAGATCCCAACTCCTCCGAGCCCATCGAATCCCTGGTCTAAAGACGTTTCCACATCATCCGAGCCACCTTCAGCTTGGCAGCTATGCTCGGAGACTTCCTCTGGGGTCAGGCAACTTACGGAAGGAGGGGTGGTTCATGCGTTCATGAACCCCATCGCCCACCAAAGCGAGAAGATGCGCTTCGACACCGTTCGTCCGTCTACTCGCTTTGAAGAGGAGAAACTTGAAGTAACCCAGACAAGCTCAAAGCGACCAAGAGACAAGTAGTCATTGAAGTCCAAAGACCAGGTCTGCCCGCGCTCGAGCCTGGCATCTTGGGATGGTCGTCACGACTTTACTACTGCACCAAAGCTTGACAGCACGACCAAGAAAAGTAGTCCCATGTCCGGTTGCTAGCGTGGCTCCCGTTGCCCCTGATCCTCTGCTCCTCCCGCTCTGTGTTTCGGGGTCTTAGAGATCGAGGTTTGGGAACTTTGAGCATCCTGCAAGACGAGGTTCGCACTGCGCCAAAACGATTTCACTCTTCACACTGAGGTTTCGCCAAGCTTTCGCCAAGCGGCGTCTTGTACGTAACCATACCCATGACAGTCACAGGCTGGTTCTGCTCGTCCATGCGATGGCAATCCTGCTGCAGATGTCAAGCTAACTTTGTTCCGTGCACCAAGAAATACTCACGGAACATCATCGCAGCACGCTACGCCTTTGTGTGTGGGACCAAGAACCATAAGAGACTTTTGACAGCCGAATGTACAGCTCCTAGGTCAAGGCAGGCAGAACATGTAAGTGATCTGTTGATCTGCTTGGAGCATTTGCCTGTGTACTTCAGCTACAAAGCTCTTACAGAGCTCTGTTCTAGCCACCGTCCTCAGGTGAAAAGTTATGTCCATGTACTGCTGTTTGCGAGGAACTCTGAAGCATTTCAATGCGAGGGGGGGCAAAGAAAGGCCTTTTAGCAGAGCAAAGGCCCGGCTCATTAGGCCTTGGCAGCCTTGGCAGCCAAAGGCAAACCTCCCCATGCAAGTTCCAAAACACTTCAAAGCCCCTGAATCCTTCTTCACGACACACGTTCGCTTCTTCCTCAACCTCCAAAGATCTTGAACCCGAATACATCTGAATACACCCCCCCCCGTCTCCCAAAGTCCATAAGCGGCTGAACGACGGAATCGAAGTGCACCTGGGCTTGTTCCCTTGGCTTTCGGTTTTCTTAAGAGTCTCTTGCGTCTCTTGGGCGAGGAGGTTCGGGAGACAGCAAGGCGCCGCAAGAATCAACAATCAAAGGCTTGATCCCAACACCTGAGTCACTGGACCTTGACATGCAGAAGGTCTCACATAATGCCAGGCCATGGGCACCTCATGCAATGCGAAGAAGGAGAAGAGCTTGAACGTACGGCCTGGGAAGACACCCTGCAGCATCGCTCTTTGTTGGTTTTCTGGTGATGCACGTGGGCCCAAGCCACACCTTGTCATTGTTCCATTCACCAGCACCCGTATTTGGGCCGTTTCGCTATCAGAGCCAGTGTCTGTTCAGGTCGTCCGCAAAGGTATCTTTTCTTACATTCCACTGTAAGACCCAAAAAGACGAGCGCCTGCGACCTGCTGTTGGAGCAAGCGACTTGTGGACAAGAAGACGTCATCGATGTGCTTCGACTGAGCCGAGAGACCCGTTTGAATCCCCGGGTCTTGGGAATTGCGCAGGGTCTCCGGGTCTCAGGTTCTGAACACGGGAAACCTCTTCACAAACCACCTTCGCCTGGTGGTTCACCTGCTGATTCACCTCGGTGACACAGGCACCTGCTCGAGCTCCTTGAAGACCATCATCTGCATCAGCAGCACAAACCTGGGGCTCTTTTTATCAGGGTGAAGCTGTCATGGTCCATGTCCCTAGCTGCAATACATTCACTACCGCTTCACAGCCCCCCCTCCTTCGTAGCTTGCGTCAGAAGCCTGAAGGTTGATTTCACCTTACGTCTCCTTCCACACACAAAAGGCCCCTATACACAAACGGGCAGGCCACAGGTTGCGAATGCGGTCATCGTAGAGATCGGCGAAGATAGCGCACACGACTTTCACGAAGACCTTCCAGACACAAACGCCCACTGCGGTCGATTCTGAATCTGCCATGTCTATCGGAGTCTATCGGCATCGAATGTCCCCACAGCACTCCGGCCTCTGCAGCTTCTTCATCCTTGATTGTCATGGACAAGGTTGCCAAGTAGCTGACCTGTCGGTGGAAAGATTCTTGATTTAGAGATTATCGCTTCCATCGCTTCATGTCACGAAATCTCTTGTTCGGGAGAGAGGGTGTCTGCATTTCTTTCAAACTTCAAAGCCAGCAGCCAGCCGAGAAAAAATCCACAGACCCATGGGGGAAGCTCGAAGGCTGCCTGTAGCTGGAGCACCGAGAAGAGCTCCTTCGGACCAGGGCCACAGGTCCGACGTGGTGATCCGACGCAGTCGAGTTTTAGGGTTCAATCTGGCATCTGAAAGGGTGGCATGAACTGGCGTGAACCTGAATCCAGGGCTTGGGGTTTGGGATTTCGGGGTTTGATTTTCGAGCTTCGGGGTTTCTGGTCATAAGCTCCTGGTACGCAGGAAGCTTCTGCATCAAGGACGCATCCAGTCCTTGTCAAGGCGAACACTTGAAGCTTCAGCAACGAGCACACACACACACACTAGGCATCCCAAAATCTTGCTTGGATCAGAGAATTTGGGGCCTCTTTAGGAAGAGTCTCACCAGGAGAACTCAGAGAGAAACGTCTCACACGGTCTCACACGTTTCATACTAATCTTAGGGGGGCTTGGAGCCGAGAGCAACAGGATATGAGGAAACATGGAGGACACGCGCGAGGAAGCAGACAAACTGAGACAAAACTTTCGTTCTCTCTCTCTCTCTCTGTCTCTTTCTCCTCTCTCTCTCCTCCATATCTCCAAATTGTCAACAAAGCTTTGCGCTCTCGTTTTTCAGTCCAAAGCGTGTCAACACAAGTTCCGTTTCCTGCTGAAGCATGTCAATCTTGTGTCAACACATCACCCAGAGTCCCAGAGTCCCAAAGAAAAAACTCCTTTGAAGTCTGGGCGTCCGTCTCTCTCCCGCTCGTGGGGAACGGGACCCTGCAGGACTCCATTGAGGTAGTCGATGCCCTTTTGCACGCGCTCCTGCTCAAGCCGAGGTTTCTATGTTCTGGGCCTGGACAGTTTTTGTTGCGGTTGAAGGCTCTTGGATTTGGGCGTCGGTGCTGACACAGCGGAAGATGCTGGAGCACAGGCACCCCATCAGAGCCCACCGTAATCTGGCTGAGCCGAGGGATAGAGACCCTATTAGTTAGTGGAAGAGGTTGGGGGAGGAAACCCCAAGCCCAAAAGCCTCAACAACACCATGCAACGGGCACCGTGCCGCCTGGAACATGGCCACGCGTCTTTCTTTCTCCGTCACTGTCACCAGGTCTTGCACGGCGCTGACGACCGTCTTCTTGAGCTCCTGGGTGGAACTGGGGACATCTCTAGTAAGAAGGGAGTCTCAAAAGACATCTTGGCGCACCTGGACTTGTGTATGTGGGGTTTTGACTGCCAAACACATTGCCTTCACGATTTGGGGTGGGGCTAAGGTCTTGCGGAGCGCAGGCCACTGTCAAGTTGAATCACTGCATACAGCAAGCAAGTCCTTCTCGTGCTTGTGTAGACTGCCTTAGGCAAGCACGCCAAGATGCAAGAACACACACACACACACACACATCCAAGCCGAGTGAACGTTCATGCCACACCTGCAGATCCCGCCAGCCTCATGTAACTCATGTAACCCGTGGCCGTAGAATCGTGGGCGCTGGCACAAAAGAGCACAGACTTTTGGCACAGTGCCAAGGGGCACCAGAGAAAATGGCTTTCGCACAGCAAGCACCACGTATCTTCCAACTAAAGCTCATCAGAGTTCCAGAGCTCCAAACGAGCCTTTGTGAAACCGATTTTTTGTGAGTTGTTTGCTGCTGGCTCACAGCAATCGCGACGTTTACAGGGCGCTGTGTGGTTTAATGACATGAAGCCGTGACAAGACCTTCCACCTCGGAACATCTCGGAACCTGTTTTTTGTGGGCCCAACGGCTTCCTCGCAGGCATGTCATGCAACCACTCACCCGTCAAACCAATAACACCTCGAGCTGGGACGTCAGGCCAGGTCACCCATCTTGTTGCTGTCCGGCTCCTCTTTCAACATGGTCCTGAGTTGGGACTGTTACGGAACCGTCATGGCATTTTGGACATTCGATCCAAGTAGCCGATCGCACATACAGGCGCCGAAATGGGCATTGACACAACACACACTCGTAGCCCGCATGAACCAGCAAGAACTGCCGCATCCCTGTCCATTTGCAACAGCCCCTAAACTGAACTCACACATCCGAGTGTCTGCATCGTCGAGAAGCGCTGGACCTTCTGTCCTCACCGCTCGGCAATCAGCGTCATATTGCAAAACACTGGGTCACTGAGCCCGGGCCGTTGACGCTCCTAGATTTTCATTCTGATTTGGCCTGAACTCCTTTTGTGCAACAGTTGAACTGCCGAACTAGCATCGCTCAGCCCAAAGCCACCATGCCACAGGCCTGAGGTGAACGCATGGAGAAGATTGGCTTTCGTACTCATCTCGCCGGCTTCCCCCTGCATGCTAAGCGCGGGCACGACATGGGGAGCGAGGACGTGTACTCGAAAATATGCCCCGGGGTTCACGACTTTGGTCAGGGCTTTTGCGGAGGGCTCTGGTTCGAAGCCGCCTCTCTTTGGCAAGCCCGAAGCCCCTGTGTAAACCCGACAAAGCATGGCACCCCGCACGCAGGCGCCTCGTCGAAATTCACAGAGGAGCCCTCGCTGATGACACTCTCGTTGATATCCTGTCGAGCTACACCAGTGGACCAGCACTCATCACTCCAAGGCTTCGGATGGATTAGATGAGGAGAGCCCATTAGCGCTTCAGGGCTTTATGGGGCGTGCGGCGTGCGGCGTGCGGCCTCAGTTCTGCTTGCCATGGCTGCAATCCGCAACAGGGACGAACAACCCATGCGATCCTTCGAGATCGAGTCGTCACCCAACGTGGCCAGCGCTGCTGCCGTCACCTTCTTCTTGTCTCCTGAAGCTGCGAGCGGGGCTTCGGGAGGTCGTGCTCAAGGCCAGAACCCCAAGCAATCAGAAACCGTGGAGACACATTTGCCAAAAGTCCAACATGGCTTACACTGGCTCTCAGAGTCTTGACCTTTGGCCGCTGGGGCACCTCCTTCCTCTTCGGCCTCCGTGCCGCCCAGGGCCTCGATGGAGGCCCACTCTGCTCGGACGACCCGTGGCTTGAAGATCACCTTCTTGGCTACTTTCGCAGTCTGGAAGAAGCTTCCAGTTTGGAAAAAACAGCGGAAATCTGGGCATCTTGCTCAGAAACCCTCGTTGTTGCGACAACCCAAAGTTGGCAAAGCTGAGCCTCTGCTGCTGGGCTTTTTGAGATGCTGATTTTGGCTCTCCAAATCTTTGGACACGAGTACCATGCCAAGGCTCCATGACTAAGCTATGGAGGAGGATGGAGGCTGAGGTCTCTAAGAGTCTAAGAGTCCAAATGCACCTTCTCCATCTTCTTCTCCTGGAGGCCCAGACGCCCACAGCTTTGGTTGCCCCAAGCCATCATCACCTGGCATGTTTGTGATTTCTTGTCTTGCAGGTGCTTGGCTGAAGGCACTGACCCCTTCTGGCTGGATGTTGGACGTCGACATGCAGACGCTTCGATAAGGCGTGGCCTCAACTCCCCTTAAAAAAGACCAACACAAAACACATCGATGTCCACCTTCTGTCTGCGATGCAAACCCCACGCCCACATCGCAGGCTCCCGCGGCCTTGTTCCGGCCGTAGATCGCCATGTGTGCGGGGCCAGCGCACATCAGGATCGGAGGCTGAGGCAAATTTCCTGAGATGCTGAGCGGGGTTCTGCGTGCAGTGCAAGAACATACAAATTGGACCCGATTTAGGGCAAGGTCAAGGCTTGCAGTTCAAGGTTTATGGTAGCATCAGATACGTGTGAGACGACTCCGAGCACAGCCAGCACAGCTGTTCGCGACACATGCTCATGGGCAATTTCTGTCCTCTTGCATATCATCTTCCCCGACCGCAACGATCCGGCCAAGCCGCGTATGATTTCCGGCTGCGGCGACTCCTGCCCAAGTGCTCCGGAACATGAGACGGAGCTCCACCCTTGTTGGGGCCCCCCGAAACAGCCAAGTCTGCCGGCTTTAAACAGTGTCCAGCGATTGTTGAAGGGGTCTGCAAACAGGAGAAGTTTCCCGGGCACGGGGCTGATCAGCAATAACTTTGCTGATACTAGGGCAGAAGGAGACTGTCCAGGACCACTGACATCTGACTGACAGTTGCGCAGATGAAGCCTTCGCCCTGGACTCAAGATGCTGAACCACCCCAGACAATGAAGTCCTCCGTCCCTTTTCTGGCTCCTTGCGACCGCCATCAAGCCCGATCTGGCCACTCCGGTTGTCACCCCATGCATAGACCAGGCCTGCCGGCGCAATGTCTCTCCCTCTTCAATCAGTGCACTGTGGGCTGCTTGGTCATCCCATGCTCGTCTGAACCAACCGCCACAAAAATTCTATTCACCAGCATAAACACGTGGCAGCCTGCTGAAGTGACGATCATGTTTGTCAAGTCGGAGGTTGCCTTAGGGGGGCCGAGCTGCATCGGCTTTGCATGCTGGGTGCAAGGGTGAAAGCATCTCAGCTCCGATGCGGCGACCGCACAATACGCTTCCGACACTGACTGCTTTGCAAAATTGCAACCGCACGTCCCGAACTGAAGGGTGCCTCTAAGAATCCACGTTTTGCACCTAAATCCCTTCAAAAGTGCTCGCGGCATGCTTGAAAGCAAGTGTTGTGAACGGACATGAAAATGGGACTCGATGAGGCTCGTACCACGCACGTCACCTTTGGTTGGCCGTCGATCTGCATGAACTTGATTGGCACCTTTCCCGACACGACTGACGACCCGAGGCAGAACACGGTCTGTCATTTCTCTGCTACAGGCTTTGCATGTTGAGTTATTTGGTTTCTGGGGGTTGTGGCGCGTAAGTGGAACTCGGACTTCTTGAGCGGGCTTCACACTTAGCGATTGCAGCTAGAGGCTGAATACGTCTCCATACCCTAGCAGCGAGCATGTGGTTCTGAACGCTGGATTCTGATTTCAGAACCCTACCACCTTTACAGACCATCATCGCCATGTGCCGACCTGCAAAACCCTGAAATCCTAAGCCTTCAAAACTTACAGACTCCAGAATCCAAAGCCGTCCGAAGCCCGAGGGCCTTCGCATGTTCGTGCTCTCCGATACAACGCCCTCGGCCCCAGACCTCAAGATTCGTGTCTCGGGCATTGAATGTCCATTTGCTTTTGATCATGAGTGCCGCTCTAAACGCCGTAAGAGTGCTGAGGGCCCAAAATACAAGCCGTGAGCCTAACCAATCAGAAGCAGTCGCAAGGCCAACTCAATCCGCTAAAGACCCTGAGCCCAAATCCAAACTTCATTTGAACGTCCCACACAGCTGACAGCCCGAAACTAACTAAGTCACAGTCCACTACATTCCAAGCTCCGCGGCCCACAGGTCACCAGCGGGCTCGCCGTTGTCGTTGACCACCCCCTTCTCGTAGCTGAGGGCACCTGGGAGCAGCTCGAGGCTTTTGCACAACTCGGCTGGGTTGTGGCTCTCATGATGGGACCTGTGATCATGATGCCCTAAAACACGGGGGGGGGGGGGGGGGGGGGGCAATGTGTGAGCGAGTCTTTAGCTGCAGCAGGCGACCGAAGCATGCACCCAGACGGCCGAAGAGCTCAAAAGGACACGACAGACTTGGCAATAAACTCTTCTGTGAGCAGACCATGAACTGCAAGGTACCACTTTGCAACTGCCATGTCCAGCCAAAGAGCATGTATGGTAGGCACCACAATGCACTGAGCGCACACGTGTCAGCAAGCTCTGCACGAGCTTGGGCTCAAACTGGTTTTCCTCAGAACGAAACCGCGGGGAGGTGGTCAAGCATCAACGCTCCATGAATTCTGGCAACTCATGATAAGTCGTGTATGTCGCCAACGTCTACGCTAACACCTCCGTTTGCTCTCTGCGCCCACATGTCACTTCAAGGCACCCCAACCTAAGGTCCCGATCCTGGCAATCCCATACACCTTGTGCTCCAAAGGTCCATGTCGTTGTGTCCGAGGCGGCCGTACCAGCCGCCACCGAAAGTCCAGACACCTCGAGGCGCTTGGGTCGCAAATCAACCGAGCATTCGGAAGTTTTGAGAAGCTTGGCAGAGTTGCGGAGAAGGAAGAGAGGAATGCATCGGCAGCTCCCTGACATCACCAGACGTATGGAGGAACCTGCGAGGAGGCTCTGTAACCTTTTCAATACACAGAGACTCCTCTGTCAGACCCCAAGTGAGTTCTTTATGATGTAGGCTCGAGGTTGCGGGGCAAAAAAATGTGCTGTAGATATCAGCATAGGAAATAAGGCCAACCTGAGAGAGATGACAAGCTTCTCTTCTGTACTTTCAAAACTTTTTTGAGCCTTGAGGTGTCCAACTTCTGCCAAGGGGCGCCCTGCGATCTTCTCCTCCTTGCAGAAGGGTTTGTGGAGGGCCCTCTTGCAGTTGCCGTACCAACATGCATCACCGGAGCAGTGCCCAAAGAAGCTTCCATCACAGTCCTACACAACCCCTGAGCCGCGCTCGAACCAGCTGGTCCTCAGAGCCTTCCCGTGCACAAACCACCGCCGTGTGGTACTGACCGCAGCTGAGGGCCACAGGAACCTTGCGTTTGCGGCTCAAGGAAGCTTTCTAACAAGCGCCTCCGGCTCTCATTGCGTCCAGCTCTATATCCTTTGCCTGTTCGCTTTATGTTGGAGGTTGAATGAAGAAACCGAAACCTCACGGGACAAACCTTCAACGGGATCCCGGGGCCTTAGGGTTTACAGCGGCACACTCCCTTAAAATCCCCGGTGAAAGACGCTCTCAACCCAAGCCCCAACCCCTCAGGCCTCTTTATCTCTCGATTCCGGCCCTGACCTTCTTCAACATGGATGTTCTAGATGGGCCGAGGCCAACACGCACGTACAATGTCTTATAACTTCCAACATGCACCCAAGTCGAAGCCCGAGACGCGCGATAGGGGTTGTCAGCCTTCGAGAACGCCTGCCGGCAACACGTTTGACATCCCGCTTGCTCTCAGTGTCTTGAGGCCCTGAGCACAACACCTAAAGATGAGAAGAAGGCGTCGCCGGCGAAAGCG
This sequence comes from Symbiodinium natans, assembly GCA_905221605.1. Classification (NCBI taxonomy): domain Eukaryota; class Dinophyceae; order Suessiales; family Symbiodiniaceae; genus Symbiodinium; species Symbiodinium natans. Next base: position 156,567 of record CAJNDS010002714.1, on the reverse strand, counting down.
CACACTCTCAAAAGGCACGGTGAAGCAGCGCATCTGAGATTCTAAAGAGATGTGTGTTGTCGCCGTTGTCGCTTAGTCTCTGCTGGGGTTGCGAGAGTTTTTGAGGAGGTTTGACTCCCAGCCTTGACGACCACAGGTGGCGAGTCGGTGGAGGAGAGGCCGGCAGCACCCAGGCCCAGCTTTCCCATCTCGGAGGAACCCCACATGTACCTGGGATTCAGAACTCATCGTGGCCCACAGAACTTCCTCATACGCTGGTGGGATTCAACGCCCCCTTTCCAGAGGCCGGGCATCGCCGTCTCAAGAGTCCCCCCCCCAGCTTGGCAGGGCTCTTCTTGACTTGCTTTTCAGGGACAGGGGGGGCCCAAGTGCCACGCCGAAAAAAGGCTGCCATCCCTACCTCGCGCTAGGCCCCAAAAAGCCCTTCGGCAAAGCGGCAGCTCATTGTCGTCTTCGCCACGACAAATGGCACCCGTGTGGTCCTGCAAGTTTAGACAATTCAGAGAGTTCAGCTGGCGGGTTCCCCAACAGGTACAGCCCACCCCTGGCCTCCCCCGCAGCACAAAGGAGAACATCGGCGATGCCCTGAACCAGCCCTGAGAAATCCGATTGTCAATGGGGGCGCTAGTGACTTTGTAGCTCACTTGGGCCTTTGAGTTCCGACATTGGAGGCGATTTTGGTCAACCGCTTTTAGCATCGGACCTGATTGCTGCTCGTCGTTATTCATGCTTCGGGCCGAGTTGCTCCAAATTTTGAGCAGAATGTCTGATGCTCTACAGAAGCTGGTATATGCTGGTCTGTGTGATGTAGTATAGAATCGTATAGAAAGTGGCTCATAACAGGCATGGACTCGCAGCCAGGCAGGCTTTACAAATCTCTACGGCAAGTGATTTGACTCCTCAAGGGTGCATACAACACTTCTTGGGATGACAGGGCCTCAGCGCTTCAGAAGCAAGGGACCTCGAGTCAAAGCCCAGCAACCCGCATAACCCGAAAACTTGAAGCCCCCCAAAACCAGTTGCGGCATCGCGTCGTGGCACCGCTGTATCCTCGTTTCGACCCACACCCAGCTGTCCCTTCAGGGCAAGAAGGCTTCGAGGCATTGGTGTAGTGTAGCTCGAGCGCGTTTAGCATGGAAGATTGTGGAGGTATGTAGGCTTCAGTTTTCTTTACGAGCGGGCCCGCAGCGCAGTTAGCATGCAGCGGGAGTTGAGGGTTGAAGGCTTTTGCTTTTACGATGCTTTTGGGCATAGGGCTCTTTTCTGAGGAGTCCAAGTCCAAGGTTTGTGTTCAAGGTCTGTAGTGACCGTTAAGACAAGAATCGGACCATGTGCAGCATTTCTCCAAACCGTGGTTTTCAGGGAAGTGAATATCTGACCGACCAGTTGTCGTCAATCGTGAGTGAGTGCATCTGGAAAAGGAAGCCTCCTGAGCCCAGGAATGCAAGAATCGTAGTACCCCTATCCTCCAATGAGAAGCGTTTTACGGTAAGCATTTCATCCCAGACTCGGACCTCAAGCCCCAAGTGTTACTGAGCCTGGAGACTACTGGAGAGTTTCCCGAATAAAAAAGTTCGAAGGCTCCAAGGGCCTTGTCTCCCTTTCCCCAAGCGTAAGCATTGCCGTCATAGGTGATGGCAACCTTCGTTTTGCCATGATGTTCGAACACGGAGCAGAATATGGAAGAATGCTGGCATGTGGGCGCGTCTCTCACCGGGGTTAGTTTGTCGCTAAGCCTCTGGGGGTTTTCAGGCGAGGCAGCTTTTGGGCCAGGGTAGCTACACCTTGTCTTGTGGGTGCCTGTCTTAAATGCTAGTGCGACCCTGCAAAGCCAACGCAAGCTGCCGAAGAGCGCAGTGCTCCCTCCCACAGGCAATGGATCGAACTAGCCGACCGGATGGAAAGCGGACTGCCTTGAAAAGCCGTTGGAACTGGGGCTTTGGAACAGGGTCTGGGGCTTCGATTTACACACAAGGGTTTTGGGTCTGGCTGGGCAGCTGCCAACCCAGCTCGAAGCACGAAGTAAAGCGCATGATGTCTAGCTGAGTCTAGTTGTGACAAATCAGATCCTGACCTTCGGCACCCAGCTGTCCTGCAAAGCGTGGTTGGCAGGTTGCGGCCACTTCGTGAAACAGCCCAAGAACACCAAAAGCAACAGCACCGACGGCACAGAAGTGCCTGCCCCACAACATCCACAACTCTCCCGGCTTCGACAGTCTAAACCCTCCGGAAGTCCTGGAGGCTCCCAGTGCCCAGCTGCCCACGGGCCCCAGAGCCCCAGGTGTAGAGCCTGGGATACGTCGAGCTCGACAGGGGAGTTGAGAATGCCTGGGGGGGGGGGGGGGCATCGGCTGGTCGAGAGCCTGCAGACATGACCTGTTCCCTACAGAAAAGGAAGACCGAAACAACGATCTGAACCTTTCGACGGAGAACGCGCCCTGCCATGATACGGCGGCCGTGAACATATCGCCACCTCAGTTGCTGCCAGCTGTGGGTACCCCACTTCAAGCGTGAAGTCTGTTGCGGGCTGTGGTCGATGGCCTTCAGTGGGAAATGGGAAACCCTACTTTTAAAATCTGAATCGGCCTTCAGGATCATATGTGGTTACGTGAGGGGAGTTTTGCTTCCACTTTGCAACAACCTGGCATAACTTCCAAAAAGCTGAAGAGCCGCTTCCCAGGCTTTCGCCACCACCCTGCCCGGACTCCCTCAATCCGAAGCTCTGCTCCCTGAGAACCCCCTTCAAATCCCCAAAAGGACAAGTTTACACGTCTACTGGATCAGAGGAGAAATACAATGCGGAAAACCCCAGGCCAGAAAACCCCAGGCCAGAGGCGGCCAGAGCGGCACTCTAGCTGGGCGATCTCCCAGCCCTGCTTCCCGTTGCCCACGGCACTGGTGCCAGCCGTGCGCTTCCTTCCGGCTTGGCTCGGCTTTAGTGGGGTTGGGGGGCTAAAGCTACAAGTTCGGGTGGGTGAGGGTGTTTGACCAAGGTGAGGCAACTTCAAGCTCACTCGGTGGCGAGCACGGTAGTCAAGTGGCCGAAGTTCATAGGATGCTTGGCTTGACCATTTTATCCATGTTCCGAGTCAGACCTACAAGACCTTTGAACCCTCATCCCTCGAGTATGCGGCAGATGTGGGTTGCAAGTATGCCGTGACAACCCCGGAATCCATCAAACCCCTGTGAGCAGCAGCTTGCATCCGAGCATCATGGAGCGCTCTGAGGGGTCATCCAGATTCCTGCAGAGCTTCTCGAGGGCAGTGGCAGTTGGCGCTTGCGGTTCCACCGTACTCTTTGGCTTTGCAGGGCTTCCACCTGCCTAACCGGAAGAAAAGCCGCCCCCACGTCCTCTTCTGCACATTGCTTGGAGACCGTGGCTGCGAAGCCTCGCCAGACCTGTCAATCTTCGTGATTGTAAGGCTTTTGGTTCGTTCCGAGCGGCTGAGTCATTGGGCTTTCGGGAGCTCTTGTTGAGAGCTACGGAGACCCCTTCGAAGCCATCACAGCCAGTCAAACTTGAAGACCTGCACACCCCTGGCACCCGTGCGGCCCCATCAGGCGCCTGTCTGGGTTGCGCAGCTTCGTGGCAAAGCCAGCGGCCCCTGGCAGTTTCACCGGCAACTTCTGGTTCTTCGAGGCCCCTGCGGCGACGGAAGGGGTTTGGGACTTCGGGGCTCCCCCTCCACTTGCTCCGATCTCTTCACAAGGTCTCGGGGCCCTTGGGCAGGCTTTTGGGGCTCACAAGCATCACATGGGAGCTGCTTTGAGCTGTTTACAAAAGGAGCTCAGCAGCTCAGCAGCTCACAAGCTCTTCCGAGTGAATCGCAGGACACTTGCGGAAAGAACATGAAGCAATGTAAGACCACAACCTGAGACCACAACCTGAACCCCAAGCCAAACGCGATCAGCTACAGGCTAGCTCTGGCTCAGGATGGCACAAAGCTCGGTCAGTTCCGTTGGTTGGGTTTGGGGCTTTGGCCTGTGCCCAACCGGCCGGAGGAGCCCTGGCCAAATGAGATGAGCTCCCCATCCTCCATCATGACCTCTCAGTGGAAGCCGAACACTCGTGCCTAACACACAACCATGAAAGTATGTACTCTACATATGGACATGGACTGCACAATCATTGCTTCTGCATGTTCCTGCGAATGGTAAAGTAGCTCGGCTCAGTTCACATGGTAGTGCGTGAAGGAGGCCAGAGAAAGAATAGCATCACAGCGAAAACTTGTTCACAACACTGGTCCCATGTAAGATGGCCTACCCCAGCACGATTTCCAAACCAGCCCTGAGCAAATTCGATCCCAGCGTCCAAGGTGTGATAGGGTCCAGCGGCAATTTGCAAGACCTGCACCTTGCCTGGGCAGTGAGCAGGGGCTGGGGCAAGAGGCTTGTGTAAAGCTCGCCTCATCACTTCATCTTAAGCCTTTGTTGCATGCTGTCGGTCCTCGCTAGGATCTCTCTGTGGACATATACGAGTAGCACGATTTCCACTCGATCCAAAAAAGCCTTAGCCCCGAGATTTCCAAGCAGGCAGCTGAGCTCCTCCAGCACGACAACCAACGGAGAAGGTGAGACTCCGCCGCCCACCTGTCGTGGCTTACATGAAACTTCCATGCTTTCAAAGGGCTTTGCACACATGCTCAGCGAAGTACCGACTGAACAAATTCCACACGACCTGCACCACCGACCTCCTGCATGAACAGCTGATCATCTGTGCACACACGTATAACTTGTATAACAATACGCATGTCACAAGGCGGCTCAGCTATGTCTATCCTCAGGAAATGGGTAGGACTTGGAGGCATCTGGAGGCAAGGCCTTCAAGCTTGAGGTAGCATGTTCTCAGCTGCCATGTCCAGAACGACCTGCCTTGTTCCCCAAAGCTTCGCCATAGCCTTGGCAGCATCGGGACTAGATGCCCCTTGCTCAACATGAGTGAGTAACCTTGACATCTTCGGACCTTAAGCAGCCGTGGAGCCCCAGGTGTAAAGCGCTTGGCTCCGACCAGTGCCCACAAGCGCCACGCTGTGGAAGCTCCCCAGCGCCAGCTGCATGACCTGGCGACGATTCCGTGCGAGGGCTTCGGGATGTATGGGTGAAACTCCCGCATCTGTCATCTCTGAACCCCGAAACAAACTGCCATTTTTGCATCCATCTAAGAAGCCTGTTTTCACCAGCTGACGGGTGTACACAGTTCAGCGAATTGGCACTAAGCCGGAAGCCGCACAATGCCCAAAAGCAGGATTCCGCAACAACAGCAGTGCCACGGATCCCTCACCAACAATGCCCAAACGCATGTTTGTGCACAACTCTACGCGGATGCTTCGCGGGCGCTTCGCTGACGCGTCACGATCTCTTTAGCAATGACTGGGTCACGTTGTCCACCCCAGACTTCAGTTCCAAGGCCAGGCGTTCATCGCACTGTGCAGTCGAGTTGCTGGAAGCTCTTCTGGGATCGGTATCCTGGCACACTTCATCTGGTCTCGGATGCTGTGACTTTGACTGGAGTGAGTCTGCACGTGACAGCCTTTCTCGACAGCTGGACATCCCCAAAGCACATCCCTGGAGTGGTACCCAAAGCCGCCATCTAACGTTTCGGGAATGTGGCGATCCTAGCTTGCCCACACCCTCTGGCCTCCTTGGCAGCGGCACGTCAATGGGCTCCCCCAATCCCAGACGACCGTAGGAGCCCTGGCCCCACATCCAAAGGCCACCTCACCGAAGGCTTCGGGAGGACTCAACGACTGAAGGTTCTTGGCTTCTTGGGGTGTGGACTTCGAAGGTGCGGACTTCTGACCTCATGGAACCCATCACGGATGCTGCAGAAAAAATTGGGGAGAGCTCAAGTTCGAGGACATGGGGTTGAGGCCTCAAACGGCTTTCATGAGATGCTCTAAATACGACAAAAACCGTCCGAGGCTCCGTTCATGTCCACCACACCAGTGTGCGCTTCTCCGGCAGCCGCCAAGGCAACCTTCGTCGTCTGCAGAGCCTCGACCTGAGAGTTTCTTGAAGCTTTTGAAGGCATTCTGTACCACGCAGCACTCACACAACCTCTGCAAGCCTCGCTTCGCAACAAGCTCCGGCTTCTACTGCCCTAGCCTCGCCGCCCTAGACTCCCTAGTCTCCCTCGCATTAGCACCAACTCCACAAAATCGGACCGGTTTAGCAGCTTCAGACCAAGGGACGAGGATCGGAGACAGCTGGTCTTCATCATGACCCAGGCCCAGTCGCCCTGTATCACAGGGCGACTGGGGTGTGGTACTTTCACTTTTTGGACTGAGATAGGTGTGCAGATCCTTAAGATGCTTTACACTTCGAGCTTCAGCTTCGCAGGCGACAGGCTAAGAGGCACATCGTCCAACTTGGACAGAGCTTGTGGACGAGAGTGACAGGAGACATCATGGAGGGCTGTAAAGGAAAAGACACTGTAATGGCAGTGCCAACCCTTCACTCCTGAGGAAGCTTGATGCAAAGAGGTAGCTGGGGTCACGTGGGCCAAATGGACTGGTTGACCCTGACCTTCGGCGTTGGAGCCCCAGACGTAGACCTTCCCACCTGGCACAGGTGAGAAGCAACTGGAGAAGCACTGAGCAGCAGCGCAATGATGAGGCCCCCATGGCTTTACCCCCAGCCTGCCGTGCTGCCCACGTTTCCGTCCTGGCGCGCACGGAGTTTGGGATCTACGAAGGGTGGGGCCAGGTCGAGGGATTGTGGCAGTTCTGCGAGATCCGCAGAAACCGCCGTGCTCTTAACATATGTTTCCGAGCCCTGAGGCATGCAATCTCTCAAGACTTCCTTGGCGCTGACGAAGAGGGAATGGTGGCTGCCAGCAGCCATATGGGCAACCAAAACCTCACAGGGGAGAGGGCTCTGGGAACAAGGGTGCCGACAGAACTGAAGGCAAGCCTTGGCGCATAGCCTGTGCATTTGACGACATGGCAGAGCAGTGTCCGGCTACAGGATGAAAGCAGAGCGGTGTGCACAAAGCAAGCTTCAAGTCGCCATGCTGCCGTGACGTCTCCATCCCTGAACGACCAACGTACAAAAACCTAACGGCACGCTCAAGCCGACCTGGCCCCCTTTGACAGTTGGCAACACCACACGTTGCGCCGACAAGACGTCGCCGGTGCGTCCCACACCGCACTGACCGCTTCCATTCTGGCCCCACCTGTTTTTTGTTGTTATTGGATGCATTGGGGTTGGAGGCTGGGCCTTACCGAATCCTAAACTCCCCAAACCAAACCCTGAAACTTTGTCCTGTAGGGGGCAAGGGGGAGAAGACAGACGACCGTTGCCTAGCCAATCTCGTGGATACTTCTGATGTTTAGGTAGGGGCTTTGGGAATCCCTCTACACCACAAACTTCCAGCGTCACAACCCACAAGGGGAACCCCCCATCCTCAGCACCTCAGCACCTGTCTGCCGTGTCAGAAATCAAAGTCACTGAAAAAGAGGACTGACGCCGGTGAAGGGTTTGCTAACTTGCCCCTTATTGGGCAGTTCATGTTCGGCCTTGGCGTTGAAACATAAGGCTTTTCGGTCCAAGGCACGCGTAGAGGAAGCCATGCGCGTCCAGCACCATGCTGTGATCCGAACCACAAACAATGCGCACGACAGGGACTCCTCTTCCGATTGGAATGGGCTTCGGGCTGGTGACGTACCAGATATCTTCGACCTCAGGTGTGTCGTCCTCGTCCGCATCGGGGTTTCGGTAGCCTTGCCGCCCTCGGTTCCCCAACCCACAGCCGTAGACCTCACCGCCGCCATCAGCGGTCTTTCGCAAGAAGAGCGTGTGGCTGTGGCCGCAAGCAACTTCATACACTCCAGGCAGTGCCTCGAAGTCTGGGCAACGGACGTGCGCGGGTACATTCGCAGAGCGCACCTCCTCGCCCAGGCCAATCACGCTGTAAACATTGCGGCCCCAGCCGTAGACGATTGGGGCATGTGAATCGTACAGGTACTCGCCGGGAGAAGACAGGTTGGAGATGCTAACACCTCGGCAAGGTTGGGGCCGGTTCAGGGTCGCAAATCACAACAGCCTCGCCAAAAGCGAAATTGGGTCTCCCCATGTCTCCCCCCCACCGCCAGGGCACTGTGATGAATTCCGCAGCTAATCTTCTTCGGCGGGGTCGCATAGGCGAACTGGGCACAGTGGACCCCGGAGTCCATCCTGCCTGCAAAGTCGCTCATCTCCAGTTGCAATGCCGTGTTGGTAAGGGTCTGGAAGGTTCAACATGGTAAACCTTATTTGAACAACTAAGGCTTTGCTGACCTTTGCTGCAACCAGACAGTTGCGTTCGGCAACACATGGTCTGGAAAGGTTCAAGTACAGACAGGGTTGAACCTCGTGGGTTAGAGACAACGCTTAGAGAAGAACCCATGCCCCCTAAATTGCGCACAATCCTCAATTTCAATGCCCACACGTAGCAGGATTTACCGAACTGAGCTTGTCAGAGGCCCACCTGTGCTGACCATCCCGGACCAAGGCACGACATTCCGCACAGGTGGCAACAAATGGGCAGGACTTGCGATTGAGAATCTAGGGCTTGGGTCCATGTCAGGGCACCCCTTGAAAGTGAGAGTCTGGGAGTTAGGGTGCCACAGCTACTCCACCAATCAGGGTGGTTTCAGGGTGAGGGCAGTTTCGAGAAAATGACGAATATCAAGTGGCAGTGGGTCTTGGGGCTGGATACAACTGCCTAACCTCAAGCCATGGAAGTTGCGACGGTTGCAATCCGCAGCTGCCACTTATGCAGAATCCGATTAAGCGAACGTCCCGTCTCACCCATAGTTCCCGACACCCCATACCCCTCCCTCAACCCACAGCAACCTGAAACACAGTTCCCTAAAAAAACACTAGATGTGAAATCCTGAATGCTGCCCGTCCCGGTTTTTCTGAGTCTTACCCTACACCGTGACATGAGTCTAAACGTCAAAACCCATGAACCAGTCAAAGCTGCGACATGGGACGGTTGTTTGCTCGATGTATAGGATATGGGTTTAAGCCCAGAAAGTGACCTCGCAGTTCCAATGAGAAACTGCCAACTGTGTCCAGCTTTAGCGGGCGCCTAAACACCGACTGCATTTGGTTCGTCTTGGAAACATTGCAGTATGGACCTTCCATGGCATTCCGGACAACAACGTCCGTGTAGACTCACGTTAACTTGCCGTTATTCAACTGCCCAGTGTCCACAACTCGGGCTCAGGCCAGAGAATCATCATGTCTCCCTGGTTCCACTACTCTGTACGTTGAGGTCCACAAGTTTGCAGCGAAGCCATCACCATAAAAGTATCACTACACGCTTGCGTGGGCCGAGGACCTTTGCTCTAACTACGCTCGCACCCGCAGACCAGCAGCTCTCAAACTTCTCATCTTGTCTCGTTCGCAATCGGCCACCGTCTGCGTGCTACAAGAACAAGTCTCTCCTCTGTCAAACAACCGCACGGACGGGTTCAGGCTGCGGGTGAGGATTGTGTCGACCTTTCTTTTTTTGACTCGCAGAGAGGCCAGAAGCACTTCACACACCTTGCACAAGCTGCATCAAGCTACCGTGGACCGAACCAACGAGTTGAACCTGAATCACTGAAGCCCACAAATCCACCAACCACACGAAACAAACACCTGAGGTCCAGACGTCTTTGGGCAAAACGCGCCGGCCGATGCGAAGTGAGCCCTTCTCGATGATGGCCACGCCGGCCTGCGCTGGGATCACGAACTTGAAGCATGCTCAGAGACAGAGGCATCGGCAACGGGGCACTGTTGTTCTTGTCGTTGCTGCTGTTGCAGCTGCTGCGGTTGTAAAACGAACCCATACCTATATCCTCATCTGCTTTGGGGTGTTGCCGGCTGTGGGCGACAGCCCAGAAGATAACTCCTGGTCTGCTTGTTTTCGGCAGCCGGCTGTGGGCGACAGCCCGTCAGAGAAAGAAAACCCTGCATGAGCCTGCATCAACAACAAACCAACATGGCGAAGAAGCACAGCTGCGCAGGAAAGGAAAGAGCGAGTCAACAGAAGTTTTGGGTAGGATGTAAGCCTTAAGGTTTCAGGGTTTAAGGTTTGCATGGGTTTACTTTTTAAACCGCACTAGGAACTCTAAGTGCCCATATCGGCACCGACTGCAAACTGCGTGAAACAGACGCTTTGCCAGCTGCAGCTATCTAAGTTCGCCTCGGCTTCCTGCCGAGAAGCGTCTGGAACAAGCAGACCCGGATCCCCCCCTCCCCTTTTGTTGAGGCCTTTCCCAGAAACCCTCTTTCCTCCTTTCCTGTCCGTGGGCCGGCCCGTCTTTCGAGGCGGGGCGCGCAAGCGTTTACAATTCTAATTGAAAGATGCAGAACTGGGAATATTGGCTGGTGCCATAGGACTTTGTCTCTCGCAGCTGTGCAAAAACCTCATGCATGGAGTGTTCTCCATACCGACTAAGAGGATTGTCTCCGTCGTACGTCACTGAGGCTTGGAAAGAAAAGTAATCATGATCAATGAAAGTACAGGGGTCTCTGTGAGGCAAGATTCTCCCGCCAAGTAGTCTGGGTCGTGTAGAGGAGCATGTCCGGTGGTGTGGTGACAAGCCGGAGATCTACGAAACGTGCTGATGTACTCCCAATCGTCTGTGTGACGGAGGAGGTGGCCAGTAACTGCAAGGATGGAGGCTGGACTCATTTCGAGTCCTAGGTCAAGGTGGCCAGGCGTTGGCTAGAACATTCGATCTGCTGTAGCAAATGGAGTTAAGGTGTATGAGCTGCGAGGGTGTATGTTGGACACTCTCCATCGAGAACGTTCAATTATATTGGACAACGGAGCGGTAAACGATTAGTATCCAAAAAAATGAAGGAGAGAGGCTTGAGTCTCTTCGAGGCAGCGATAGCTTGGGAGATCCTGTAGCGCACTTGTTTCCTTGTGCAAGTATCATCCTAAGAGGCCCCGAGGTACTTGCCTTCGGAGGCCAGGGGGACTGGTGAACCCAATGCAGATGAGTTGAGTCAGCATAAATACTCCACATATTGCATGCCTGCATGTCTCGCTGCTCCGGTATGTGAAGTAAAGGTGACACAGGGTCTTCATCGGCGCCTGGGCACTGCCCCCCCCCCCACTGATGCAGCCGGCCTGCTCGCATCTCTCCAGGCAGTTAGAGTCCCGGCACCTCAGATTTTTTCGATCTGCAAAGAACGAGGCAATGCAGGACAAGCCGAAGGGCTGACCAGATTGCACCCAATGCCCAATGCACCCACGACAGAGGTGATTTTTGGCAGCCAGGTGGCATTGCGCGGCCACCCCCTGCACGCGAGGCGTACTCGACCTGGACAGAACTCGCATATGAGCTCCCATTCCCCTGAGAGACTTCCATCATTGCAATAAGCCAAAGCCTGAAAGATTCAACTACAGCCAAGGCTAACCACCTGCAAAGGAAATGTCGTTTTGAGATGCCTTCCTTTCAGCCGTACTGAGTGTGCTGCCCTAACCAACCCTCTTGTAATGCCTCGGCCTTTCGCCCACAGTCTGAGCGCACAAGCCCCGAATGTAACAGAAACTGGCCTTCCACTTGTAGACTTTGTTGCCCTCCCGGTCTTCTGTGTAACCTTACACGATCGCGAAGTTGGCAGTGCGTGTAGAAAAAGCAAAGAGTAGCAACAATGTCTTGTGGCTGCGCTGCTTGAGTAGCAATGTATTGTTACAATCAGATGGGCAATCCTCGTGACATCATTCAGAGTGTTGCAGCGTTGCCCAAGCAACAAGCAGTGGGTCTAGAACAAACGGGGTTCGTGACGATTGTGCTCCGATCAGCGTGCAGGCTTGCGTCTTCCAGGAATCGACCCGGTCAACAGAGGGTCAGGTTCAGGTGCTGTCAGCCTGGGATGATTTGAGACCAGTATGAGCAGCTGGTCAGGCCTGGAAATGTCTGGAACACAGGGTTTGCACCAAGCTCGCCAACCCTGAACTTCCTCAACGAGACTCCCTGCAACACGAGCCTCAAGATTCAGGGACCAAGGATGCCGAAGCCGCCCCGCAGCCAGAGCACCACAGAGCCGTCGAATCCGAAAGAGAAAACCCCGCAAAGCCTTGAGTCCGGGGCGGGTTTCGTCCTCGTCCTTCTCCTGACGCTTTTGTCTCCCCGAGTCGATGCAGATGCGAACCGACGCCCAGCGGCCCGGAGAGCCGAACACAAGCCAAAACATGCCCAAACATGCCGAAACAACCAAGACTGACCAAGAAACAGAAGGCGCTTGACCCTGTCAGGGTCAGCTCCTTGGGTGGACTGACTTTTGGAGGGCTCTGCTTCTCCGGCCGGGGTCCGCGGCGCGCCTCCGCTGGCGTGTCAGCTGGCCGTGGATGCTTGGGAGATTTGGTATGGTCTTCGAGCTTGAGTTGTTGGGCTAGCGGCGGGTTCTTCATTTTAGGGTTGACCTGCAATGAGAAGGTTCCCTGCATTTCATGCTGGCCATGACGACACATGCGTCATCAGCGTCATGCCTCGCATACCTACAAGGATGCTACGGCGGTCTTGATGCTCAGAGATCGCTACTTGCCCCAGGACTCTTGCAGCAAGGTCAAGACCCGGACCCAGGCCTCCTTCAGAGGTGTGCAAAGATCTGGCTCCTGTGACGATAACTAGGGATCAGGGAGCTCTTGGCATTCGTAGTTGCATGTGCTTGTGCGCAAAAGGAGAGATGGGGAGGGAGGGAAGGAGGGAGGGGGAGGGAGGGAGGGGAGAGGGAGGGAGGGGAGAGGGAGGGAGGGAGGTGGGGGGAGGGAGGGAGGGAGGGGAGAGGAGGGAGGGAGGGGGGAGGGAGGGAGGGAGGGAGGGAGGGAGCGAGCGAGAGAGAGAGAGAGAGAGAGATAGAGGAAGAAAAATATAAATAATCAAGAAACAAAGAGCGAAAGAGAGAGCGTGTCCAAGCCTTGAGGCATGATGTAGCATGACCCGGGGTGACATGGCATGGGAGACCATTCAGGTGCAGAGCACTGAGAAGACAGGGAGAACACAGATATAAAGGCCGACCCCAAAGTCGCAGAAGGCGTCCTCCGCGTCCTTTTTTCCCATGGCCTCCTCCATCATGCGCTCGAGCTCCTTCTCGAGATCCGATTCCTCGATCGGCGCCCGGGCGGCGGACGTCGGAGGAGCAGGAAGCCCAGAGTCCGGGATATGGGGCTGCTTGGGGCCTGGCAGAAACCCTTACTCCCAAGCCTACCATGATTCGATGGACACAGCTCCTCCCCGGCTGCTTCCATTTCCTTCTCCAGCTCCTTCTCTAGATCCAAGTCCTGCCCCCAGGCGCTTTTGACAGGACTTTGGAAGCCTTCAAACAGGCGTTGCAGAGACCATCCAGGTGATATACCGACCCTGCCCAAAGTCGCAGAAGCGTCCTCCGTGTCCTTCTTTCCCATCGCCTCCTCCATCACGCGCTCGAGCTCCTTCTCAAGATCCGACTCCTCGGTCGACGTCGGGGGTGGCGCGCGTCTGAGGAGGAGGAAGCCCAAAGTCCGAGCAACCCCTGCAAACTAATGCCATGGACACAGCTCCTCCCCGGCCGCTTCCATTTCCTTCTCCAGCTCCTTCTCTAGATCCAAGTCCTGCCCCCAAAAGTTCTTGACAGGGCTGCACGATTCAGGAACGAAGCCTGGGCCATGACCCGTGAGTTCAGGCGGCACAAGGACATGAAGCTAAGCTCGTTGGCTGCTGCACTTGTACTCCGGAAGATCACACCTTCAACGTCCATAGTCAACTTGAATCAAGGAGGCGACATCGGAAACCAGGGTGTCCAATAATTCCCTCCGACTCAAGATATCCCAACGGCTGCACCCCGACATTCGAAGCCCAATGCCCCTCCAACCTCACCGGTGCTCTCCGGCTGTGTCTCCAAGAATGTCTTCATATCATCTCCATCCTTTCCGGACTGCCGTGATGCCATATCTTGCACGAAGGAGCGCAACACACCGCGAACTTAACGCACAAACCAACCATCTCGCAAAACAACACCTCACACAATGTCCCCTAAGCTTACCTCTACATGCCCCCCACCCAATCATCCCATCACCTCCGCCGCAGAAGGATTCGCCGCGCAGCTGCCCGCATCGACCTCTTCATGTCATCATTGAGAGGACGTGTCAACCGGAATTTGCGCTCCACGCTTCCCCAAAAAATGAAAACGAATAGCGGTACCCCACCTTCAGACCTTCACGACTCCAAGAATAGCTAGCTGCGGGCGGTAAGGAGCTGAACCTGTTTTGAGTTTAGAGATACTGGAGGTTTCTGGGATTTCGTTGGGGAAGGTTCAGACCTCTGGTCAGACTTTCAAGAGGAGCGGCTGCCAGACACGAGATGCTGACCGGTCATTTGCACCCAGACCAAGAAAAGTTGTCTGTGCAAGTGTCTGAATATTTGAAAAGGCACCCTTCCGGCATTTTCATCTTGAAACACAAAGGAGCCAGCTAGTGGTCAAGTTGTTCAAAGCTGTCGCTTCTGACTCAAAGACCATCCCAGACCGATTTTTGCCGAGCACTCGGCAAATTGCGTGTCATTGGAACTTCCTGGATTGCGGATTCTCGCGCTGCCAATCTCAGTTTCCCATGTTTCCCAACTGCCAATCGCCTTTGCACGCTTCCCTACCCCTTCCCTGCCCATATCACTTGAGGGTGTCGGGGTTGTCTCCTCGCAAAGTCTCTTCTCTCCTTCACGAAGTCTCGAAGAAATGTGAAAGCTGAGCCTTTCGTTCAAACATTTGACATAAGCATGCTACCACTGGAACGGGGTTGCTACAGGGGACATGTCCACAGCCGCGAGTTCGCTAGCGTGCACGGGTGAAGCATATTTGCATACGTACGACCACATCCAGGGACGTACAGCCAACACAAAACCGCAAGAGTAAACACGACACCCCGGCCCATGGAGCCCTAGCACGTATGCATCCATCAAATGCAACTGCACGTACAACATCCCCACCGACAAGTCAACCTATAGAAGAGACGATTGAAGGAGCAACTGGAGTTTGCAAAGCGGGCAATCCGGGTTGGGGGATTGCTTTGATACGTGGTGCTGGGGAGGAGCACAAAGCTACAGCGCCCACGCAGGCCGCTCATTTTGGATGATGTTGGGACCTTTGGGACATGGCCAATCAAGGACAATCAAGCTTTGAGGCTTCCGGCCACTTCCCTCCCGCCTTCAGTTGGACATCTTCCGAGCCCTCACAGGCCTGGCCGGGAAAGGTTTCATCACACAGAGCGATTGCTTTCCGCCTGATTCCGAAGCCAAAACAACACAAAACTCCAACACAACAAAACAATTGAACTGGATCTCTACTGCAAGCTCAATAGAACACAAGGACATGCAAAGTGAGAGAAACTTGCGATGACATCCATATATATCATTCGGGCAAGCTTTGCTAGCGTTGCATGGCACTACCGCTTGCAAACTCTCACCGCAGCTCCAACACAGCAACATCACACCATCAAGCTGAAAACTTGGACTGGGGTCCATGACAGTGCAATACTGCCACCGCATTCGAAAGGCCTTTTCGGCTGTCGCAGGATTGTAATCCGCGAACAGGTCATCAGCCTGGCATGCGGTCTGCGTCTAAGCCGCCCGTGATTCCCAGATCGGGCCTCAACCTCCATGCAAGCATGCTAACGCAGCGACCAATCATCCTATCTGACCCAAACCAACTTTCCACACATGAGCAAGTTCCTAATGACAGCGCCGAGAATCCTCTTCGGCATCGTCCGCTTCAGCCATGGAAGCATCTTGGGTAGTTGCTGCTACCTTGTCAAGACCGTCAAGAACAAGCAGTGAATGACGTCAACAACGCCGAACACGCCAGAGTGCTCACAGCATCTAGTTCATGCGCCCGTAACATGGCCGCATTTCGCTGCCTTATGCCTGCCAAAATGTCTGCGACTGCGATCCTGAATCCCAAAGCAATGAACAAGCCCCCGAAAATTGAAAATAACCCCTCCACGACAGCCACACCGCGCCTCGTCCTCCGACATCGTAGGCTCACCCTCCAACATCAAACAAGAAGACAAATGTGCGAGTTAATTGAAGTTGGGTGCGTAATTTATTGCCCGTCACTTCGTTTGGAACCCATTTTTGGTACTGTTTAGTGGAACGCTGTTACAAGCCAAGCTTCTCTACCTAAGCCATCAACCGCATTCGCCTGGCCATAAACATGGAACGTGGCCTGAACTCACGCAACCTCTGCACCTACGTCTGTTTAGCGCATGCGCTTCTCGAAAATCAACTTGGCACCTGAGACCATCCGGAAAATCTCCAGTCTGTGTTCTGAGCCCGTGAATTCTTGAAGTACCAAGGGTCAGAGTACTCCAAATTTGCATGGCTTGTCCCAAATGCAAACCTACAAACACAGTCCGCCCAGCCTTCAGGACGGAGCCGCGAGCAGCGATCAATGCGCAGAAAGCTCCGCTACTGGCTACGATTGTTTCGTGAACTGTGCCATGACAGCAATCTTGGCCTCAAAATACGAAAACCGATGATCCAATCATCACAAATGCCCCGACATATGAATTCTGACAGATTGCAATGTGCATATAGCCGCCATGCCCTGTTTAAATTTTAGCAACACGTCCAAATACCAGAGCACATGATGTACACGTAAGAATAACATCTAGCATCATATACAAGGTGTGCCAACACGCTGCGGGACCAAGCAGGGAACAAATTGCTGTGCCTGGCAATAAGTTTGGCATGCTGCGCATGTGCCATGAAATGCGAAGTGAATCTTCAGGCAAAGCCTGGCACAGCATTTGACTTTTGCCGCCGCTCCCGGCTGCTCAAGGTGAGCTATGTACCTGAAAGCCAGACAAAAATAGCGCGAAGGTGCAAAATCGAAACACCTGCGTAAGTTCCTACCTGTTACCGCAGCTGCGCTCGGCTGTAACTTCCGACGTACGTGGAGATTTCCACGCGGCAAGATCGGTCAGATGATGCGCTACCGATGCGGAGGGAACGGTATAGTTTCGGGTAGCGGAAGCGGAAAGGCGAAAAACGAAAGAAAGCCTTCCCGCTTGATGAAGTCTTGTGCTTGCTGATAACAATGCCAAGGCTCCCGCACTGCTCAAAAACCATGTTTGTGCTACCGCATGGATTACCGTCTGGCAAAACGCACGAATTGTGGGGGGCGGGGGGGCGGGGGGTGGTTGCGTCCATTGTCTTGAGAGCAGCGTCATATAATAAGATAATATATAATGTAACATAATTTAATACCATATATATATATACATATACATATACATATACATATACATTTACATATACATTTACATATACACTTACATATACATTTACATATATATATATATATAGATACATAAATCTGTATACATATATATATATACATATATATACATACACATATGTATGTATGTATATATATATATATATAATTGTTCCAACTTAACTGACTCACTTTTTCTGATCATACTTATTGCAATTGTTTTCTAACATATATAATTTATAGTAAATAATATATAATATATAATATATAATATATAATATATAATATATAATATATGATATATAATATATAATATATAATATATAATATATAATATATAATATGTAATATGTAATATCTAATACATAATGTCAAATATAATATATCATATGTGGAAGAAAAAAACATATATATACATATATATATAGAAAAAATGTACATTGTTATATGTAATATATCATCGTATATTGTGAAGTCGACCAACCTGGTCTTGCAACAAACAGAAGCAAACACGCTGTCGGACTGCACGCCACGTCTGGTCCAGACATTGATCGAAAGTATGGCCGCAGCACTGAGTACACTTTGGGTTGACAAGATGTTTTCTTTGTTTTTTTTCGGAATAATCTTGGTTGTTGAGTTGCAATGAAGTGGCAAGACATGCTCTGCGTGATCAGCATGAATGCTTCTACCTGCTCACGCCTCTCAGCCAAGGCTTCCAGCAATCTACACGCACTGCACTGGAAAACGAAAGGAACCTGGGCAAGCTGTTGTGGGTTGGTTGGTTGATCTGGCAACTGCAGCAGGTTCAACGTGTGGGCAGAAGACAAAACGTAAATACCTTTTGTCATGGACATGCTTGTTGCTTTGACGGCTTTCCGGTGGAAATAGAACCCCAGCAATGCTGCGTGACCACCACAGGCGCCAATCGCACTGCTGGCCTTCTGTCACCTTGTCTTGCAATAAGAGCCTCTGCGCGCGGGGATAACTTTTTTTTTTTTGGACTGACGCCTCTTTAGTACATCAGTAGCACAGTAGGCCGGTCTTGTTGGGCTCGACGTAAAGGGTGAAACAAAGTCAGCGCACACAATCCGCCAGACACACCAAGCAACCACCAAGCAAACAAACACCAAAGAAACAAAGCGAGCAATCGCGCTGAACTACTAGAGACCCCACGGACTCAGTACTCGAAGTCGTCAATGAAGTCCCGGTTCACAAGGAAGCACAGAGCTTGTGGGGGAATCGCAAATTGCGACATTGCCAGATTCTCAAAACCACCATCATGTCGCCACTGGTGCGACAGCGGTTATTCAAACCGAGGTCATCAGAAGAGGTTCGGATGACGTACTCGTTGTCAATGACAGACAACCGACACTCAATGGCAAAGGGATGTTGCAAGTCAGACTTCCTAGAGGGGATGAGAGATCCCATGGTGGTCAGCCAGTGGGGACTTAACAGCAAGAACAATTAAGGCAAGACCGGTCCAGGGCACTCCATGGTGGTCAGCCAGTGGATTAGCTCCGAGCTCTGGGTGCTCCATTCACCTTGGCGTACAAGTGCCCACCTGGAGAGGTGTCCGCGCCCGGCACAGGGGGCATATGCCCCATGGAGGTCAGCCAGTGGGGACTTAACAGCAAGAACAATCAAAGCAGGACCGGCCCAGGGCACTCCATGGTGGTCAGCCAGTGGAGTAGCTCCGAGCACAGGGTTCTCCAGTCAACCTGGCGTGCAAGTGACCACAGAGAGGTGCCCGCGCACGGCCAGAGGGGGGGGGGCGAGAGCAGCTGCAGCTACCGATTCCACGGGGAGAGTCCACAGCGAGTTACCAAACCCTTAACGCCACAGGGTTTACAAACAACGAGGAACCTTCCAGTCCAGGCATCACACAAGGCCACGCAACCTTGGCGCCGGCCTGCGCATCGGCACGCATCAGGTCCCTCCAAACCCAAACCCGCGAGGCACGTCGGTCAGGAGATGGGAGTGCCGAAGTGCAAGGATCTCCATGGTATCCACAGTCAGCGCCGAACTGCTAGGTCACCCTGTGCACTTGGTGCTCGAAATCGTCGAAGAGGCCGGAAGCACTCATGTAGCACCGAGTGCGCAGGTGCGTCGCAAAATGCGACGTTGCCAGATTCAAAAAATCACCATCATTCACCACCGATGCGAACATATTCAGCACCAGCCAAGGTCGTTCACGAGAAGGTTCACAAGTCCGCCATAACAGGTGGGGCATAGTCGTGCCTTGGCACGGGATGTTGGTCAACCTTCTTGATCCGAAGTTTAAAGTTGCCCCATGGTGGTCAGCCAGTGGGACTCATCCATGGTGGTCAGCTTTTTTTGACTCACAAGAGTCTCGTCCGACGGCCAAAGCAGGCATGACTGCTTCTTTCCAATCAGCCATCAGGTAAACCCAAACAGGCAGACACTGAATGTATGCAGGTTACAGGTATGCATTGTGGAAGATTGTGGCTGATCAGTGATGTTTTTTGTCATGTTTTGGATCAGCTTGTTTTGGTTTGTTTTGCTTCGGAGTGATTGGGAATCCGTGTGATCCCATCCTCGATGGTTTATGCCTCGTTGATTTCCAAGGAAATCATACGAGTGTGTTTTTGCCCAATACGCTATTTAAAGTGAGTGTGCAGTGTGTAGGAACTTCGTTCTGAAGCTGAGTTTAAGCTCACAAGAGAGAATTCGTTTAGTTTGTGCACTTCGTGACTTTTGGCTTAAGTGGCTCTGACTGTGAAAAAGAGAGAGTTTGTCCGCACTTGTGTGAGAGGTCAGGGTTCGTGCTTTCAAGGGAAAAGGTACGGTTTTTCACGTGGCAGCGGAGCTTGTGCCTTGTGGTACGAGCCCGTGTATGGTTTTTGGTTGTCTGTCAGGACTCTATGAGTGCCTGGAGGCAAGTTCAGGTTTGGAGCCCAGACTGCCAGTGGACCGGAATCTCTTGTACTCGGACCGTGTAAGTGAGTACCGGGAAGCCTATCCTGTGAGGAGGCGGATCCGGACTCATCAGGCTTGGAAGCAGTTGGTTCAGCGGCTGTTGAGGCACTTTGGAGCCCGGGCAAGGTGGTTTGTCTGGAACTGGATTGGTTGTGACCGATCTTGGAGGAATACGGTGCTTGGTAGAGTAGAACTAAGGTTCTTCAGGAGCCTGGACCATCTGGTGTTGGTGAGAGAATTTTCGCCAGAAGACGTTGTGGAGAGACTGCAGGCTGGAGCCTGAGTTCAGGGACTATGTTGAATACATCCCCACGACATACCAGTGGAGCTCATGTGAGGAGTCCAAGAGGTGGACGAGAGCGTGGAAGCTCTGTGCCCATCATGGATGCTGAGACAAGGCGAAGGGTAGACCCTTTTCCGGGTTTGGGAAATCCCAACCCACTGTGGGTGCAAGGTTTGGCACAAGGAAGCCAACCTGTGTATGGCCCAGTGCCCAGAGGTCGAACTCCCGCCAGAAGCCCTCATGGGGTAGCTACTGGAGCACCCCAACAGACAATGGGAGGCCCTTCGTTTCCCCCTGGTTTGCCTCAGCAAGCGGTAGGAAGTCCTTCGTTACCACCAGGACTATCCACTGGACCTCCTCAACCTGTGGTGACACCATCACAAACATCACCCGACGTGCAAGGGTTGACGAGACAAGTGCGAGAATTGGAAAGCATGATGCAGCAACTGGTTGTGCAGCAACAGCAGTTTATGCAAACGATGACTTCGTCCATGGTGCAGCAACAGCAGCAGCATCAGCAGTGGATGATACAGCAGCATCAGCAACAGCAGCCACAGCAACAGCAACAGGTGAATCCCCCCTTACCTCAGGATGGTGTTCCTGAGAACATGCCCAGTTCTTCTTCGGGATGTCAAGGTGCATCGCCAGTGGGTACTCCTGCGAAGGGGACCCAGCTTTTTCGGATGGCGAGCCCAAGTCCCCCACTGAGACCTCCACCTCTGGAGCAAGAAAGGGAAAGGGATGTGTTTGCTCGATCGGACAAATGGTTGCCCAGTTTGCCGACCATTGACTTTTCGTCTTGGAAGGATCGCATCTCTGAAGCTCTTGGATTCTTGACCTGGATGGAGAAGCTGACCAGTTGGGTTGGTTTGGGTTCAGAAGTGTTTCCCAATGAGCTCATGCATGCGGTGAAGACTCAAGAAGAGTCTCGGCTGAAACAGGATCGACTTACTGTGGAGCAACAGAAGAGGTCGACGAGGCTGATGCACATCCTGCGACAGACTTTTGCAAATCATGAGAAGAGTTCTCTGATTTTGCAGACATATGTTGAAAGTGAGAGCACTTATCAACAATCTGGTTTTGTGGCTTTGAGATTGCTGGCGAAGGAGTTTTGCCTGAAGTCGCGAGCTGAATGCCTGTTCTTTCGGTCGCAGCTGGTGAATCAAACCGTGAAAGCACCCAGTATTCCGGAGATCATTCGAAAGATTGAGCATGAGTTGAACAAGTACACCAAGCTGCTCAATAGTCTTGATCCCGATGTGCATGCTGGTGGTTTGCAGATCCAAGAAGCGGATTCGGTTATGGTTTTGCTGCGCAGTTTGCCAGATCGGTGTAGAAGCCATTGCTTGTTGCATGGCGATAGTGAATCGTTTGAAGATCTGAAAAGAGTTGCTCTGAAGTTTGAGGTGCAACAAAGGGTGTGGTCAGAAGCCCCTGGCACGAAGCTTCAACCTTTTCGAGATCCCAATGAGGGAAAGGGCAACGAAGGAAAACCAAAAGGCAAAGGAAAGGAACAGAAAGGCAAGCGCGAATCAAGCAAAGGTGCTGGCAAACGAGCTTCAAGCCAGAACAAGAAGGATGTGGAGTGCTATGTGTGTGGTGGAAAGGGACATTATGCCCGCGATTGCTGGTATAAGGAGGGAGATTCAGGCAAGAAGCCCAATTCCCCCAATGCTAAGGCGAAAGCCAAGGCAAAAGGAGATCCCAAGAAGAAGCCCGAAAAGGGAAAGCCCAAAGGAAAAGGCAAAGGAAAGGGGAAGACAGTTGCTGAAGTCTCCCAAGAGGGTGAGTCGAGTGACTACCAGCTAACTGGAGGTGAATGGAATGAACCTGAGTCAGAGGCCCGAGTGGAATCTGTGTTGCAACCTCTGGAAGGATTGCTCGATGAAGTGAGAAAAGAGTGGATTCCCCGGAGTACTGATGAGATAGATTGGTCATGGGAAGTTGAGACGAGAGTCCGGATTGCCGAGTTGGAGCATCGGATCTCTACCGATTTATCTCAGATGTTGCCATCTAAGTCAGTTCGGTCTTTGATGAAACCTCCGATGAATCAAGTCAAAAGCATGGAAAAGGATGATGCAAGCAAATGGTGGTTGATTGACTCAGGAGCATCGGTGACTGTGATTGCGAAAAGATACTTGGATGAGTTCCAGATCTTGGATCGGAAGGCGTTGGGACCTAATGAGAGGTACTCAGCAGCCAACGATACCCCGGTGAATGTCTTCGAGCGAGTTCGCATCCGAGCCTTGCTGCCTATGTATGAAGGAAAGCAGTATCTTGGTTTGACATCGGTGTGTGTGACTGGAGTTGTAGCAGATGTGGCTCACAACATCTTGAGCACCGAGCAGATGGTGAATACTGGTTGGGAAGTGAAGTTCACTCGAAGAGAGATTTCGCTGCGACACGAGAAGAAAGGAGTCATGGGATATGGAGTATCCTGGGCTGGATGTCCTTGGATCTACCTGCAAGGTGATGCTGGAAAGCGAAAGAAAGTAACCTTTGGAAGAACTGAGGTTCGACCCATGGATGTGGATGATGGCCAACGACCGATGGAGGTTGATCAGATGCAGTCAGTGCAGTCAATGACCAAGAAAAAGCAAGAAGAAATGGAGCTGCATCGGATGCGAGGCCACATTCCTTTTTCGTCCGAATGTCCTCATTGTCGGATGACAAGAGGAACAACCCAGCATCGTCGGACCAAGGATGCTCAAGACCGACCCGTGGCGTTGCAAGCAGATTTCTGCTTCATCAACCTGGTAACTGGTACTTTTGCGAAAGACCAGCCGACGGCTCCCAACATGAAAGTACTGGTCATGACTGAAATGTCAACCAGAATGATTGGATGTCTGTTGGTAGGGACCAATGCTGACAATACCTCCAGCTGGATTCGTTATTGGATGAATGCTTTCGGACTGGACATTGCAGGGTCTGCTGTACTGTTGAGGACAGACAGCGAGACAGCGGTGAGCGCCCTCATCAAGAGAGCCAATCTGGGGATTAGGATTGTGACCCAAAGAGCACCTCCGCAGGGACATGAAGCGGTTGGTGGTGTGGAAAGGGCAGTGAGAACACTCAAGGAGTTGTTCAGCACGGTGAGGTTGGATCTACGAGCGCAGGGCTTTGACTTGAAAAGAAGTCCTCGAGCGTTTGAGTTTGGTCTGATTTACTGTGCTGCAATGCACAATCACCATGCAGCTGCCTTTGATGGGAAGAAATCACCCCAGGAGTTGGTACTACAGAGATCCCTCCATGAGTGTGGATCGTCGTTGATAGGTGCTACAGTTCTGGCTGAGCTACCGGATTCGATGAAAACCACGGCGCTCTCCCGGTTTGTGGAAGCAGCCTATGTGTACCCTGAAGTTGGTGGCTTGACTCATGTTGTGAGTGCCATGGTGGATGGTTGTCCAAAACACTTTCGAGCAAAGTCCATCAAGCACATCGTTCCGTTGAAGATTGGGTTGGAGCATTGTCAACATTTGCTCAAGGAGCATGATCCATCGGATACATTGGCTCCCCCGATTCTGAAGGAGAAAGAGGATGGTGTGCCCGATCGGATTGAAGGTGAAGCGGACAAGGCCTTTGAGGGCCGAGTGTCTGAGGGACCGACCACCGACATGAGCAAAGTTGGACCTCCAGCTGCATGGGTGAAGGAACATGGTGGCACAGCGAACTGTCCTGCGTGTGGTCCAAAAAGAGGAAAAGCCAACCACAATGCTGAATGCCGAAAACGGTATGATGATTGGTTGAAAGCTCAACGACAACGGTTGGAATCGAAAGAACCAACAGAGGAAACTCCAAAAATGGACCAGAGAAGCTCAAAGGATGCGGGGGTGATGGAGTCTGGAAGTGAGCCTTCACTCCTGAAACGCCCGAAGATCACCTATGAGAGTCGACCAGATCCCAAGTTGGAGGAGAAGCAAAGCGTCCCAACACCTGCGACAGAAGTTGTGGATGTTGACATGGAGGATTTTGAGGATCCAAGTTTGCCTTACCAAGGGATTCCAGATGAGGCAATGGAACCTGGATACTTCGAAGGAGAAACTCCCGCTGAGGATGAAGCGATCCCAATGGAGGAAGAAAAACCTCAAATGGATGTGGATTCAGTTCCAAATGAGTCCAGTCGAGTTCCCCGGCGTTTAGAGAGTTTAACTTCAGATGTGAACTCAGTTCCAGATGAGTCCAATCGAGTTCCCCGGCTGATCAATCGTATTTGTTTAGACCCAAGACTCGATGTGCCTCAAGGTCCTATTAAAATGGTAAGCAGTGACGAGAGTCCGAAGTTGGTACATGTGACCAATTCGATTCTGCTCAACAAGAATAGCACTTTCCCGGAGTCCATGAAGGTGTGTGGATCCCAAGTTTGGCTGGCAAGACCCACGAGTGTTCTGTCTGAGATAGATGGATGTCCATTAGATGTGGATAAAACAGTGGAAGGCCGGCGAACTGAGCTGCAGAGTATGACTGCTCACAAAGCAGGGAGAGTGGTTGGAGCAGACGAGGCTCAGAAGTTTGCTCGTCAGCATGGGATAAAGATCATCCCAACCCGATGGGTCATAGGCCCAAAGGTGGTGAATGGCAAGGAAGCTGTGAGAGCTCGGTGTGTGGTGCAAGACATCGCAAAGGGGAGCACAGCATCATCTTTAGGACTGAGTGCTACGACTCCTTCTTTAGAAGCGTTACGGACGCTTTTGGCCATTGCTTCGGTAGATGCTATGGATATCGCAACTTTGGATGTTAGCACTGCATTCTTGCATTCCCCCCTTCCGAAAGGATCGAAGGCGATTATCCAATTGCCCAAGGATGTTTCCGCCTGCAAGGACTATTATGTCCCGGTGTTTATGATTCTGGATCAAGCCATGAATGGTTTGAGAGTTGCCGCCAAAGCTTGGAACTTGAAGCTGGCGACAGTTGTGAAGAAAGTTGGGTTGAAGCAATGCCCAACGGAACCTTCCGTCTTCGAGGGCACTGTGAGAGGGAAAAGATTCCTCATGTTGTGCTATGTGGACGATTTGATTCTGTGTGGCACTAGAGATGCCATTCGGTTGGTGACCGACACCCTGAACGGAGAGTTGAAGATCAAGGAAACGGGTCGAATCACTTCCACTGGTGGAAAGATCACCTTTTTGGGGCGAGAGATTGAGAGACAAGGGAGTCATCTCAGGATGCGAGTGCCCCCGGCATACTTAGATGCCCTGTTCGAGACAGAGTTCTGTAAGGACCTGAAGGTGGTTACTGCTCCTCCGGACATCGTGAAAACGGTCGAGAAGGGCAGAGCAAGTGGTTCGGATCCTGAGTTGAGTGACACTGCAGCTGCGAGGTACAGAGCAGTACTTGGCCGGATTGCATGGTGGGGTCAGTCGAGACCTGACCTGAGTAGGTGGATGTCCATTCTTTCGCAAGGACAGTCCAAGCCAACAGCATGCTTTGAGCAAGCATTGCGACAAGTGATTAGGTTCCTAAAGGGACAATACCATGCATGGCAGTACTTTGGCCCTGATGGGAATGTACCGGACAGTGGGCCGGCGCAGCTGGAAGTGTATGCGGATGCCAGTTGGGCACCCCAAGCGTCGTTAGGACGAAGATCTGTGTCGGGCATAGCCATCTTTTATAGAGGATGCCTGATCAAGGGAATCTCTCGAGTTCAAGGGTGTGTATCGCTGAGTTCTTGTGAAGCCGAGTTGAGAGCCATCTTGACTGCGGTACAGGAGAGTGAGGGACTTGCGACTTTGATCGGTCAGTTGGCCGAGTCAGATGTCACGATCCGATTGCACACTGACAGTTCCTCAGCGAGAGCGGTTTTGCTAAACCGTGGGTTGAGTAGGCGAGTTCGCCACTTAGACATCGCTGTCTGCTATCTTCAGGAGCGGATACAGGAAGCTCAGACCTTGAAGGTCATTTGGTGCCCGACAGCGGGAATGATCGCTGACGTTCTTACAAAGTGCTTGAGTCAAGTGACATTCTGTCAGCACCAGCAAGCTATGGGTATATACCCTGGTGAAGATGTGCAGCAGGTGTGGAGGATCTGTGGAATCCGACCAAGGGTTGGAGTTCAGGCATGCCAGTGTGCCGAGGCAACTGGATGCAGTGTGGAGCAAGTTGGATCGTTGAAAAGTGTGAAAAAGTGTGGTGAAGTTTTTGAAAATTTCCACCTTAGAAGTCCCGAAACCCTTCGTGAAGACTCTTCCCCTGAGGTTCAAGAAATGGATTTATGGTCCAACCGCAAAAGCTTTGGTTCAAGCACCACGGAAGCTAGCCCTAGCCTGGAGCCTGTACCTTTGGTGAAGGACAGGAAAATGGCAGCTGAAGACAGCAGGAAGGGTGAGCAGGGTGCTGAGATGAAAAGCCCCTTTTGGTGTAAGGTTTGCAAATGGTTGTTCAGATCCGAGCATGCTGCCGGGTTGAGCTGGGATGAAAGTGGCAAGCCCAAGTGCGAAAAGTGCAAACAGACTGTGACAGTCTCTGGCACGGATGCAAGCCATGCATTCCATCTCCGAGAGGCAGAGAAGGAGCGCCGAGCTGCTGGAAAAAGGGGTGATAAAGGTGAAAGCCGAGGCTCAGGCCAAGCTGCACCGAAACCCAAGGCCATGCCGAAGGTGATTGAACGGATGGTCGACGTGTTTCCGGAGCTGGCGGATCCAGAGCCGCCGAAGTGGTTCGGTGATGTGTCATGGAGTATCTGCCGGCGCGGAACTCCAGTGGATGAGCTAGAGCTCAAGGACGTGGTAGGCACGCTATCCGACAAGGATATGTTGCGCTATCAAAGCTCATACGAGAAGCTGGTGAAGCCCATCCAGGAGGTGTGTGAGCTACAGGAGAAACCCACGAAGATCTTCGGAATCTTGGATGTCCGTGGACAGATTGGTGGCAAGGCCATCATCTGGGAGATGGCAGTGAATGAAGGAGGACTGTACATGGAAGTACCGCCGGGAACGTGTGGCCTGGCGATGTTGAGCTTCGTGAGGTACTTGAAGAGAAAAGGGATAGTCCCTGTTTTGCTTCTGGGTGAGCACCAGGACCTCGGAGTCTTGCGGATGGTGGATCTGTTGTGCATGCTACCCATTTTGGGAGCAGAGAGGATCATGGAGGATGAAGCTGAGAGCTCGTATTATCCCCCATGGGTGTTGCGCTGGAAGAGAAGTGCAAAGGAAGGATCCTTGGTGTTTAAGGAACTGGTGGAGCGAGTGCGAGTGATTTCGATGTTGTCGTGTGATACACTTCGGATTCACGAGCCGGAGCTGAGGGAGAGACCAGTCCCCAAGTGGTCGTTTGTGGCCTACAGCCACTACAGATCCGTGATGGAGTCTGTTGCAGGATTCTTGGAGGACCTGGAGAAAAAGAAAGAGGAGATCACCGACACGCAGAGGGCGGCAAGCTGGAAGAAGGTGGTTGCGAGTGAGACTCGAAGCGGTGTTGTGTGGATCTGCAAGTGTAAGTGGCACTTGCCGACCGACTATGTGGTGAGGTTCAACTTGACGTTGCCTGCCGACATGTGGCAGCAAGCCTTTGGGATCATGGGTGAGAATGTTGGGAAACTCGAGAAGGAGGAAAAGGACCTGAAGCGGATCCTCAAGGCTGCAGCGGAACAGCAAGACCGAGAGTTCGAGGAAGCTGAGCGAAAGCGCAAGCGCATCGCCGACCTGTCAGCTGCCGAGGAAGAAGCTGCTAAGAGAGCAAAGCTGGAAGCCGAAGCGGTTCGCTCGCCTGTGTCAGTTGTACCATCTGAGTTGGATGCAGCAGCTATCGCGCAGATTGCTGAGCGTGTGAAGGCAAGCTTTCGTGTTGCCGATTTGGAGCTGATGTTGGAAGAGAAGAAGAGAAAGGTTGGAGACCAGCCAACTGAGAGGCCTGCGGAGACGCCAGCTGAGCCTAGCCGATCTTCGCAGGATGTGATGATGGAAACGAGGACGGCTGAGTTGGCGGAGATGAAGGAAGCCGCCAAGGAGCGCCGCGCCAAGTTGATGGAGTCAACTGGAGCTGGCGAAAAGAAGGGCGAAGAGGATGAAGAATGAACTGAGATGCTAAGTGATCTCAGTGGTTGGGTGGGTGAGTGAAACCCGCAGCCATTTTTTTGGAAGCCATGGCCGCGTTGCCGCCATGGAGCGCCCGCGATTTTTCTGGTTAGTGTGAGCCCTTGTTTCAGTGCATGAGAAGTTTGCAAAGAGGAGGCAAAATGATGATGAAACTCAACGAGGGACTCTATAGCCCCTTCTGCAAGGCGTCTGATTGCCACCTCTGAAGACGTTTTTGGCTGATGGTACGCTGGAAGAAGCGAAACTATGAAGCCAATCTTTTCCTGAAGGATCAGCTAGCCGATGCTAGTTGGTGAGTTTGGTGACCTGGAAGATGCGAGACTGAGGAGGAGTACCACGACAAGGTCGAGTGCTGAGTGGGAAACATCTG
>CAJNDS010002714.1:97715-122715 GCA_905221605.1 Symbiodinium natans | reverse complement strand
TGCCCCGCATTCTGCCGCCATCACAGCTTTACAACGGCATTGCCGCAGCTTTGCTGGAAGCTGCGCGGTTCGAGTTCGAGGCTTCTTGGCAGGTTCCTACACAGGCGGCGTGCTGGCAGTGGTTGGCATGAGCGACAAAGGTTTCTGTAAAGGAGGTTTCAAATTGTTCTGGAAGCACATTGCTCTGCCGACAGCCGTTTTAGGTGTAGTCTTGACTCAGAGCTCAAGCGCTCTGTCAGCTTTGTGCATCACCAAGGTGATTAGCTCTGTGTGTCTCAGCTGGGCGAAAATGCCCGGAATGGCAGGGCTGAAGGATGCAGACTTCTCCACCATGCAGAAGCTGGAAAAAGTTCGCATGGTGAGGTGGTGGATATAGTAATGACAAGCTTCCTCCTGACAGACCCACCAAGAGGACCATCTTATCTGGTCTTCTCGAATGGGGGTTACTTGTGCTATGGTGAGGCTCTCCGCCCCGTGCCAGGCTTTTGTCAGGAGCATGCTGGGTCGGCTCACACGGCGGGAAGATCTTGAGCGTTTTCTTGGACTTCCAATGACACACCATATTCGCCTTTCCTTGTGGGCCATGTCTGCTTTTATGGGCCTTTTGTTTGCCTTGTTTGCCTTTTTGTTTTATTTGCCTTTTTGCCTTGTTTGCCTTGTTTGTCTTGTTTGGCTTGTTTGCCTTGTTTGCCTGGTTTGCCGTTTGCTTGTTTGCCTTGTTTGGTTTGTGTTTCTTGTTTGCCTTGTTTACCTTGGCCTTGTTTGCCTTGTGTGCCTTGTTTGCCTTTGTTTTTTTTGTGTCTTGTTTGTTTTTTTGTGCCTTGTTTGCCTTTTGTGCCTTGTTTGCCTTTTGTGCCGTTTGCCTTGTTTGCTTGTGCCTTGGTCTTGTTTGCCTTTTTTGCCTTGTTTGTCTTTTGTGCCTTGTTTGCATGTTGTGCCTTGTTTGCCTTTTGTGCTGTGTGTGTGGTCGGAGTGTCATTTTGTTTCTCTCACAGATGGGTTGTGCAAGCGAGAAATGTGAAGGAAAACAAAGAAGATTCAGGCATCATCGCTGCCATTAGGGTTTGAAATTGGTGTTTTTGGGAGCTGCTTTTGGAGCTTCAAAAATGTGTTTGCGCCGCTTCAAAGGGCCTCCACAGTATGTGTTGCTTTCACGCAAACCCGCACCCTTACTTGCAGAGCATTTGCCGCGCAAGAGAATTCCCCATTATCAAAGGCGTCTCTATCTGAAAAGACTTGCATTTGCAAGTCTAGCTTTCTCTGACATCTCTGTCTGTCTACCACTAAACAGCATAAAAGCTTCAAGTTCAGGCCCTTTCTCTTTGCCATGGTACTTTCCAATATTGAAGAGTTCTACAACATTGCAAGTACCATCGCTTGTACCATTGTTTGTATTGCTGTTGTCACCAACAGCCGTATCTTTCACATCATTCAATTCACTCATTTGCTGGCCAAACGTTTTTGGAAGAAGGCGTTGAAAGCCAGTCCTTCTGCAGCTCGACCTGAGATCATACGGACAGGCAAGCAACTTCCCTTCCTACAGGAGGTTCCTGGGTCTATTTTTCGGGCTTGAAGCGACGAGGGTCGGGATCTTTGAAACATACTACTTACAAATTCAAACGCAGCTTTCAGATGTGCAGATGCGGTTCTTGAGTGCTCATCAGGAATTTTGCAGTTAGAGTAATCCAGCAGTCGTGTACTCAGAGAGATAAAAATGGCCGCAGTAAGATACCCCTTTGTAACTTAGGATCTCAGTACTGCTTCATGTGGCTTCTTTGTTTTCTTCGTTTTGAAAGTGCTGGAACGGTGCATTGCAAACACAAGCCAGTTGATTCATGTGTTATGTTTGAATGAGCTGCCACACGTCTTGGAAGCAGCCAGCATGTCTTCGTCGCGTGTTTACGAACCATGATGTAAGTTAACTTTCAATAAAGCATATTGAGACTGAACGAAAAATACGCTGGGCAACTCAGTCTGTTTTGGTTTGTAGACTTTGTGTTGCTTGGTTCGTCAGTAGCTTGCCGCCATGTCGGGCGCGATGACAGAGCGTGGTGCGCTCCGGCCGCCAAAGCTGGCACAAATGCTTGGAGCTGAGTTCTTCTGAAGTTGCTGAGAGCAGGCCTCGCATGGCGGGATTATACGATTACACACGCAAACCTGTAAAGGCTTTCATGTTCAGTCATCTATGATATTGATGCTTTGCATTCATATATTCATATATGCATCTTTTCTTCATCCCAGCTGCAGGCCGCCGGCCGGGCCGTCTGGTGCCGCAACAGCACGCTCAGCCTTTGCCAAGGTGCCAGTCCGCACGCTTCGGCTTCAGTGAGTTCCAAGCCAGTTTCTTGTATTGCTCCATTTTTGCTGCACGTGCCAAGAGCAACGGATGTCCAACATGTGTCACTGCTGCACAGGGTGAGAAGTCAGTTGCACAGCGCAATGATCTGACCCTGCCAGCGCACGATCGACGAAGCCGGGGTCAACTATCTCAAGGGCGCGAAGGCTGTGCATGCTGTTGTTGTGATTGCACCATACAACATTCGAGGCATATAAGATCGCGTGTCTTTGTTTTGACAATTGGATTTGTATCGGGTCAGGCTTCGGTTTCCGTCAGCTTTGACAGCATCAGGGTCAGCAATGGCTGGCCAGCATCGTTGTTGAACGTCTGATGTACCTTGCAGGTGGGCTCTGTGACGGGCTACCTGATGGTATCTGGCACAATCCTGGGCAAGCCGCACACTGGGTGGGAAACCCATGTCTTGATAGCTGGGAAGTCCGATATTTTGGGAGCGTTGCTTCACGCTTCCTGTAATTCATGCCGGAAATGGTAGTTCCCCGATGATTGGACCGCAGTCCTTCCCCATGGATTTTCTTCAGAGGCGCCCTTCGTCCACGCCGAGAAGGCCCGCAAGCTGCAGTTAGCACACATTTTTCCGTGCCGTTCTCTCATGAGTTTATGCATGGTTGCACAGAAGTGCTTTGATGGTGGCTTGCCAGGACCCGTTTTGATTCGATCTCGGAGATGGTGCGCCCCAAGCTAACTTGATCTCAACTTCTTTTTGCTGCGTTTGCGTGCCTACAGTTGGCTCAAGCGTGATTTCAATGGTTGATAGCTCTGGGGCTGCAATGTTTCTTCCTTCCGGCTCACATGGTGAAGGCCTGCATATGAGAAATGCGAGCCCAAGCTCATGAGAAACAGACGCAACACACAGTGCTGCACATAAGACAATGCACGCAAAGAAACACTGCAGTCGTCTAACTTGCACAGAATCTCGGCAGGACAGGAGTGCCTAGAGACCGTAGCTTTTCATGAGTATAGGGTTTAGCCCTCAGAAGTAGGGAAGGCCTTGAAGCCTCTTGAGCCCTGGACCAGCACACCTCTGACGTCGATTTGATGCTTGTAATGGGGACCAGTCTGCAGGCACCATATAATAAGCCGTAGCTTATGGGACATTCATGTGCTTAGCTTGCTTCAAGTTCCAGCCGACTCCAGGCAGAGGCAGGGAACCGGACCTACAGGGAGGATGAGCTGGGGCTTTGTCTCTGGATTGGGTACCAATTGATTTTCGTGTATCGTCGCATGGCTCAAAAGGGAGGACGTAGGGAACTTGGCTGGCGATAGAGCGTGTGGGACTCAGAATGAGGTCTTTGGTGATAAACGCTTGCACACTTGAGTGGCTGATGCGCAGGAGAGCCACTTGAGCAAAGAATCTCGCGACAGTCCGATTGTGTTCGTAAAGAATCACGAAGTTGCACGAAATCTTTCGTGCTAGACGTACATGGACGCATCAGTTCTGATTCTATACTGTATCGCTACGGCCCTACTGCGTGTGTCTGTATGGGGGCAATAGCACCTCCCTCTGAGGTGCCGTCCTGTCCGTCCCTTCTCGGCTTCTCCGTGGAGAGGCCAGTTGCAGCTCTCAGGAGGAAGATGTGAGTTAGGAAGCCTCCTGATGGCCTCTATCTTGCACATTGGTCATGAGGTGTAGATTTTCATTGGTCGTTGTGACGCTTGTGCTTCGTCAATTCGTGGTTTTGGAGATCCTGTACTTTTGCAGAAGCTTCGGATGTCTGCATGCGCTTGAGTTCGTCACTTTTACAAGGTTCATGCGCGATTCTGAAGCCGCGATTCAGGAAACCAGGGTTAGGAAACCAGGATTCAGGAAAACAGGCGATTCAAGAAATTGCCCGATTAAGGACATTGCCTTCACGCGAATACAGGAAACGGCGATTCAGGAAACCACGTGATTCAAGGAACTGAAAACACGCGATTCAGGAACCACGCGATTCAGGAAGCTGAGTGCATGCGATTCAGGAAACGACAGGAAACCACGCGGCGGAGGGGGGGGGGCATGATAACGTTCATGTCAAGCCCGCTTTGAAACATGCTTGCAGTTTCTCGAGTCCAGGGTTTCCGAATCCGCGGGTTCCAGTTTCCTGAATCAGCTGGATTCCCGACTACTGGTTTCCCGAATCCACGCTTTAGAATACTCGGTTTTGAGTTTTTGAGTCCCCGGTTTCCGAATTCGCATTTCCCAGTTTGCTGAATCAGCGGGTTTCTCGCATAACCGAATCCGTGCTTTCAGTTTCCCGAATCCGTTGTTTCCAGTTTCCGAATCAGGTTTTCCAGTTTCCGAATCCGCTCCTGACCCTTTTTCAAGGTGCTTGCTGTTTGACAGGCATCCGCTTAATGCTGACCGTGCGCCGTTGCAGTGCTGCCCTCAGCACTGAGCAAATGGCCAAATTCAGGTGGAGGACGGCGTGGACCTGGGATTGTGCAGTAGCACGGGCAAGGCAGCATTTTGAAATGGTCATGTTTCCGATGGTGCCCGGCTGAGCATGCTTCCCAGGCTTGTCCTGGTGACAACGCTCGGTGTACGAGTCTTGCCCTTACCTTCTGCCTTGCCGAGTCGAATTCCTGGGAAGCGCCGGCGCTTGAACCATACACTATAGCTTGACCTCCAATGCAGGAGGAGGTTGCGCCTGTAAAAGTGCTGTTAAACAGCTGCGATTGAAACAAAATCTGCATCAGGGCCCCTGAAGCCCCGAACGGGCAGCATATTTCCCGCTCGCAGACTCAGGCCCCTTGGTTCAGAAGGACAGTGTAGCCGTGTCGTTTGACTCTGCACTATCATGAGCGGGTGCTTCCCGTGTGCTGCAATGGCTGAACTGCTGAAGACTGTCAGAGCCGCCTGGCCGATGCTCTCCAGAGCGATTCGAAGTGGGCAGATTCTGCACCCCCAGTGTCAGTTGCAGACGGCAGACCCGGATGTTCACTGTGACTATGATGTGGCCGTTCCTATGTCTGAAGGCTACTCGCTTACAGCGAATGTGTTTCGATCCAGGGCAAGGATGAGCACCGGTGCCCCAGATCCCGTGGTCATGTGCGCGCACATATACGATAACCACATTACACCGGCGCTCAAGCGAACGCCGCTTGGTGGCCCACCACAACAGTACAGACTCATTCCGCAAGGCGTCCCCCATCCGACCTTTTCCGAGTTGACGAGTTGGGAGTCTCCGGACCCAAACTATTGGGTGGCCGCTGGTTACACGCTGGTGAACCTGAATTTACCCGGGTACGCCAACAGCGGAGGTGCAGCCAGAATCCTTTCGACGAAGCAGGGTCGCGACTATCGCGAGGCAATCGAATGGGTAGGCCGGCAGGATTGGTGCACCGGCTCGGTGGGTCTGCTTGGTGTCAGTTACCTGGCTATCAGCCAGTACTTTGCGGCTGCGGAAGGCTTTTCCGGGAAGGGAGCCTCCGCACTGAAATGTATGGTGCCGTGGGAAGGTCTGACGGATGTCTACCGTGATGTGGCGTGTCCGGGTGGAGTCAACGGGACTGGCTTTCTCAACTTCTGGTGGCATACCGAGGTAAAGGAGGCTCTGAATCAAAGCGTTGCGGAGTTCATTGCCAATGAAGGTGGCATTCCTCCGGAGTTGATAAGCAAGCATCCATTGATGGATCAGTATTGGGCGGATAAGGCGGTTGAGCTTGAGAGAATTGATATACCGATGCTTGTATGCGGGTCTTTCTCAGATCACGAGCTGCATACACGGGGTTCTCACAGGGCTTTCCGTCGAGTGAGTTCAGAAAAGAAATGGCTTTACACCCACAGAGGTGGGAAGTGGTCAGAGTTTTACTCCCCGTCAGCTCACGATCTTATCAAAGATTTCATGGACCATTTTCTCAAGGGTGATTCGAACCGCTTTGAATCCCTGCCGCCAGTGCGCCTTGAGATCCGGAGCAGCCGTGAGAAGGTGCACGACGTCAGATGGGAGCACGAGTGGCCCTTAGCCAGGACTGACTACAAGTTGTTGCACTTGAGCGAGCAGGGTCTCGGGCCGAAGGTGCCCGCCGAGTGTGAGCGCTGCTATGACGGCCAGCGCGGCCAGGCAGAGTTCGAATACACCTTCGCTCAGGACACCGAAGTAAGTGGCTTCATCAACTTGCGTTTATGGGTCGAGGCGCGCCCATCTTCCACACACGCTGCCTGTCCGGACGACATCATACTCTGCGTGGCCGTAGACAAGCTCGGTAGGGACGGTCAAGAGGTGCGGTTCAACGGAACTGTTGGCATCCAGGATGATGTGGTCAGCCGAGGCTATCTGCGGGTCTCGCGCCGAGAATTCGATGCCAGCCTGTCGGTGGACTGGTGGAAGGAACCGAATGGCAGCAAAGTTCAGCCACTGAAGAGTGGAGAGATTGTGCCCATTGAGATCACACTGTGCCCGGCGGCTACTTTCTTCAGTGCGGGTGAGGGCTTGCGTCTGGTGATCTCATCCTATGACACCTGCCCATCGCCCGTCTTCACAAAGGATTTCGCCAGCAATCAAGGCCTCCACGTGTTGCATATGGGGGGTCGCTTCGACTCAAATCTCAGCATCCCGGTCATTCCCAGCGCAGAAGGTTGAAAGCAGCGTGAACCAGCTAGGCAGGAGGAGTTCTGAAGGGCAGCGGCGGGGACGTTTTTTCCCCACTTGGGGTTTGCCTTGCCTGTACAGGCGGTTTCTTCGGGCTTCGGAGCGGTTGTTTTATCTCAGATGCGCGGTTTCCACGAAAGCTGGGAATGGCACGTCGGTGACATTCAGACATCCGCCCTTTGATTGTGAGGTCGTGTATTTTCCTGGATCTGTGATGAGTCACGACCCACCTGCAAGGGAAGCAATGCATCCGGCTTCCTTTGTTCAGACACAAAGAGCCGCTCTAGTGCTGTTTTCAGCCATGCTCGGCACTTCCTGTTGTTTGCAAAAGCCTTGCGGCGGTTGCCTAGGACCTTCAAATGGAGGAGCGGCGGAAGCTAAAGCTGGGCCCTCGTTTGATTGGTCTGACGCAGAGTTGTATTGATGATGGTCCTCAAACGTAGATTTCAACTCCTCTCTCGATGCTGTCAGGCTGTGGTACATAGCAGCGCTGGTGCTCCTGATCATCCTGCTTGCCCGACCTGCTTGGATGCGCAGTTTCTGAGACTTTGAGAGATTCACATTCTTCAGATGCTTCCGAGAAGTGACTGTGCCCACGGCAGGACAGTGATGAGAATGAAGGCACTGAAGGACATGGTTGGCTTACATGTTTGGGTACATAAGGCTTGGCCTTCTTTTGGCTGGCTCTTAGGACTTTAACTTCTTGGGTTTCTGTAGAAACTACAATAAGGAGCCTAAAAGTTAAACTTCTAGGAGGGGTTCAGAAGTCAGCCAAGAAGGAACCCCAAGCCAGAACTTTCGCAAATGTGATAGACCCAAACATCACCAAACTTGATCGGTGAGACTGCAAGTAAGCAGGTCTACACCCAATCACAGGTAGGACCAACGTGTTGACTCCCAGGACCCCCATGGCGCCTGGAGCTCAGACCGGTATGGTTCCTGAGTCGAAGAGAGATTTCAGTGCGACTAGTTTCGTCATCTTGCATCTTGTTGCCGTGGGGATGACTGATACACTATGACTTTCTGTACAGAACGCGCGCGGCTTCAGCCGCTTTGAAGACCCAAGACCCCAGAAATCCGTTTCTGCATATGCTAGAGAAACGAGGCGATGTTGCTTATGCTTGTCGACACACTGGCCCTGCTGGGCCTTTGCCTGGACAGCGACCACGACATGTTCGCTACCAAGAATTTGCAGTGAACGTGCAGTCCGTCGGAGGCAGAGATCGGATCTCCGAATTTTGGGCATCTCTAGTTCACAGTACACGTTGATGTGTTTCTGCACACGGATTGTGTTCAGTCTGCAGTGGTCAGAATTTCGGTTGTAGCAAACCATTGCCCCGGCACGCCTAGGCAGTGCTGCAAGAACTGCGGCTGCGAGCCTAGACACGTTTCACCACCCTGCAGATTTCTGTGGCCCAGTTGTGCCTCATTCACTCGAAAGTGCTGTTGTCCATGATCCCGTACATGCATGTCTACTTGCACTGCAGAGAAGCGAAGCACGGAGCTGAGTGCCCAGCTAGGGGGTTTTGGGTTCGTATAGGAACATTGCACAGACTAGCGCTCCTGGCTGTGTTGCAGTTGGATTCGGATCTCCAGTGCTAGGCATAATGGCCTTCATTGGTGGCGCGCTGGACTGGTCAGGGCTTCGAATTGACCTCACTTTCTGCAAGGGTCTCCCGTTTCTAATGGCAACAGAGTCCCTTGAAAACAGGCTCCGTCGCAAGAATATGTGGGGATTCCCCTTTCATGAAGAGAACACTTTAGGGAACATAATACATCTCCGCGGGAGGATGCGAGCATAGCCGTGGAAGCCTACAGCAAGGCCAAAGTGGAGGCACTTGCTCAGAAATCCCACAAGCTTCTTGTTTACATGGGAGTCGCTTGGCCTTTCAGCTCAAGTTACCTCAAGCCAGTGCTTGCACATGGCAGTTTTCCTGGACCTCTACGCCTCATATTTGGGTCTTCTTCATCTCGCATCTGGCTGCGAGCTCAGCACAAAGGCTACGGCTGCGTTGAGACGCGAATCAAATGAGGTTCAGGACAACTGTTTGTGTCAGAAACTTGTCGCCATACCTTTTGTCACCTTCCAACTTCTTCCACCTTCCGCTTGTCTCCTGTGCATCGAGTACAGGGCTTCGCAGCGGCAGAAATTGCGGGGCGCCCGGACATTTTGTGGTGGATTCTTCACAGGGACGAGGGGGCGCTTCTTTGCTTCCTGAAGGCAAGACTTGGCAAACATTAGTAGTTGTTTTTGGATAAAGGATGGCAGTTTTATGGTTCTCCGGGCTTCATACCTACTGTAGCCGTGGCCGTCTGCAAGCATTGGAGTCGGAACTGCGAAGCCTGGCCACTGCAGATTCCAAGGCATGGGCGGCACTTTGCTTCGTCGCCCGTCCCCCAGCACCCTCAGCGTCA
Source organism: Symbiodinium natans (assembly GCA_905221605.1). Classification (NCBI taxonomy): domain Eukaryota; class Dinophyceae; order Suessiales; family Symbiodiniaceae; genus Symbiodinium; species Symbiodinium natans. The sequence continues at coordinate 113,373 of CAJNDS010002714.1, read as the reverse complement.
CCGAGCCATCGTCCGCAATCCCAAGCTGCTGCCAGCCCTGCTGCCAGCCCCGGGGTTCCCTGCGCTCCAGCGGACCTTGCGTTCAGAAGCGTTGCCTCCGAAAGTCAAGGAAATGTGCCTTTCTGGCAAAGGTGTGCTCGCGAATCGAAGACCAGGCCATCAGCATGACCGAGGAGGTCTACATAGCAACACAGGCTTGAGACTCAGAACTTAGCCACTGAAAGATGCTTGAGTTTGTCCAGTTGCTTGTTGTGCCCTGGTGATTCTTGAGCTAATGCCTCGAGCACGGTAGAAGGTGCACTACTCACGAGATGGGCGTACTTGCTGAGAGTTGTGTCAGTAGTGATGAGTTTTCGTGGCCAGGAGGAGGCTCGGGTATACGGTGCTGCCCTGCAATGGTCGGAGCGGCGTGGCGGGTGCGCGCTGCCAGGGGGTCCGAAGGATTGTGGGAGACACTTTGAAGGGTTGTGTAAGTAGCGCTTGATATGGTCAAGTTGTTTGCTTTTGCCGTTTTCGGAACTGCGGAACTTTTGACGGTGCTGGCTACTACCATGGCACGTTCTTTGCAGAATGAAGTTTGTGTGAAGTTTGCGTTTGCAAAAGTAGATGTTGAGTTTGGGGGGGCTGATCAGGCCCCGTGCCGAACCAACGGATTGCTTCAGCGAAGTTAAGGTAGGGCTGTTGAAAATGACGGATGCTTGCGGTAACTACAAACGCAGAGTTGCAGATTCCTGTGCTTTGACACCCGGCTTCTCCCTTGGCTTTTCGCCCCGTGGATTTCTGCCTCGGGGGGCGAGGCTGGGTCTGCAGCAGTGACCTTACGCGATGTTCCCCCCCCTGTGAGTGAAGTTTCCGATGCAATTCTTGTGCGAAACTTGCGGCGAAGTGTCGGGCGTGAAGTTTTCTGGCGAAGGTTTTTAGAGTCTCGGTTTGACGTTTAAGAAAATTTCGGTGCCATGTCTGGCACTGTTTTGACGGGAGCACATCCAAAACGGAGCTAGACGGGCCTAGAATCTTCGTCCGCCAAAAAGAAGCCACGGCAACAGGTGGAGGTGCTCCTGGCTTTCCATGCACAGACAGATCGACGAAGCAATGCAGATGTCGATGGACGATTGGTCACGCGAGGAAGAGAGAGGTCAGGTCACGAGGTTATCACTTATCAGTCCGAGCCATCGGGATCCTTTGTGCAGCCTGAGTCAGTGATCTTGAGAAACTTAAACAGATATGAAATGTGATTTTTCGAAAAGCCTGCCGGCACGGCACCGCCCTTCTGTCATTGCGGTCACTAATTAGACTCGAGACCGGCTCGGCTACCAAAGCTCAGCAAAATCATCAGTTCGTCTACCAAAGATCACCCAAATCATGCCCCAAATCGCCAGTTCGGCTATCAAAGACCACCCCCACACGTCCTGAGGATGGCGAGTCCGACGTCGCTGGTCAAGGAGGTCCCTTTCCGAGCCTAAGATATCTTATGCCGATTGCAGGATTATTCGGCGCACTTGGCATTAAACAGTGATGTGGCAGGTTGCCGAGGCATACCCTGGCAGTCCGCACAAGCTTCCTTGAGAGCTCTGAATGCGAATGCAGAGAGCGCACAGACCCTTGCTACTTCAATGTGCTGCATTACCACGAGCAATCCTGGGTAACAAATTAAGGCTATCCGGCCAGCCATCAGACTTTGCAGATTACTCGGCACAAGTATGAATAGCTGGAAACTGACATAGGAAGGTACGTGTGTGTTTGGGATCTTACGTTGACTTGGCAAAACGTTCTGCCCCTCCAATAGATAGCTGCATCTTATGTCAGCGATTGGCACATGCCGCGAGAATCCAAAAGAGCAGAGACCAACGTCTGCCAAACTGGACGAATGTGGATACAACGGGAGAAGTTGGGTTGCTCTGGCCGAGCAGTCGGTTGCTGTTGCGAGAGGATGGTACTTTTGCCTTAGCGATCGGCTGGTGTGGTATGATTGAGCATGTTCAGGTGTTGACCCAGAGGCAGACTTTTTGTTGGTGCTTGGTTCATGCAGCTCTCATTACAGGTTGTTGAGTACCTGCGCCAGCAGCATTCGCCGCTTGGGCTTCTTCGCGCAGAATTTTTGGCTTGGCTCTCCTCGGGCAAAAACTGCGATCACAAATTCCTGCGACAAGCTATTGCGAATCCCTGACCATGGCCGGACGAAGATCTGCCAGGTCCCAAGACTATTCTGCAGCATCCTTCTTTTCTCCTCTGTCAAGTTATTCCTGGTTGAGAAGCCCCCTGCAGTGTTACACCGGTGTGCCCGGAAACGTGCTCTCACATCTTTGAGCACTCGTCTAAGGATACCAGTAGGCACCGAAACTTGCACCACATCGCAAGTGCACCTCAAAACATGCTGACCAAATAGCTACACAAAGACCCTGAACCTTGTGCGGCAGTGCTGTCTCACAAGTACCCATCGCGAGCTCTTCAACAGTCCTAAGCTGCCGCTCAGATTCTGCCAGCCCTTGCTGCACTCCTGGCCCTTGCAGCCGTGGCGCCACCCCCAAGTCATGATTTATAATTCTTCTCTCTCTCGCTCCATCTCTCTCTCTCTCTCTCCCTCTCTCTCTGAGTTCATTCAACATCCTTGAACTTGCGCCCCAAAGAAGGCTTCTCTGGGACTCAGGCACAGCTCTCCTTCGGAACAACCTTCGTGGCACCTCCATCGTCCCGCACCTCTCAGGCAGTGCGAGTGGATGGGGAAGAAAGTGTGTGGTTTGTCTTGCGGGATTTCCGGGATCAGTGGGGCGGGGGGGCCGGCAACGTATGGATGCTCTCAGTGCCACGACGTTGCAGGCGCAGAGCAATGCGGCAGTTGCTGGCGTGACCGCACGGGACTTGGACCATGTTTGTAGAGTTAGCTTGTTGTCATGGGCGCTCTTTCTGCTGTGGCAGTGCAGGTGCCAGGCACTGGTGGTCGAGTCAATGGTAGGCCCCGCCGCAGGCTGGCTTCCTCTTGGTGGAGCCCGCGCACGCCAACGTCTGGTGGGATGCCGACCTGGCATGTCTTTGGAAGAGTTGGCTCTTGGAGGGCCCAAACTGCCACAGAGCAGATTGTGCTTTGCACGATGTTGCACAGCTCCATGCAAGAGAGGGTGTATTTTGCGATGAGTGTGTGCATGCAGGAGATCTTCCCATACTCTGTCAGCATCTCCTTCGCAATCATCTGGGGCACGCTCCCTCAGCTTATCCTCCCTGCTTGTGGCTTCTTTGGCATTGAGCAGCATGTACGCTTTGAGAGCTGAACAGAGTAGCCCTCGCTGCGGTGTGAGGCATCATCCTGGGGTTCGTGCTGCTCCGCCTTCAGGAGGAGGGGGGGGCCTCCTGGGCTCCCGCTACTGCAATCACCCGGAATCCTTTAATTTCTTTTCTAGAACAGGTTCTCAAGGCTCTCGAAGGGTTTAAGGTTCGTGCTTCTGAGCCGCGACTGTGGCGTGAGGCCTTCCCCGAGTGAGACGAACTGTCGCAGTTTTCTTCGAGCCTTATATGGCTGGAACCTGAGCTGGAGGGGCTCAGAAATGCTCAGAAGACCCAGCAGCGCTCGCGTGGCAAAAACCTTGAGATCTCAGCAAATCTCATGAACATCTCAAGACAAAGCCTCGCCTCCCCCTCGAATGCCACATGCAAAAACTGCGCAACTCAATCTTCAAAAGGACGGTGGCACAAAAGTGAGTACAAGTTTGAACAGAATTGTGAGAGAAATGTAGAAGTCAGAAGACACCGGAGAAGTACTCCAGGAAATCAACCAGTGAAAAGACCGTGCTCGTACGGGCAAAAGCACACAAGACACTGCCGTCGAAGTCAGGCGAATGGCCCAAAGATCCATAGCTAAAGCAAAGCACAGGGTCATTAGCTGCTCGAGTTGGGCAACGCCAAAACCCTAAACCCGAAACCCCAAACCCTAAACCCGGCACTACACCCTAAACCCTAAAACCTAACCCCTAACCAACAGCGGAGTGGTGTTATTTCTGTCTGGCCAAGGCCCTGGTGTCATGACTCCGCCTTTGAGCGCCGCTGGCCACCAGGAAAAAGAATGCAGAGAGTCCCTCTTTGCTGGGTTTTGTGACTCAGAATACCAAATGGTGCAGGGAGTGTTCATCAGGGAGTGTTCAAGGCTTACCTTTAGGGCTGCTAATGAGAAATGGACATATTCTGGATTGTAGATGTTTCGTTTTGGTGGTTGAGGAGAGTGCCGATGCAATTGCAAATTACTGCCAGCATGTTTCGTCTCAGTGGATGCATACGGTCAAGCTTGACTCGTTCTGCTTGGGCAGGTGCATGGACCTGGTTGGGCAGGTGCCTTGGCAAAGCACAGCCACGAAGCAGTCGCTAGATGGTCTCTCTTGGTGGTGCGTTGATGACATCTTGCATGGTTCCTTTGCCGTACACAGAGCTGCCTTGATCTTCGCGGTCTCCTGTCGTGCCGCAGCGGATATCAGCAGTCAGCATGAGTCTGGATCCCGTTTTGTTGGGCGTCTTGGCTCACAGCAACTCGCCGAACAAAAAAAGTAGTCCGTCGTGTTTTGGTATGGTAGAGCAGCAAGCCTGCGAGGCTTTCCGGTTGGTCTTATCTCGTCTGAGATGCCGCTGCATGGCCCGAAGCTGTAATTCTGCTTGGCAAGCCAAGTGATAGCCACCAGCATATTGTCCACCCGTCTCCGCTTGTTCTTGCAATGCGGTGCCTCCAATGGCCAGCCTACTGCACCTTTGAAGAGCTTGAGAGGTTAGTTGAGAAAGATGTCTCCTTTTGCTGGAGGATGCTCCCAGAGAAGTGCAGACTCCTGCGTGTCCCTCTCGTGATATGACTCACATTGATGTACTCCATGGAAAACCAAACGGTTTGTCTGAGCTACAGCTGCCTGCCATGGTCACAGAGTTTGCGCTCCAAAGGCACCGCGAGACCGCTGTGGATCTTCTGCGGGAGGTGCGACTAGGCATAATGTTCCTTCAAAGGCTATCTTGATGCAGGAGAGTAGACAGCTTGTATGGTGCTCCGTCTCACAAGCGCCCGCACAGAGAGGCCAAATGCTGCCAGCCTCACGGAGACACTGTTGTTTGGTCTAAGATGGTTTCTTGGCAGGACTGGGATGCCGTTGCGAGGTGCGCCGAATGGATATTGTCCACTTTGGGATGTTTTTAATGTTGAGCCATGTTGAGCCATATTGCATTACCGAGATTCAGACGACTTTCCTTAGATCTTCTTCCTCCCAGAGCCTGGAATGGAAGGCCTGAGAGCTTCGCCGTGCAGCAGGAGCAGGACCAGGACCAGGGGAACACTGCAAATCTTTTCCGGGGCTTGGAGCTTCTGGAATTCTGGGAGATGTGCTGCCCGAGAACACCACCTGAAACAACAATGAAGGCCCTTTATCCGTAAACCCCAAACCTTAAACCCCACACCTAAGCCCTAAACCCTAGACCCGAAACCCTAAACCCTAAACTTTAACGTGTTGTCTTTGACCAGAGGATCGCAGCGGGGACCCATTGGACGAAGTCTTGGCATGGCTGAACGTGGCAGATCTGGACCAGGCAGAATGATAGCTGGGAGGGTTTTAGGGGTTTAGGGTTTTTGGTTTCGGTTTTCGGTTTTCGGTTTAGGGTTTGTCTTGGATTAGCCCCCTTACTGTGGCTAGCACGTTCATCACGAAAGCCAACTTGCTCGCGATTGCTCTGGTTTACCCTGATGCTTCTTTGATCAAAACTAAACCCTGGGCAGTAAAGGGATGATATTTGGTGAACGTTTTGCGTCCAAGCGGTACTCCCAGGAGCTTCCAGTCTGCACGGTCGGGTTGCAGATACGGAAAGCGACCGTGGGTCGAGGAAAAAGACGCCTTAGAGCAGCCGACGCATAGATTTGAAACCTTGAGCCCGCAGGGTATGTGAGCTTGTAGGCTGGAGGACCCCTGAACGCCTGCTTGCCTTGATGTAGTTTGCATTTCCATTGTAGAACCATGCCCACCCCCCATCTGCAAGTGGTAGGGCACCGACCCATCCTCAATGGCAGCGGTGGCCCTTCGGGCTGACCGGCCACCTTCTTGGAAGTGGTTGGCTCGGCAGCCATCGCTGGATGCCGCGCCCAACGGGCCGCGCCCAACGGGCCGCGCCCAACGGGCCGCGCCCAACGGGCCGCAAGCTCGGCGGCTCGCCGCGCCTGAGGCCGCAAGCGTGGAACTCAGTCCACGCGTCCAGTGGTCGGACCGCTGCTGACGAACACGTGCTCGCGCCGCACCGGGCCGCAGAGACCGTGCAACAAATTTCCCAGAACAGCCCCCCATTGTGGTGCCGATCTTGCAACCCGGTGCAAACGCGAGCAATCAATTTTTTTTGCGGCACCACGGGTCGAGCTCCCAAACGGGGTTCCTACAGCCCACGACGTCACGGAACGACCGCTGGGCAGCTACCTACAAGCAACTACCACACAATCTACCGTGCCAAACGCACCAGGAAAAATTCAAAATATGTCGTTGAAACTGAGATACAAAACTGAACATGCACAAAGGCTTTGCGTACCAGCATTCAAACGCTCATGCGGCGACCTCGTTCATCGAAAGGTCCTTTAAATTGCTGCTGGGTCAGAAACCCATTAGCTTTTCAAGGAGACCTCTGGGTAAATGGCTGTCTACATTCAAAATGGATATTGACGAGTTGAAACTTAAGATTAAAAAGGAAATTGTTTAGCAATCGAAACATATGGATTGTTTGTATTTTTGCAAGGGACTCGAGCCTGGGCTGCAGCTCAACCTGTCCGAAGGTGCCTGGTTTGCCTGCTAAAAGGGATGTGCGGCCCGCCAGCGCTGCCCTCAGCTGTCCGAGCCCGCCAGGCCCTGGTTCTCCTTGAGGCCCAGCTCACGCAGCCCAGTTGGGGCTGGGTTGCAAAAGTCGGGCTTCAGAAACCCGGCCTCCGTTGCCTGTTGACCGTGTCATCAGTGAAACCCAGCGGACGGAGACTGTGGCCCAGGCCTCGGATGAAGTGGTTGGTCAGCGCGGCGCCCGCGTACGCGGCTGTGAATGCGGGCCCACTTGCAGAGTGCGCAGGTCTGCTCGGAAGGGCATCACGTCCACCCCCCGGCGGCCAGACTACGGGAGCGTGCAAAAACCATAGCGGTCACAGCTGCCACCGGACCCGGCCTCTATGACTCAACGGTGGTTGCAGGAGCTCTCAGTGAGCATCCGGGATTCCGAGCACGCGCCGCACTGTGGCGGAGAGCGCCCGAAGCACCAGCGACGACGTCGCTGTCCGCGTGCCCCTCTACACTGCAGTACGCGGAGTGGTGCTCCCTCATCCGGGCCCCACTATGCGGCTGCCCTTGTGGCCTTTGTTCGTCAAGCTCGTTTGCTCACCATTCAGGTTTGCCCCTCTCTTCTCCTCAGCCGCTTTCAAGTTCGGTCAAGTGAAAGGCGGAGGCTTTGTTTCTTCGCAATCGGTGCTCTCTTTGGCTTTGAGACCACCGTTCTGAACACTTCGACAGCAGTTCTCTAGTGGTTTCGCTCCGCCCAGAAGTGTGTGTGTGTGCAAGTGCGACGCAGGCGCAGCTTCTTATTTCTTATGACAAGCAGGACCCTCTAAAAACCCTACAGCAACCCCTAGATACTCATTGCCGATTACATCGGTTCGTGATTGCAGATCACACTGGCAAATTGAGCCGCTGCACTTGCTAGCCGTATTGGTCATGACTGCTGTGGTACTGGGTTCAATCAAGCTTCTGCAAGCTTTGCCAATTCTTGCGTGCTAGTAGTTGGTGCGGGCAAGCTGGGTATCTGTAAAGTGCAGAGACAAGCCGACAAGCTATCGACCTTCGTCTATGGCGAACTGCCCAGGACGATTTGCAGAACACACCTGAAAGAGGCCTCGACAGCCGAGCAAGTTTGTGCCATTTGTCATGTTCGTCCGGCAAGACCTCGATGTGTTCACGAGGGACGGCTGCGGCTGCATTCCCTCAAAGACCTCTACGAAGCCGGCGGCCTCAGTCCAATCCCGTTGTGCTGGTACGCAAGCCTTCATGCTCATGGCCGCTGAGGAAAGCAGTCCAACTACTGCGCCGGAGAGGAGGAGGAGGTCAGAGCAGCCCAGAGTAAGGGACGCAAAAGAGGGTACTTGAAGTATCCTCTCCTCGAATCGTGCTTTCTGAGCCCCTGCAGTTGATGCCTGGTGTGGATCCTGAAGAGCAGGCCCCCTGCTGAGGTTGAGAGAGGGCTGGGCGTTGGAGTCAGGTTTGGTTCTTTTGGGCAGGGGGTAACATGTTGTGATCTCAGCTCATGGCTGTTATTGGGATTGCTGACGCGATTTTACATGAGGATCAACACAGGATTGAGTAAGGTTCGGAAGCTCACAAACAGGGTCAGGGATGCAACTCTGAACCGAATTCGGTAATAAGTAGAGCTGCCTTACATGCTAACGGTTAGGCTTACATATGTTTGTGTGTTTCCGTGCAGGAGTGGAACCGCCGCTTTCAGCGCACTGGGGCCGCCGGCAGATTGGTTTCTGGGGCTGAAGAGTGGGTTCATCCGAACACCTTCATGTAGTCTCATGTGATCTCATGTGACTCATGTGCTCAATTAACGCGCACGTGGGTTTCGCATGTCTTACCTAGCTCCAGCCTTGTGGATGTTGATGCTTCCAGCCCTGTAGCAGTTGTGGCACCAATAGCCCATTGGCAGCAGGTTCTCGCAGCACCTCCATTCCCAGTCTTGCCCTGCATGCTTGCAGACAGGTGCATGGTCATAGTCATAATCCAAATACACTATGACCACCTATGATCTCATGAGACAGCAGGAACAGCAGCAACAACTCAAATCAGAAGTCCAAGGTGTCCTACCAAGCTGGAGACCGACCTTCGGACGACTTCATCCTGCGAGGCGGCTTAGCAGCCGCAGTTCCATCAATTCCCGGGCTGTTCGACATATCGGCGGACGCGTCTTTGGGCCTGAAGACCCGTGCTGCTGTGATGGCTTTCACTGGGAGTCCGAGTTGCAACGAGCGCAAGACCGGGCCAGAACTTGTGTCAGACCGGAAGGGTTCCTGCGAACTGCGAACCCCCCCGGCCCCCCCGTTGTTGAGAGTCCATATCTATCAGGTGAAGAAAACCGAAGATTGCCCGCAGTTGCCCATGCACGCAGTATCACACAGCGGGAGAGTGCACAATCCCGATCCCCAGCAGCTGGAACGGCGTGTCGTGCCCGCGCGCTAGAGAGACTTCGCAGGCAGCTTCGCAGGGGTTTGAAAGCAATTCATACAAAGGAGAATTGCACCAAGTACATGTCAGATAGAACCGGTAAACGGGTAAACCAGTTGATTTGCACCAAGTACATATCAGATAGAACCGGTAAACCGGTAAACCAGTACTTTTGTCCGCTGGCGAGATGGGATTTTGAAGCTGGGCGATGGGTTCTTTCTCTGCAAACGCCACGTTATTCGTACTGCAAGAACAAGGGTTTTGGGCAGCATCATGTGTCGGAAGGTGGTGGTGAGCGGAGAGTCGTGGTGTCCTCCGTTCGGCGCTGCGGCTTAGCCGAAAAGGCACGCTGAAGAAAGAGTCCAGGGTAGAAGTCTGAGGCAATGCACCCAACTTCGGATACCCTAACCCCGAAATCCTAAGCCCCAAACCCTTCGGCAGGTTGGGCTCCTTCTGTTCGTAGTCAAGCGGACTGCTTGTGTGTGAAGGCCGGCGTCAAGTCCGGGGATATCTTGGTGTCCATCAACGGCAAGAAGGCCCGAATCCTGCCCGGGAGCAGCGAGCCTTGCGTCGCAGTCCACATACGTAGCCCCCCTAGGGCCCCGAGATCTTTTGAAGAGTGCGCCTTTTGCAGGATTTTGCTGGGTCCTCGGCTGTGGACATCCACCGGAGGCAAGATTCATTCTGAGGGGGTTTTCCGCCCTCCAACTGCTTCACAAAGCCTGATGCCATCTGATGCTTATCCTTGAGCATGTCACTCCCTTTGCTTGCGTCTCCAATTCAGGATGCGGGCGCCGGTAACTCTGGTATTCCTGGGCTTCATCGGCAAATGGCATGCAGAGGTGCGGCTGAACACCAAGGACTCCCCCGAAAGGCTTGTTCATTTGTTTTGAGGGTTCTCCGAGTTGGGGGTCAAAGGGTTCTGCTTGAATTACAGTCTGTGGGATGGTGTGTCATCTCAAAGATTTCCGATGAGGAGTAGGTGGCACTTTTGCTCAGCTGACGTCCGCTCTTCCGAAAGTGCTCTTGCTCTGGCCCGGAAGGAGCGCTTGTGTGGCTTGCAATCGGAGGCTTCTTCGGGTCTGAGAGATTTGACGCACCTCTGCATTCAGCGGATAGTAGACATTGAGTACACTGAGCAGCTGTTTCTGTCCCGTGCAGATGCCCATAGCCGTGGGCCGACCCGATGCACCTCTGCAGGCAGGGGGGGGGGGTTCCTCTCAGATCATTGAGCCTTTTGTGAAAACCACGGTCCCTTTTTTACTCACAACAAACGCAGGTCTATGAGGAGATTGTCTTCCAGCCCACCACAGCGCCACTACTGTTCCGCGGCCGTAGTCGTTGCCCTGAATATATCAAGACTAGTCTGAGACTCAAGGGTAACCCTAACAGGGTTCATGGTTCAAGAAACCCAAGAAGGGAATATAGTCGCATAGGGTATATATGGGTATATGATCCCCAAAAATCTAGGATCGGTGCCTTTTCACATCCGAAGTGCCCAGGCTCGCGGTTCCGCCCGAGAGTGGGTCCAGGACTGGCAAGCTGCACATGTCGTCGCAGACGGCTCGGGTAAAGGGGCATTCTCTATACTGGTTTTGGCCGTTTTGTGTGTTCTTCTTGCGCGAGCTGGGGCTAGCAGCTAAACATCTCCTGACACCTTTGGGGTGAGCTCGAGAGATGCATCTGAACTCTTCAGAGTCTTCTGGCGCGCAGGCCGAAGCTCCCACTGCCCCAGGGAGACATGGGAGACGTGGACGAGGTGGACGACTCCAAGGAGACTACGGCTGACTAGACAGCTTCTTTCAGCTTCGCTTTTGGTCAGGTGTTTGAGAGAAACTGCCCTTCACACTCCAGCTGCAGGATGTAGCTTCGGACGCCACGCCCGAGGATGTGCTGGACCGCAGCTAGCCTGTGCTTTGAACACAAGAGCTGTAAGCAAGCCAGAAGGCTAGCTGCCATTTCCCCGAAGGTTTTGTTAATTCACCCTAGGTTCGATGTGGTGTGCAGGATTTGGCAAGGAGCCAGTCGACTTCTTCTCAGTCGGGCCACCGTCTTAGAGAGGTGTTGCCGCAGCTGCTATGCCGCAGGGACAGTCATGTGAGCGGTCTTGTTAAAAGCAGTGCACTCCTGATCTGGCAGCTGGTGAAGGAGGTCAAATGAGGTGGCATTCGAAAAATGCTGACGTTACAAGCATCCCAGCCTTTTGGCTGGGGATTCACGTCGGGTTCAAACAGGTTGGGACCCTCATCGTGGGGAGAAGATCCGTTGCCACAGTAACTCCTTCTGCCCATTTCTCTTGTTGTAGGCAGCGCGAGGAACTCAGACCTTCCTGAGTTCCGCCGCAGAGCGCGACTCTCCAAGCTTGGAGAACTTCTCAGCACTAAGTCAAGCAAGAAACGTCAGCCCGGCTTTGGTGGGGGCATCCGTCTGCCCGGCTGTTTAGGATATCGCGACTGTTTCCGGGTTGACTACAAGGTCAAGTTTCCGGGCGTGGCAAGAATATTTTAGTGTGTCGGCCACGTTGGAAGCAAGGTGGGGGAGGGGTCTGTTGAAGGAGGGCCCACACGGCTTTCGAACCGTTCGGGGGGTGGGGGTAACGCATTACAATCATTCCATCAGGTCCACATTCATAATGACTAGCAGAAGGAGTCGCGTTCATTCCTCGTCAGAACAGAAGAACACTTCGGTTGGGCCCTTCAGCTGCAGGCTGGCAGAGTCGTGCCTCAGAACCACACGTAGAGCCTCAAGAGGCGGACGAGGGATCCGACTCCTCGATGCTTTCAATGAGGAATTGAGAGATGTTCGGTTTCAGGATTGGGTCCTGATATTGATTCTGGGCTCAGGGTGTTTCAGGCCTTCATTGTGTTTACTCTTTCTGTCACTGCTGCCAGTTCCTGTTCACTACTCCAACTACTGCTGCTGCTGCTGCTGCTACTACTACTACTACTACTACTACTACTACTATCATTACTACTCCTACTACTCCTAATACTCCTACTACTCCTACTACTCCTACTACTCCTACTACTCCTACTACTCCTACTACTCCTACTACTCCTACTACTACTACTCCTACTCCTACTAAAACGGCGACGACGACGACGACTACAACGACAATTACAACTACTACGACTAGTACGACTACTACGACTACGACTACGACGACACTTCCAGCTACAAATCCTACATTATAAATCATGTCGGGAATCGACGCGTTCATTGCCAGGGCGAGGGTGCCAGCCTGGTTACGCCCCGCACCATCCAGGCAGACTGTCAGAGTTGCTTTTTTGGCCTTTCCAGCTGCACGCGGGGAATGTTGCAGAATGCCGGATCCACAAAACTCTGTGCAAACTCAGCAACGTGCGGAAGCAATAGGTGCCCTAAGTCTTTTAAACCCCAGAAGATGCTTACGGCCCTAACCCTCAAATCCCCTTGACGGATCCTCGGATTCTTAAAATGCCCTAAAGCACCCTAAGCCTCCCAACCTCCCACGGCTCCAGGCGCCGGTTTCCGCCGTCTACGAGCTCCGGGGCAAGGAGGCATTTCGGATCGCTCGACAAGCGCATGCTAAATGACGATGTTTAACTGTAAAGGGCGCCGCATGCCTTTCACGAATTCTGTTCATGCAGACTCTCTTGCTTGATCGTGCGGTTTGTGCATGTTCAGGCCAAGCGATTGGTGGAACAGATCAAAGCTGAAACCCGAAGCACTCTGCCGGATGCTAAGTGGCACCAGGTTTGCTGCTGTCTGAACTCGTTCAAAGATCTGCGGCATTTGGGTGTTTGCATGATTTGCAGATGTCTTGGATGGCTTGGCTTGGCAGGCCCTTGCTGACCTGCGAATCCCGACCGGTAACGTACGAGGCAGAGCGTGTCGGAGTGGCGTCGTTGCCCGCGAGATTCAAAATCGATGAGTATGGTGTCTCCCTGTCTCCCTTGAAGGAAGAGGAGGCCAGCCCAGTGATCCTCAGGTCGCTACCGCCCAGGCACGAGGGAGCAGGGTCAGGTATACGGACGTCATGACGTCTTGCAAAGTCGGTACTTCAGCGGGTTCTTATGCCCTTTTCCGACCAAGCCGTATTCGGGCCATACGGCCTACACGCCATCAGTTGCCTTGAGCTGCCACTGTCCAGGTTTGAGACCTTTGCGAGAACAGCGCAGGACTCAAGCACCCGAAATCCCAAGGCAAACGCCCGAAATCCCTATGCAGGTGCCCAATGTCCCAAACGCTTCGAAGTTTCCTCCGAAGGAGCGACGGAAGAAAGATGCGAAAGATGCTCTTCCCGAGCTCTGCGGCCTGGAAGCCTCCTGGTGCCTTGGCGCAAGTCCCACTCGAATCCTCAGGTAGACGCAGGCTGATCCAAATCATGGGCCTTTTTGGATTGCATGGGCCTTTTTGGATTGCTTTCTCAGCGTATATAAATAAATAAATGCAAATAAATAAATAAATATAAATAAATAAATAAATAAATATATATATATATATATATATCTGATTAGATATGTATGACCCAACAAGAAAGGTTCCAAAATGCAGATGAACCCTCCAGAGACCCTCCAAGGCATTGAATGCTCAGCGCATGAGCCACAGAACACACCATCAAAAGAGGCTCATCTCTCAGCCCTAGTTTGTGGTTCTGAATGAACCATGCAACGACAAACTGCGGCTTCACCTTCACCAAAGCCATCTGTCCTTACAAGTCAAGAGGTTTACAGTCTCCTTTCATACTGTTGGTAGACTGTTGGTGCATGCAAAGTTCGATCCTGTGCTTGTTGCCCGGTGCTCTACCCGACTCACAACCGCGCATGCGCGGGAGTTCAAAGTCTCATGAGTGGCACGTGGTCGGCATGGGTGAGGAACCTGTCAATGGTGATGACCACCCTGCTGCGCCTTGCGAGGTTGTGGGGGCGCTGTGAAAGGTAGCCGTAGCCCACTGCTAGTGGTTGTGCGAGCACGGGTTCACGTGCAAAACAAGTGTCTGTTGTGACGGGAGCTGGCTCAAAGCAGTCAGACTTACACAGGTTGAACAACGAAGGTGTTTCACAATTTGTATATAACGCTGATGCGAGTGCTCACATGCGTCAGCATGGAAGATCCTGCGAATGCATCCTGCAAAGGCCAGGTACACGTCGTATCAGAGACGTAACAACAGCAATGTAACAGCTGTAGTCGGAGCAGTTCTACTTTGGAATCTCAGGCGGCAGGGTCAGATTCCAGGCTTGGGGCAATGGAGCACCGTGTGGATAATGAGTACCAGCATTGTTCTTCTTGTTGGTTCCTGCCAAGCACAGCAACCTTTGAAGATCCTTGCAGGGCGGGGAGCAGGGTTTAGCACGGCTACGTGCCACGTTCTGGGAGACACTGAGCAGGACTCAGCAGCTGCTTGCCCGCTGGCTGTTGGAGAAGTTTTGCCCATACTCCACAAGGTTCAGCGTCCATCGGAGGAGCGTCTCAGCTTTGGCGGCCGGAGAACGAAGAAGGTTCACTGAAATGTACACGGGCTGGGTTTTTTTTGCTCCCCGTAGGGTTTTTTTTAGACCCTTTTTCGAAGGCCGTTTCTGCGCCCTGGGCCGGCCTCCTGGTCGCCCCCCTCGTGGACAGGGTCCGAAAAAAGCCCTCCTCGCCAACCCACGGCTTTTTCTATCCCCTGCCATGCACCCAGGACGAGAAAAAGCCTCGCCCTGCCTTGATAGGGCTTTAATTCCGCCCTGCGCAGCCCGGACCCAGCCTCCCGTGCCACCTACACGTCCCGATAAAAACCCTTCTCGACCCGACGGTGGGCTTTTAACGGGCCACTCTTGACGCCCCATGTCCCGAAAAAAGCCTTGTCGACCCAACTGCGGGCTTTTTTTGGATCACTGCACGAGCCCTTTGGCCGGACAGGTCTCAAAAAAAGCCCCCCACCCTTCGCCAACGGGATGCAAAGGGCCCCCTTAATGGCTTCAAACGCGCTTCGGGGGCACAGGGCCAGAATGAAGCCCCAGGGGGAGCGGAAAACATCCTATAGGCCTAGGAGGGCTTTTTTCACGCCCCGTGAAGGCTCTCTTTACGTCCTGTTTGAGCCTCAGGGCCTCTCCAGGACCTTTTGCTACTTCATACAATTGGCCCCTTCTGAGTGAGTGAGTGAGTGAAAGAAAGAAAGAAAGAACGAAAGGAAAGAAAGAAAGAATGACAGAATGAATGAAAGAAGGAATGGAAAAAACGCAGAGGGGCCTACCCGGGTCTCGGGGTTTGAGGCTTTCGGGAGTTTGTGGCGAGGGGGGGTTCAAGTCGTACGAACCCATCGTGCGAGGATTGTGTCTGCAGATGGGGGGGGCTGCGCCCCCCCCAACCCCCCCTGCTTTTTCCAGGCTGCCACCCATTTTAAGTGTACAATCTTTTCAAAGACATGATGCGAGCATGTGTTTGCAAAGCCCGTTCTAAGCCGTGCAGTTCTTTCAAAAAAACCTGATGCGACCTGTGTGTTT
>CAJNDS010002714.1:87715-92715 GCA_905221605.1 Symbiodinium natans | reverse complement strand
GCAGACCGTGATGTCTAGGGGGTTTAGGGTTCGGAAGGCATGGCGACCGGGCAACAGCCAGATTATTGCATCATTGCTGAGGCAAGACCATGATGTCTAGGGTTTAGGTTAGCTGCGAGTAGGTGAGGTCAGAACGCAGGGTCATGAGCAAGGACCTGACGACAGCCAGACTCTTGCATCATTTCTGACGCAAGACCGTGATGTCTAGGGGGTTTAGGGTTCGGAAGGCGTGCGACCGGGCAACAGCCAAATTATTGCATCTTTGCTGAGGCAAGACCATGATGTCTAGGGTTTAGGTTTATTAGGATTTGGGAAGCATGCTCACGGGAGCTGCGAGTATAGGTGAGCTCAGAACGCAGAGTCATGAGCAAGGACCTGACGACAGCCAGAGATTACTGCATTCTTGCTGAGGCAAGACCATGATGTCTAGGGTTTAGGTTTATTCGGGTTTGGGAAGCATGCTCACGGGAGCTGCGAGTAGGTGAGCTCAGAACGCAGAGTCACGAGCAAGGACCTGACGACAGCCAGAGTATTGCATCATTTCTGACGCAGACCGTGATGTCTGGGGGGGTTAGGGTTCGGAAGGCATGCGACCGGGCAACAGCCAGATTATTGCATCATTGCTGAGGCAAGACCATGATGTCTAGGGTTTAGGTTTAGGGTTGGGAAGAATGCTCACGGGAGCAGCGAGTAGGTGAGGTCAGAACGCAGGGTCATGAGCAAGGACCTGACGACAGCCAGACTCTTGCATCATTTCTGACGCAAGACCGTGATGTCTAGGGGGTTTAGGGTTCGGAAGGCGTGCGACCGGGCAACAGCCAAATTATTGCATCTTTGCTGAGGCAAGACCATGATGTCTAGGGTTTAGGTTTATTCGGGTTTGGGAAGCATGCTCACGGGAGCTGCGAGTAGGTGAGCTCAGAACGCAGAGTCACGAGCAAGGACCTGACGACAGCCAGACCATAGCATCGTTTCTGACACAAGACCGTGATGTCTAGGGGGTTTAGGGTTCGGAAGGCATGCGACGGGCAACAGCCAGATTATTGCGTCATTGCTGAGGCAAGACCATGATGTCTAGGGTTTAGGTTTATTAGGGTTTGGGAAGCATGCTCACGGGAGCTGCGAGTAGTGAGCTCAGAACGCAGGAGTCATGTTGCATCGTTTCTGACGCAAGACCGTGATGTCTAGGAGATTTAGGGTTCGGAGGGCATGCGACCGGGCAACAGCCAGATTATTGCGTCATTGCTGAGGCGAGACTATGCTGTCCAGGGAATTCAGAGTCATGAGCCAGGACCTGACGACAGCCAGACTATTGCATCATTTCTGACGCAAGACCGTGATGTCTAGGGGGTTTAGTGTTCGGAAGGCATGCGACAGGGCAACAGCCAGATTATTGCATCATTGCTGAGGCAAGACCATGATACGCGGGAGCTGCGTATAGGTGAGCTCAGATCTCGCTCAGAGGATTGAGAGTCACGCGCAATCTGGTGATGCACGACGACGATTCATGTGGTCTAGGCTCAGGGTTTAGCGTGCGTGCTCACGGGAGCTGCGTGTGGGTGGTGACCTCAGATCTCCCTCAAATTTCTGAGAGTCATGAGCAAGGACCTGGCGATAGCCAGATTGTATCTCTGATGCAAGACAGGTTTTCTTTCTTCTTGGTGGGTGCTTCGGCTACTTTTACGTGGTGGGTCGACACGATACACACCTGCCGCTGAATCATCTTGAGAGTGGCCCATGGTGACTTTTCTGGGCAAGGAGGCAGCGTGCGCGATGCGACGAGTCACTGTAGTACGGCCTCTCCATGGAGGTCCTCAACTGATTGCTTGGAGTGAGGTCCGCGACCATATGTGGCGTGGTCTTGAGTGTGTAGAGTGTATAGTGCTGGCGCAGTAGAAATTCACGGAGCTGTCCTCGGCAGCTTTGCATGTCAAGCGAAGGAAGCGAGGATGGACGACGAGAGAGTTAGAGAGAACGCGGCAGAGTCGGGATCGTATCGCGAAATCGCACGGCGAGCGTTCTGGAGCTTCTCTTGTGGGCTCCTCATCGCGGGGCGGGGGGGGGCAGGGCGCCCTCACAAGGTAGCCGAGGAAGGCGTGAGTGTAGAAAAACGGCAGAGTTGCCGATCCGTCAGGGTCGCGCAAGTGACTTGTGCGCTTTGCATCCAGCTAGCACGTTTGCCGTCAGTGGAGCTTCTTGCAGTCGTAAGGGGAGTAGCCAGTGTGATCGGACTTCGACAAAGGCGCAAGGTATGTGAAGGGGAGAAAGAGTTTCCTGGTGCACTTGGCATGATTTATGTTGCGTGGTCATGTAGCGCTGGCAAACGTACTGTGTGTCTGCTCATGATGAGAAGCAGTCTCGAGAATGAGCAAGAGTCGCCGAGCTGGCCCGCAACTGAAGCAGAACATTGAAGCAGCATGTATTTGCGACAAGAAGCAGCAGATACATGGCTTGGAGTGTGCGCTTGCGGCCGCTTGCGCCAATCCCGACTATGCAGTAGCCCATGCAAAAACTGTACGTCTACTCCGGCTAGAGTCTAGAGCAGAGTCAACAATGCATGCTGAAACCAGCAATGTCTCCTCTCTCAGCAGTGTGGCCTCACCTGGTGCAGACGAAGATGTAGCCTTCTTGAAAAGATTGCTTGCTGCCAAAGAGGAAGAGTGTCGGCAGCACCGGCGAGAGCTACATCGTCTACGGGTGCTGTCAGCAGCCGCGTTGGAACACATCGCGGGGGCGCGCAAGCGAGTGGAGCTGAATCCCAAGGATGCTCTGGACAATGTCGAAGATATTCTGGAGGGCAGAGGCTTGGAAGCTTACTTTGAAGATCCAGATGAAGGACGTCGTGGTAATCTTGCAGACCGTAGTCAGGCGACGTGCAGCGACGCAGCAGCCGGGGACATGACTACGACGGAAAGCGCGCAATGGTATTCTCCGTCACAGCACTTCCGAAGGGACGAAGTGGTGGAGCTGGCTGCCACACTTCTGGATCCGTCAACGCAGGACATGTCGATGACGCATGCTTAGAGCTTGGCTGTGCACGGTGGGATGCAGCCAGATCATTTCACGCGCGCATTCGCGCACGAGGTCTGTGTGTATGTATGTACATGAACACACGCTGCATGTGGCGCGAGCATGTGCAAGGCCATGTCGAACCTTCGCGTTCTTTCCGGCAAGAAGGCCTGGGCAGACTACGCCGTGGAGGCAAGGTCGATTCGCAGCATGGCGTCTGGCGCACAGATCGCGGAGTGAGCGCAGGAGGACGCCAAGGGCTACCTGGACGCACATGGCGCGCTCGCTGTGAAGACACCAGTCAGAGGCTGAGAGCAGAAGAGTAAGCGAACAAATTACGTGCAGGGGCTGCGCGGCTTATGTGGGCAAAGCGTTGAGGTCGGCTTCATCCAGATCAACAAGGCAAAAGAGGGCAGCGCTTGGAGGATGCAAGAAGCCAGTGTGTCGAGCTGGCGTCGGGTGTCGTTGCAGGCGTATCTGCAAGACGCCCGGCAGCCGCGCAGGGAGTGCGTTCCTTGACCGCAGCGTGCGTTCAAGGCAAGCTTGGCCGGACATGCGAGCTTGCAGGTGCGCCCGCAATCAGGAACGTGCCGGAATATCGCCCAGGCTCATGTCACGGAACGAATGAGCTCGTAGTCGTGTCGTGAGACTTGCTTGTGCGCATAGACGGCGTCGAGAAGTAACAGTCTTGACCTTTGAAGGAGCTCAAGAAACAAAGAAGGAGCACGAGGTCGGGGTCTGGCCATGATGATGACGAAGTGTTGAAGGACGCGCTCATCGTGGCCGAAGCAGAGCGGAATCAAGGTCTGTATCTCCAAGTGGATTGGTGTGGCTTGGCTGGATTAGTGTTGCATGACGGAGCAATGAGTGGTGTAGCTTGTGTGAGTTACTTGGGAGAAGGGCGCAATTAGTTGCGGGTTTCTGTGGACATATCCTCCGCCGAGGCGAGCGCCGACGCTGGGGACTCACGAAAGCACAAACAATTGCCTACAAGAAATCGCGGCGTCCTCAAAGTCGACAGCCGTCAAGATGTCCTGCAGCCAGTCAATGTCGGTGCGGTTCGCAGTAGGGTCTTTCTCAGAGCGCACTGTCTCCCGAGGTTGCTTGCGTCGCCTCCGGACGCTGTACGCTTTGCCGACACGTGCTTGATTGACTCCCTGCGAGCCCTGGGCGTGCGGGTCCCGTACACGCGTCATGGTCCGTTCTGGGCTCTGAAGGAAGGAAATGAGTTTTTGAAGCCACGCAAGTGCCTCGCTTGCAGTGATTGCAACGCATCGAGCATCTGTCATAGGGAACATTTCGTGAAGACAGAAGCATTGCCAGTTGCCTGTGTGTCAGGCTTGGCTTGATAACAGATCCCGCAGTGCCGGGTGAGGATTGGGCACCTGGCAAGTACGTGATTTTCGTGGAAGGCTCGAGTCACTTCTATGGCATAGAGGTCTTCGAAGATGGAGAAGCCTCAATTTACATGTCGTGCAGGCGGCATGAAGGGCAGCCAGTTGATCTGCGCGCCCTGCATGTTGATCAAAGGTACAGAGTCGTACGTGCCGAGGAAGGTGAGCAGCCATTGACTTCCGCCGCTATACAGAGTGGCAACGGTCGGGAGAGTCTGCCGGTCGGTGCCAAGTGCGGGGAGGAAGTCGTGTCGTGGAGCGGGACGCTTGACATCTGATTGAGCAGGTCGGTTCATGATGATGTGCTGTTCTGTAAGGTACAAACGATTCTGATACTTTGTCCTGTATACAGACACACAGTCACAGTGGTGTGCGGGCAAGAGTCTTTCTGCAGGCCGCAGTCCGAGACGGCGCAGATGGGTGTGAGCGTGCAGAGTCCAAACTTTATGCAAGATAGACGAGGAGGTGCTGACGATTTTGACGCACAGTCTATCGGAACACTGTCTTCATGTCCGGAAGACTTAGAGGAAAGATTGGAGCCGCTCGCATGGGTGACGTATGCGTGCGAGAATGCTACATGGTTTATGGCCTTTTCTT
>CAJNDS010002714.1:0-87615 GCA_905221605.1 Symbiodinium natans | reverse complement strand
ACGGAGGGCCAAGAACCTTGTTTTCAGATGCAAGCTGGGCAGTGCATCGTCAATGGCACCCAAATGCAGCTGCCAGAAGGCGGCCCTCAGACGAAGCTGGAAGCCATCCGACATGAGGCGGAAGTTTTCGATGCGTTGCGAGTCGCCGCAGTGTTATTCGCAGATGCGAGCCGGGTTGTCACGGTGTTGCAAGAGCTGTCAGGGGAAGCCGAACATGCAGAAAACGTGGCTCGTGTTCTGCAAGATTACCGACGTGTGGCCGAAAGAACCTCCATGGAGCCCATCGACTTCCAGCAACGTGCAGTTGCAGCTTATCTAGCTGCGATCCAGCAGAACACGTACTACTTCAGCATCGAAGAACTGAAGATCATTTCCCGCCAGCTCGAAGCCAACATCTTAATCGCCAAGGAAGGTTCCTCGCAAGCTTTGACAGTGGAAGCCATCGTTCATTGCCATCGTGAGCAAGATTTCAAGACAATCGTTTTGAGGCAGGCGGAAGGGCCAGGCCCAGTTCGCAGCCATTTTGAACGCTTGCAGATGTTGGAACCGGAGAGTGACAGCGAGTCAGACGCAGAGCATGAACGGAAAGCTGGCGGAGAGAGTAGCAGAACAACTCCGACAAGCGGCTCGGACCGCTTTGAAGCAGATGTGGAGAGAATTCTGCAGGTTTTCGAGCGCGGGCAAGATGCTGTGGCTGAACTAGCAGCTCTGCCGCACTACAGCCCGGAAGTGGATGAGACGTCCTTTGAACATCTGCGCGCGCGGCTTGTACATTTGGTCCGAGCGTTTGAGATGGATCGGCTCACCTCAGAAGATACCGTGCAAGTCCAGTACCCTTTGTGGCGTACAGGCTTCTACCCGCTGGCAGTGCTCTTCGAGTGCTGGAGTCGCAGCACAGGCATCCCTGCGGTGTTCTACACCGACGCGTTTGCCAGCCTAGCTGGCAGCGTGCTGCACAAGGAAATCGGCGCTGACATCGCTGGCTTCACCACGCGTAGCAGGTACTGGTGTTGTGGTACTGCGCAGCCTGGAGGTGGAAAAACGCCTGCGCTTGAACCGATGCTGCGCATGCTGCGCGCTTGCATGAACAAGTTACCTCACTTCGCGCCTGGCAGCCCAGCAGATGCGTTCCACATGGTGGAGCCGATGACGCACGCGGCGGCCATCGCGAAGTTTCGCGACACAGATGGGTACGGGCTCATCGCTGCTGGTGAAGGCGGGCCCATGTTGTGTCCTGCGTGGCCTAGCAATGGCACGTGGACGCAAAACACGCACATCAACCTCCAGCGCTTGCTGAACGCCGCTCAAGGCGGAGGCGTGACGTGGGAAACCGTCTTCGATCGAAAAGATCGCAAAGCGGCGAGCGTGGAAGCCATTGGAGGTGCGGACAAGGCCGGCCAATGCGAGTGTACCAATGTGACGCTCGCACTTTTCCAACAGCTGTCTGTTTTTCGCAACTGGCGTCCGATCTGCATTTAGTCTTCTTGTTTTGTTGGTCGGACAAACTTGTGAAGTATTTGAAGCTGTAACGCGTCGGAATCGGAGTCGGAGGTGGGCGCAAGGCGAGCTCAAATCCAGCATCGGCCTCGCGCAGCGCTTCGTCTTTTCCTTCGGGGCAGTTCGGCAACCTGGCAAGCCGCAATGGCAGCAGTTCGAAGACACTGTCGTTCGGCCAATTCTCGAAGGCATTTTCAGCGTGTTGCTTCAACATCTGGGCCCCAAGACCGCCTTGCACGAAGCATCTGCGCAGAGAACATGGCGCTTGATGGGAAACCTCCGAGACGAGGTGCATCAGTACCGTCTCGCTGCTTTCGACTGCAACAAGTCTACGCACTTTGGTGAGGTCTTCGCAAGCGGCTTGAACAAAAGTGTGTACTGGGTAGGTGCCACGGCGACCTTATGCTGCATTCTACAGGAGGCTTGGCCATCCGTGGTACGCGCTCGGCAGGAGCTCGTGAGGTGGACTGGCGCAATATCAGTGTCTTCTTTGAAGCAGGCCATGATTTTTTTTCAGGAACGGTACCTTTTCGGCCTGGCGACCTTGGACGTGGAAACGCGACGGCTGCAGAATAAGAAATCGCCTAGCTTTCCAGAAAGTCAGAATCAGGCGGGCGCGTAGCATGTGAAGCGTGTTTGACAATCAGAAGCATAGGTGTGATAATCTGAGTCGACGCCTGACAGGCCACCCTACTAGCCCGGCAGATTCTTGCGGCTTTTCCGGGCACCTCGTGGAAGAGGCAGTGGTGTCAACGACTTGGGGCACCCTTACGAGATCTGGAAAGCGATGATGTTGCTCGGTCATGCGTTTCCTTGCAGGCGTATGAAGACGCTGTCCGCGTTCTGGAGCTGCACGGGCTTGGGACCTCAACCTATGACAAGGAGAAGGATGTGTCTGGGTTCATGAAGCGCAAGCTCTACGAACTATCTGCAGCAGCTCGAGAGTTCTTGGCCTCCTTGCGAGTGCCTTCGTGGTTTTTCGCGCTCGACGGGAACGCGGCGTGTCTGGCGGACAGTGCTAGACCAGGCAATCCGCCGGGCAATCCGCCGGACAGCAAGGGCGGGGACAAGGATGGCCAGGAGGACAAGGAGGATGGCAAGGACAGCAAGGACGACAAGGACGGCAAGGACGACAAGAAGGATGGCAAGGAGAACAAGAAGGACGGCGGCGATCGGAAGGGGGTGAAGAAGAGCGACCAGGAGAGCAAGAAGACGCGGCAGCAGCGTCAGTACGCGGAAATTCTCTTCAACGGCAGCCCCGAGTTCTCTATTGGTGACATTAAGGCTCTGAATGCACAAGTGCGTGCAATTCTGGCCAAAACCCTGCATGGACAACGAGATGTACGCCTCAAGATGCTGGACCGCGCCAAGTGTATCGCCGTGGAAGGCGAATGCTCGAAGAAGTCTTGCTCGAGCTGCGAATGGCGCCTTCTGGCAAGTCTTAGCTTGAAACCGGATGGCACATCCTGGCTAACAGTCAAGTGTGACGGTGAACATGGGGAAAAGTCTCGACCAAAAGGCCAAAAAATGTGGGCGCCGGCAGAAGCCGCGGCAATCAAGACGGCGCATCCAAACGGCGCGCTGCTCAGCAGCCGGAGTGTGCGCGCAGCTCTAGCCGACGCCGGCCTGGACGCGCACATGGCAAAGCTGCGGCTGAAGCAGTACGTTACGCGAGAGAACAGAAAACGCAGAGGGGGAAAGCAATGCGGCCAGAAGCCCATCGTGCAAGAGCTGCTGGAGTCAGTGAAAGCCTGGTCGGACAAGCAGACAACGACTTTCTCCACTGGGCCGTTGGATGAACTTCGAGTCGTGGGAGCTCCAGATTGCGGAGTCGGGCATGCTTTTTTTGGCTGGACTTGTCGAGGATTCTTGAACCACGCGGTGAATCCCAACAAAGAACCTGTGTGCATTGTCGTCGACGGCAAGCACAAGATCACGAACACAGGGGCCGTGATCGCAACCGTGAGTTTCCTCGGCAAAGGTGACCTTGGAAACACGAGCTTCGTACACCGAAGTGGGCAGCGAGTGCAGGTTCCTCTGCACACCGGAACCATGCGGCCAATATTGCAGGCGTACATGGACGCAGAATCAACGCCAAATTGGATTCGTTTGTTCGAGCTCTTGTGCTCGGTGGTGAAGACGGAGTGCGATTATGACCTCAAGCCTCTCGTGGTTCAAGTCCAATGTGATTTCAACGATGCTATAGAGGCAGCGCGTCGCAAGGTGTTTCCAAACTCCCGCATTGCTCGGGATTACCCGCATATGATGCGTGCTGTGCACTCAACTCTCACAGCAAAGACGCACGCAGAGCTACGTGGGAGAATCGTGAGCTTCATCCGCGCCACGCGCTTCCTGCCCACACTGGAGATTTTCAGCGCCTGTTGGCGAGCTTTCTTAGAGGAGCTTCGCGACACTGCTGCAAAACCAGCCCGAGACTACCTGGTGAAAGAGTACCTTCATGTGCAGCAAACTGAGAACATCAAGAAATTCTATGGCCTGCGTGAGAAAAGACTAGTAGACTGCACGGATATTTTCTGGGCTGACTACTGGAGTGGATCCCTGGGCATGCATCCAGGCTCGGGCACTGGCAGTCAGACGTTGGAGGGCTTCCACAGTTTTTGGCAGTCCTTGCTATCAAGAAGAACGCGCCAAAATCCTTGCAATGTGCTGGACATGATGCAGACACTGTTCAGAGAGCATTGGCGCAGCTACATGCGGGAAGACGACAAGTCGGGCTCCTCACTGTGGCCCAAGTCGCCGGAGCCATCGTTCCTCAATGGAACCACGCCGCACAGGCAAGGCATGAGTTCCGCAGCCGAGTACTGGGCCCATAGACATGGCAACAACCATCGCTTTCTGGAGCGCGACAACTCCGCATTCTGGGTCATGCGCAGTCAGGCGTCGGACACGTCTGCGTCCGCATCTGCACAAGTCCAGCGAGCGACTGCCCAACACCTCGTGGACCTGCTGCATATGTCGGAGGCAGAAGTACGAGAAGCATTGCTGAACGCGAAGATCGTTCAGATGCGTGAGGGCGCGCCTCACGTCAGCATCTCAGAGCTGAGTTTGCTGTTCGACGCCCATTGCGTGGTCATGGAAGGCGAGCTCCCAGGCCGGTACTGCCCAAAGATACACAACCGGTGTACAAGCAAAGGCAGGCGCCTCTGCTGCACTTGCAGCCTGTTCGTGCAAAGGGCAGAATGCCCGCACGTGTATTTCGTGGCAGGTCTGAAAGAGGAGCTCGATTTGAACAACATGCCAGAGAAGCGGAAGCCGGGCCGTCCCAGGGCGGACGCAGCTAAGAAGAAAGCCCGTTACGCCCGCAAGTGACTGCCCCGCAACTGGCGGCGAAGCGAGCGCGGTGCACGCAAAAAGCTTTCGCGTTGCCTCTAGTCGGTTTGCAAGAAAGTCTGGTGAGCGAGTGCAGGCTCCGCCCATGCCTCGAGCATGTTTGTCGGACACGCTCCACACAAGTCACACAAGTGTTCCTACGTCTTTGCGAACGTGCTCCAACACGGACTGGCTCGAACTAGTCAACCAATGACTAAGATAATGTTTGGGGCGATGTTCTTTGTCTTGCTTCTTGTTGTTTTCGAGGTACTGCAGAAGAAATCCTAAGAGAGAGGCTCGATTTAGCGATGCTAAAACTTTTGGAATCTATGAGCGGATGTGGTCAGTGGAGGACAGGGCAAAGACATGACTTAGGTAGGACCTTCGTTTCCTGCGTTTCAGCTCCGAACAAACGTGTAACCCGAGAGTTTTTGTGCCTAGCGGGAGATCGCCCCTACTGTACCCTCTGCTGCGCCATGTTGGACACACGGCGAACCAGGAGCTTTGCCGCGACCGAAAATGCACACAGCCGAGCCCAGGCGCCACCGAGGGAGATCGTCTCGCCGTCACTTGCGCAGAGTCGTTCTGAACAAGTTTAGCTGCTCGCTCAAGTCCATGTGGCGCGTTTCGTTGACTGAAACAAGGTCGATGGACCGAATGGGGAGAGGGAGGCCCTCGTTGCCACTGCGCCCCCGCCAACCCCCCCACATCTTGTTTTTAAGCCGTGCAGAGCGTGCTTCAAAGCCCAAGAAACTTGTTGACGCCCATCATGTGAGCAGGGTGTTTGCAAGTGGGGGGGGGCCAACCCCCCCCGCTTCTTTTAAGCCGTACCAAGCGTGCTTCAAAGCCCAAGAAACTAGTTGAGAGAAAAAAAAAACATCGTGTGAGCATTGTGTGGGGCTGCGCCCCCCCCCCCCCCCCAATCCGCCCGCTTTTTTTAAGCCCGTGCCAGAGCGCGCTTCAAAATGCCCCAGAAAACTTTGTATGGACGGCACCATCATGTGAGCAGGGGTGATTATGCAAGTGTGTGGGGCTGCGCCCCCCCCCAACCCCCCCCGCCTTCTTTTAGAGCCGTACCAAGCGTGCTTCAAAGCCCAAGAAACTAGTTGAGAAAAAAAACATCGCGTGAGCATTGTGTTTGCCGGGGGGGGGCTGCGCCCCCCCCAACCCCCGCGCTCTTTTTTTTTTTTCCGTGCAGAGCGTGCTTCAATTGAGAAAAAAACATCGTGTGAGCATTGTGTTTGCAGATGGGGGGGGCTGCGCCCCCCCCAACCCCCCCGCTTGTTTTTAAGCCGTGCAGAGCGCGCTTCAAAGCCCAAGAAACTTGTTGACACCCATCATGTGAGCAGGGTGTTTGCAAGTGGGGGGGGCTGCGCCCCCAGCCCCCCCCGCTTCTTTTAAGCCGTACCAAGCGTGCTTCAAAGCCCAAGCAACTAGTTGAAAAAAAAAACATCGTTTCGACAGCCAGACTATAGCATCCTTTCTGACGCAAGACCGTGATGTCTAGGGGGTTTAGTGTCGGAAGGCATGCGACCGGGCAACAGCCAGATTATTGATTATTGCATCACTATTGCATCATTGCTGAGGCAAGACCATGATGTCTAGGGTTCAGGCTAGCATGCTCACGGGAGCTGCAAGTAGGCGAGCTCAGAACGCAGAGTCATGAGCAAGGACCTGACGACAGCCAGACTATGGCATCGTTTCTGACACAAGACCGTGATGTCTAGGGGGTTTAGGGTTCGGAGGGCATGCCAGATTATTGCGTCATTATTGAGGCAAGACCATGATGTCTAGGGTTTAGGTTTAGGTTTGGGAAGCATGCTCACGGGAGCTGCGAGTAGGTGAGGTCAGAACGCAGAGTCATGAGCAAGGACCTGACGACAGCCAGACTATTGCATCATTTCTGGCGCAAGACCGTGATGTCTAGGGGGTTTAGGTTTCGGAGGCGTGCGACCGGGCAACAGCCAGATTATTGGCAAGACCATGATGTCTAGGGTGTAGGTTTAGGGTTGGGAAGGATGCTCACGGGAGCTGCGAGTAGGTGAGGTCAGAACGCAGGGTCATGAGCAAGGACCTGACGACAGCCAGACTATTGCATCATTTCTGACGCAAGACCGTGATGTCTAGGGGTTTAGGGTTCGGAAGGCGTGCGACCGGGCAACAGCCAGATTATTGCGTCATTGCTGAGGCAAGACCATGATGTCTAGACGACAGCCAGACTATTGCATCATTTCTGGCGCAAGACCGTGAGAGCGCGCTTCAAAGCCCAAGAAACTTGTTGACGCCCATCATGTGAGCAGGGGGTTTGCAAGTGGAGGGGGGCTGCGCCCCCCCCCAACCCCCCCCCAACCCCCCCTCGCTTCTTTTAGGCCGTACCAAAGCGTGCTTCAAAGCCCAAGAAACTAGTTGAGAAAAAGACATCGTGTGAGCATTGTGTTTGCAGATGGGGGGGGCTGCGCCCCCCCCAACCCCCCCGCTTTTTTTTTAGCCGTGCAAAGCGCGCTTCAAAGCCCAAGAAACTTGTTGACACCCATCATGTGAGCAGGGTGTTTGCAAGTGGGGGGGGGCTGCACCCCCAGCCCCCCCCGCTTCTTTTAAGCCGTACCAAGCGTGCTTCAAAGCCCAAGAAACTAGTTGAAAAAAAAAAACATCGTTTCGACAGCCAGACTATAGCATCCTTTCTGACGCAAGACCGTGATGTCTAGGGGGTTTAGGGTCGGAAGGCATGCGACCGGGCAACAGCCAGATTATTGATTATTGCATCACTATTGCATCATTGCTGAGGCAAGACCATGATGTCTAGGGTTCAGGCTAGCATGCTCACGGGAGCTGCAAGTAGGCGAGCTCAGAACGCAGAGTCATGAGCAAGGACCTGACGACAGCCAGACTATGGCATCGTTTCTGACACAAGACCGTGATGTCTAGGGGGTTTAGGGTTCGGAGGGCATGCCAGATTATTGCGTCATTATTGAGGCAAGACCATGATGTCTAGGGTTTAGGTTTAGGTTTGGGAAGCATGCTCACGGGAGCTGCGAGTAGGTGAGGTCAGAACGCAGAGTCATGAGCAAGGACCTGACGACAGCCAGACTATTGCATCATTTCTGGCGCAAGACCGTGATGTCTAGGGGGTTTAGGTTTCGGAGGCGTGCGACCGGGCAACAGCCAGATTATTGGCAAGACCATGATGTCTAGGGTGTAGGTTTAGGGTTGGGAAGGATGCTCACGGGAGCTGCGAGTAGGTGAGGTCAGAACGCAGGGTCATGAGCAAGGACCTGACGACAGCCAGACTATTGCATCATTTCTGACGCAAGACCGTGATGTCTAGGGGTTTAGGGTTCGGAAGGCGTGCGACCGGGCAACAGCCAGATTATTGCGTCATTGCTGAGGCAAGACCATGATGTCTAGGGTTTAGGCTTATTAGGGTTTGGGAAGCATGCTCACGGGAGCTGCGAGTAGGTGAGCTCAGAACGCAGAGTCATGAGCAAGGACCTGACGACAGCCAGACTATGGCATCGTTTCTGACACAAGACCGTGATGTCTAGGGGGTTTAGGGTTCGGAAGGCATGCCAGATTATTGCGTCATTATTGAGGCAAGACCATGATGTCTAGGGTTTAGGTTTAGGTTTGGGAAGCATGCTCACGGGAGCTGCGAGTAGGTGAGGTCAGAACGCAGAGTCATGAGCAAGGACCTGACGACAGCCAGACTATTGCATCATTTCTGGCGCAAGACCGTGATGTCTAGGGGGTTTAGGTTTCGGAGGCGTGCGACCGGGCAACAGCCAGATTATTGAGTCCCCGCCGCTTCTTTTAAGCCGTACCAAGCTTGCTTCAAAGCCCAAGAAACTAGTTGAAAAAAAAAACATCGTGTGAGCAATGTGTTTGCAAATGGGGGGGGGCTGCGCCCCCCACACCCCGCGCGTTTTTGGTTGGCGCGCAATTGAAGCCCATAACATTGAGTCTTGAAAAACTGGGGGGGGGGGGGGCTGGGGCTGCGCCCCCCCCAACCCTCCCGCTTTTTTTCAAGCCGTGCAGAGCGCGCTTCAAAGCCCAAGAACTTGTTGACACCCATCATGTGAGCGTATGAATAATATGAAAACATAGAGGGAATGCAGCTTTTTACAAGGAAAAGCAAGAAAACACACCATAAAGATAGTTAATATTACGAAACGTAGTATGAATCCCATGAAAATATGGACGGAATGTAGCTTTTTCCTACGAAAAACCAAGAAAGCGAATCACAAAAGAAGAATTATAATAAGAAATCTGCATCATTTCTGGCGCAAGACCGTGATGTCTAGGGGGTTTAGGTTTCGGAGGCGTGTTCCACTGGGCAACAGCCAGATTATTGGCAAGACCATGATGTCTAGGGTGTAGGTTTAGGGTTGGGAAGGATGCTCACGGGAGCTGCGAGTAGATGAGGTCAGAACGCAGGGTCATGAGCAAGGACCTGACGACAGCCAGACTATTGCATCATTTCTGACGCAAGACCGTGATGTCTAGGGGTTTAGGGTTCGGAAGGCATGCGACCGGGCAACAGCCAGATTATTGCGTCATTGCTGAGGCAAGACCATGATGTCTAGGGTTTCGGCTTATTAGGGTTTGGGAAGCATGCTCACGGGAGCTGCGAGTAGGTGAGCTCAGAACGCAGAGTCATGAGCAAGGACCTGACGACAGCCAGACTATGGCATCGTTTCTGACACAAGACCGTGATGTCTAGGGGGTTTAGGGTTCGGAAGGCATGCATGCCAGATTATTGCGTCATTATTGAGGCAAGACCATGATGTCTAGGGTTTAGGTTTAGGTTTGGGAAGCATGCTCACGGGAGCTGCGAGTAGGTGAGGTCAGAACGCAGAGTCATGAGCAAGGACCTGACGACAGCCAGACTATTGCATCATTTCTGGCGCAAGACCGTGATGTCTAGGGGGTTTAAGTTTCGGAGGCGTGCGACCGGGCAACAGCCAGATTATTGAGTCCCCGCCGCTTCTTTTAAGCCGTGCCAAGCTTGCTTCAAAGCCAAAGAAACTAGTTGAGAGAAAAAAAAAAACATCGTGTGAGCAATGTGTTTGCAAATGGGGGGGGGGGGGCTGCGCCCTCCCCCAACCCCCGCGTTTTTGGACGCGCACGTTGAAGCCATCAATTGCGTTTGCACATTATGGGGTTGTTGTTGTGTGGGTGGGGGGGGGGCTGGGGCTGCGCCCCCCCCAACCCTCCCGCTTTTTTTCAAGCCGTGCAGAGCGCGCTTCAAAGCCCAAGAACTTGTTGACACCCATCATGTGAGCGTATGAATAATATGAAAACATAGAGGGAATGCAGCTTTTTACAAGGGAAAGCAAGAAAACACACCATAAAGATAGTTAATATTACGAAACGTAGTATGAATCCCATGAAAATATGGACGGAATGTAGCTTTTTCCTACGAAAAACCAAGAAAGCGAATCACAAAAGAAGCATTAATAAGAAATCTGACGAAAAGTAGTATGAATCCGATGAAAATATAGAGGGAATGATAGAAACCAAGAAACGAACCAAATAGGGTTTTCCCTAGGAAAAAGAAGGAAAAGCAACGTACGCTATTACGTTTGACGAAATCCGTCCAAAATGTAAGCAGAATAGGGTTTCCTTAGGAAAAACCAACGAAAACCTCAAGGAAATGACACCCTAGGAAAAACCAAGGAATGCCTAAGGGAAATGACAGGAAATCCGTTTAAGATCTAAAAGAAATACGGTTTTCCCTATGGAAAACCAACGAAAACCTAAGGGAAATGACAGAAAATCCGTCCAAAATGTAAGGAAAGTAGGGTTTTTCCTAGAGAAAACCAAGAACAGCCAGACTATTGCATCATTTCTGACGCAAGACCGTGATGTCTAGGGGTTTAGGGTTCGGAAGGCATGCGACCGGGCAACAGCCAGATTATTGCGTCATTGCTGAGGCAAGACCATGATGTCTAGGGTTTAGGCTTATTAGGGTTTGGGAAGCATGCTCACGGGAGCTGCGAGTAGGTGAGCTCAGAACGCAGAGTCATGAGCAAGGACCTGACGACAGCCAGACTATGGCATCGTTTCTGACACAAGACCGTGATGTCTAGGGGGTTTAGGGTTCGGAAGGCATGCCAGATTATTGCGTCATTATTGAGGCAAGACCATGATGTCTAGGGTTTAGGTTTAGGTTTGGGAAGCATGCTCACGGGAGCTGCGAGTAGGTGAGGTCAGAACGCAGAGTCATGAGCAAGGACCTGACGACAGCCAGACTATTGCATCATTTCTGGCGCAAGACCGTGATGTCTAGGGGGTTTAGGTTTCGGAGGCGTGCGACCGGGCAACAGCCAGATTATTGAGTCCCCGCCGCTTCTTTTAAGCCGTGCCAAGCTTGCTTCAAAGCCAAAGAAACTAGTTGAGAGAAAAAAAAACATCGTGTGAGCAATGTGTTTGCAAATGGGGGGGGGGGCTGCGCCCCCCCCCAACCCCCGCGCTTTTTTTTGGCCGCGCAGTTGAAGCCCATCACATTGCGTTTGCAAATGGGGGGGGGGGGGGCTGGGGCTGCGCCCCCCCCAACCCTCCCGCTTTTTTTCAAGCCGTGCAGAGCGCGCTTCAAAGCCCAAGAACTTGTTGACACCCATCATGTGAGCGTATGAATAATATGAAAACATAGAGGGAATGCAGCTTTTTACAAGGGAAAGCAAGAAAACACACCATAAAGATAGTTAATATTACGAAACGTAGTATGAATCCCATGAAAATATGGACGGAATGTAGCTTTTTCCTACGAAAAACCAAGAAAGCGAATCACAAAAGAAGCATTAATAAGAAATCTGACGAAAAGTAGTATGAATCCGATGAAAATATAGAGGGAATGATAGAAACCAAGAAACGAACCAAATAGGGTTTTCCCTAGGAAAAAGAAGGAAAAGCAACGTACGCTATTACGTTTGACGAAATCCGTCCAAAATGTAAGCAGAATAGGGTTTCCTTAGGAAAAACCAACGAAAACCTCAAGGAAATGACACCCTAGGAAAAACCAAGGAATACCTAAGGGAAATGACAGGAAATCCGTTTAAGATCTAAAAGAAATACGGTTTTCCCTATGGAAAACCAACGAAAACCTAAGGGAAATGACAGAAAATCCGTCCAAAATGTAAGGAAAGTAGGGTTTTTCCTAGAGAAAACCAAGAAAATCGATAAAAAAAAGACCCCCCAAAACAAAAGACCCCAAAGCGCCCTAAGCCCGAAACGTAACGGTAGAGGTCTCTCCATGGACCCTAAACCTGGCCATAACACCGAAACTCAACCTGTAAGCCTTAAGCCTAAGCACAGCTATGAGACCCAGCCTGGCCTCATCCCCAAATGACTCCAATCCCCCTGAAGAAGCCGACCCCCAAGCTGGGAATCGCCCCTAAACATGTGCAGCACTAAACTCAGCCCGGGCGCGAAAAAAGCCCCAGACCCAGCCCAGGGCAGTCCGGACAGGGTGCGAAAAAAACCCAAATCCTGAACAGGGTGCCAAGGGAGCCAATTCGGGGTGTAAAAAAAGCCCTGCCCAATGTACACTACTGTACAGTACAGGTCCATGACGTGTCGTGACGTGTGGTGTTGCGGAGAATTGGGGATGAGCGCTGTGAGGAAGCCACAAGTCTTGGCGCGTCACTTGCGTCTCCTTAAAGTTGGGGGGTTCGCCCTCCTCTATTAGCCCGTTAAGAAGAGAAAAGACTAATAAAATATAGTGTGCGGGCCTATGAAAATATTATTAGTGTGCCCGCATAATAGTAATAGTGTTCACTTAAAAGCCCAATTTTAATATATTTTCAAAGGGCTTTTAAGTGAGCACAATATTGTAATTATAAGGTAAAGAACGTAGTGATGCACGCTTTAATTATAATATTGGCGAACGAAAGCAGTACAAGAAAAGAAGATAAGAAAAAGAAGTAAAATACCAAGAATTAGATGAAAGAAATGTAATGCTGTAAGAAAAAAGAAAAGACAACTATAAAGTGAATCATTAATTGAATATGCGAGAATACGAAATTCTTTAATCTGCAAACTAATAAAAAGAGAAGATAAATAGAATGACCACAAAGTGAAGAAAATAATATATTGTGATGAAATTTCTAAATTAATAAAAGCATTTCCTAAAGATATAGCAGCATTAGATAAAAGAAGTGTATTAGCAAAAGTTAATTCACAAGGATCTGGAAGATAGAAAGCTTCTCCAGGCCACATCCCTAAAGTTGGACAAGATAATAAATGAAAAGATGTCCAAAAGAAGGATACAAATAATAGAGCTTCAGAAACTAGAAAACCCCCAAAAAGAAGAAAAAAGATTATTAATAAGACTTCATATTTTTTAGTGAATTCTCTTAATAAATCTCTAGACCAAATATGAAAACTATAAATTAATCCAAATAAAAGATGATAAAATATAAGAAAATAATTCTATGAGAAGTGAATTCCAGTCCAACAATAAATATTAAATCCTGTAAAGATAAATAGAATTATAATAAGAGCAAAGAATAATAACCAAGAACTATTAATAAGAAAACAAAATGAATCTGATGTAACTTCTAAATGTTTAGATTTCCAAAATACCAAATAATACGTACAAAAGGGCCTCATAAAATATTACTATTTTTCTAGCCCTTACAATTTACTATTAAATGCTGTGGGTAAAAGGAAGAAAGAAGCGAATATAATATAATGAATGCGTGAGCGCAATAATAATAATGAACGGAATGAATGAATTTAGTACGGGATTTAATGCTTCATGGACGTCCTTTATCTCTTCTTGAAATCCAATATTAATATAAGGTGTGAGTGAACAACATTCAGGCTGTCATGTGTGCGTTTCAATCTTGACCTTGGATTTCTATAGGACAGCCGCTGCATCTCCCATCCATTATGAAGAGGTTAAAGAGCCCTCAATGTTAGGTTCCTAGACCATATTGTGCCCGTCCCGTGAATCCTTGGTCTGGTTCATAGGTTCACTGCGGCTTACATTATAAACGTAATGAAGGTGTTAATGGCAGATTCGTGAGTGAGGTTCGTTAACAGGCTTATAGGGGGTGTACAAGGGGCTTATTTTAATACTATTATCTCCTAGAGGCAGAGGTGAAGAGAATCCTAATGGTAAAGGGGAGAAAGGTGAACGTAATTTAGGATCACTTCGTTCATTTACTAATTAAATAGCTGGTTTTCATTCGTTCCCTCCTGATAGCCATTTATCAGTGAGAGCAGCCGCACACATCCAAAGCCCCAAAGCCCTAGGTTAGGTTGGAGTCTAGTTCTGTGTTCTAGCTAGTCGCCAAAGGGGGCTTCCCTTGCAAGCATGATTGTGCAAGGGTCGATGAGCAGGCAGGGATACAGTCTGAATTGTCTTCATGCGTGCCAAGCGGCATGGCCTGTGATGATGACGACGATGATGTTCTCTACTCGTTCAGCTCGTGGGTATCCTGGCCTCGAACTTTAAGCCTAGGGTTCTGCGATAGCATTGCCACAGCCAAACGGAAGTGATCGCTGCGTGCCAGTGTCCGTTATGTGTGTACCATGCTCTCTTGAATTGCTCGGGCGCTCCCGCATGAGGATTTGTGGCATGAGGTGGTCAAAAATCCTCCGCAGGAGGCTGGAGTACTATGCGAGTCTGCCTGCCCCGCTTTTTTCGGGCGGTGTCTTTGCAGTGGAAGGAGGTGATGAGCAACAGCCCGTTGTTTGCACTACGCCCGGGTGTGCGTTGTGGTGCGCTCCAGGCCTTCGGCTGCTGTGGTGTTGCGGGGAGGGCGTAGAGGCAAGCTCCTGAGAACCCAAGTCCCAGAGGTCAGCCGCTGGCGGCAAGCCATGCTGGCCGCGTGGCCCAGCGATCACCGGGCTGCCCGCCACGCGGCCATGGCAGTGCTGAATGCGCTGGAGAGCGGGGAATCGGGCACCATGGTGCCAAGCTTGACGAAACAGAAGCAAAAAAGTGTATCAGATGTATCAGCAGATTCTGCGAGGACGAGCCAAAGATGCAGCTGGCGCATGGTGGTGACGAGGCGCAGGCTGAATTTGTTCTCAAGAAGGAACGCTTGAGGTCCTCTCTTAAGAAAAGAAGAGGAGAGCGGTTGGCTAGGCCCTACTACATGATCTGAGAACGCTTGGGTAGGGCCGACATGATCTGCAGCCTTGAAGCCCAGAAACCTTGAGCAGCTCCGAAAAGAACCGAGCCTCCTCCGAAGCCCTGAAAGTAAAAACCAACTCACGGCCAGGAGAGAGGGGAGCCCCAGAAGCCCAGGCCAGACTTTGGTGTTTTCGAGTCTAAGAACTATCTAAGTCCCCAGGAGCCCAAAACAGTTTAAAGGCCTTAACCCCGCAAAGCCCCGGGTTAGCACCAGTGTAGCCCATGTGTCTTCCATATCTTCGGGTCTGGCGTTCGGAGCTTCCGGATGGTGTGGGCCGAGCGTTCTGGGCAGTGAGCTTCATCTCCTGGGTCTAGGGTGTCCTTGAAGATAGGATGAACAGAATGGGCTTGAAGCTTGCAGAGAAGTTGGAGGTAGACGTCGGGTGGTGCGCCTTCTAGCTTGTAGCTTGTCAAGGTCATGCCAAAACGAAGCCCTTTTGAACCTTCAAGCAGTTTGTAGGGCACTGGCCAGTTGCATTCTTAGGTTTTTTTCGTTAACCACGCTTCGGGGTTCCGTGGGACGTGGACAACGTGGGCGAGGAGTCCAGGCAAGGGTTGGCTTGAAGCGCAGTGGCAGCCCTTGCAGGCAAGAAGACCCTACGGCCGGCGGCAACCAGGCGCGGAGAGTTTGCTTCCGAGAGTGCATAAGCTTCGTTGTGTGCCCCTAGCCGCGAGCCCTAATCCCTCAACCTCAAAGCTGCATTGACTTCAATGCGCACGCACTTTTGTGAGGACTCAGGCCCCTCGGTCCCCGCGACCCCCTCGGCCCTCCGCTGTGGAGCGCGCGGCGGCGGCAGCACAGCAAGAATGGCCACATGAGGGGGACATGTGACCCGCAAAGAGCCTCCAAGGCGACGCGAAGAGCTCCACTTGCCTTGGCGAGGAGGGCCTCCCTGACTTCGAGGATCGCAGCAACTGCTTGTCGGATCCTTGAGCCCTAAACCACCAAGCTAAGACCCCTAAGACGGAAAACAGGGAAGGATCGCTTGTAGGAGCAAGCCTGGGAGCAGCAGCGGCGGCTGGCTGGCTTGGGGCCTGGCGGCCGCTTTTTTCGCCTGGTCGAAGGCTAAGTAGATGGGACGCTTCTTCTCGAAGATCTGCCTGAGGCCTCGTGGGACGGCTTGTGGTGTATCAAGACAGTCCTCTGCTCAGCCTTCTATATGTATGTATATACATTTTTATATATATATATATGTATATATATATATATACATACATGTATGTCCATTACGATTATTCTGGCCAAGGCCGAATGCTGCGCGAGGACTTTGTGCTGCGACCAGGCCAGAAAGTGAGGGGGTACCATGGGGGTGCCGTTATTGTTGTCTCCGAAATGTAGAATCCCGAATAGGATCCCCAAAATAGTTCCAGGAATCCCTTCCCCGAGTGGGCTTTGTGGCTATTGTGCGCCAGTGCACATACGTGTACAAAACCATCCGAACCAAATTGCTTTCCAACGGGCTTTCCAAGGGAGCACATAGATGCAATAGTGAATCGCTCCCCGAACTCCCCCCTTCCCACTCAGGAAATAACCCGACGGCCCTCAAAGGCCTCCGGCAGTCTGGGGCTGTGGTCCAGATGCTTCGCAACCCTGGGCTTGCGGAGAAGGCAGCATGCCGGGATTCCGCAGTAGTGGTATGGAGGAAAGGGCCCGATTTTCGTCATGAAGAGGGATGCGTTTAGCGTTTTCGAAGCCAGCGAGAGACGATGAGGGGTGGCAGACCTGCACACCAAACATATGCCAGGCCGGCATCCAGGTTGGGGATCGCCTGGTCTCCGTGAACGAGCGCCGGGTGCAGGCAGGTTTCGCTCGTACTACATCGCGACACGATGACAGGGCGAGAGTTTGGCGTGTTACCAGTCCACACCGCGCTTTGCTTCACCTCTTGGTCTGTGCTGCGCGTAACCGTAACCTTGTGAGAATGAATGAAGTCTCGCCGTGCTGCAGGACTTCGCTGATTGCATCAGCGAGGGCTTCCTTTCGGGCATCAAGGTCCAACCTGGAAGCCGCACCCTAGACCACCTTAGGCCACCTTAGGCCACCCCAGGCCGACCTAGGTCACCCTGGGGCTGGTAAGCAAGTTGAAGCTCCGGTGGGGTCACATGCGTCATCAACAACTTTTGGGTGCCTGCACCAATCCTGCACCTGCAGTCTTCCAACCTCGCAGCTGGTTCAGCCCGGAAGTGCCCTGCTCTGTCAGTTTCCGGCCAAGCTGGTTTTCATGTGCAAGATCGGTAAGATCACTTCAGAGGCCTGGCTTGAGCATCCTAATGCCTCTCGCCGTGCCGTGACTCTCAGACATGAAGCCATCGCCCCCCCCACCTACAGGACTTGTGCTCATGTTGCGGACAGGTTCGCCTAGTCGCGTCGGCACCGTTCGAGCTGGGCTTCACCTTGGCCAGCGACAAGGCCCCCGCAATCTGCAGGGCACCAGCATGTACAGCAGTGTGAATCAGCTATTTCTGAAAATTGAAGCCCTTGCGGGGCAAAGCTTGACAAGGTCTGGGCTGGCGCCCGCACGAAGTTTCTGTACCAAGAGGCTCGGGCTTGGGGAGCCGGACGTGTCTTTGGCAACTGAAGTTACGTTCCTCAACTACTTCCATTGTCTCATTGCAGAAATTGAAGAAAACTTGACCTGGTAGCCGCATGCTCTGACTACAAGCTCCAGTCTTTCTAGCTTTTTAGCTTTTGCAAAGGGCTGGGAAAGCTTGATCCTGGCATTATTCCTGGCATTGTCCTGGAGGCAATCGCATCCTCCAAAGGAAGCCTTGGGGTTTACCCTTCGGGCTTCTGCGGTGTGGAACGCCCATTCGCATGGTACTTCATCTCCGATGCTTCCTTGGCTCGACAGTTTGCTTGAAGTTTTGGCCCCGACCGGCCTTGACTACCCGCTCGCCCACAGCCGCGTGGCTGGAACTGGCTGGAGTTTCCGAGGTGGTGTTTGCTCTGTTGGCGTCCGCGTGGAGTCTCAAACCAGCACGCAGCCACAATGTCCCATAGATGAGGTATCTCCAAAGGAAGAGAGCACATCCCTTTTCGATACCGCGACCAAGCTTTTTGTTCAATTGTGAGTAAGGCGCCTCCGATCACCTGCATTCTCACCTTTCACGATGGCTGAGGCGGCTTGGCAGAGCAGCTAAACCTATAAGGTAAACCATCCCAAGTGTCTCGGTGACGGCCTCCCAGTTGAGAGTTGACGCTAGATTAGACAATTTAGACAGAGCGTGCCAGCCGAAGGTGACCAACAACGGCGAGTTTGAGTTGCCCTTGCCTCAGCATGAAGTGTAGGGGTTCGCGAACTCGAGATGATCACGCCTTTGTATTCTCGGCCGCGCTGTGGCATCTTGCGTTTGGCGATGAAGGTCCAAGAGCGCCAAGCGCCGCGCGGCGAAGAAGGCGAGTGGGGTCTTCGATCTGGCCTGTTGCAGGGGTTTGCGAAGCTTTGCTTCTCTTCTTGCGGGCATGAGCATGCTCATGTGAGTGGACCAATCCGACGTGAAGGCGCGGGACGAAAAGTTCGCCGAAGGCACGCTCTCAGCAGGATCGCTACTTTGTTTGACCATCTGGGCAAGCGACGTTTTTCAAGTGATAGCCATGGATAGATTCACTTCGGACCTCCACCCATTCAGATCTTTGTCGGTGCCAGATAACCCGGCCCCGGCACCTGCTCCGGAACCTGTGCCGGAGAAGAAGCCCAAGGAGAGGGGAGTTGGGCGAGTCTTTGATTATGGTTCTGATCAGGGCGCCCTTTGTTTCGAGCGCAATTGTCTGATGTGTGAGACTCCGGGTGACGGAATGGATCGTTCTGTGGCAGAACCCCCCTGGACAGGCGAAGGCTGCGCCGGCGCCTGATCCGAAGGCCCGGGGTTTCAGATTTCAATGTCTCTGATCATCGGCTCAAACGGGTGCGAGATGGACTGTGATGGCAAGCGCATATTTACGCGCCTGCACGCCAACATGCTCAGACACGTGCACCTGTGTTTCGTAGTGGAAGTGTGTGGGCCCGCTAGCAAGGCGAAGGCAAAGGAAGCCGCGAAGGCTGTGCCGCCCCAAGCCTTGACGGTGCTCCGCAGCCTCAAGAGGGCTGGGTTCGGTCACTGCCTGTCAGCTGAAGCCGAGGCGGCAAAGCCCAAGGCGCAAGCCAAGAAGGCCCGTTTCGGATGTTCTTGGGTTTCTGATGTTTTTTGATGGTCTTTGTATGTCTTTGTGTTCTGAAGTCTAAAATGCAACCTCCCAGGAAGAGCCACCGAAGCCGGAGCCGAAAGCGGAGCCGAAGGCCGACCCCCATTTTGCTTGAACATGCTTTTTGGGAAAGTGTCTCGTTCTTCCCAGCATTTTTTCCCCCAACATCCCCAAGATGGAGCCCCCGAAGGCCAAGGGCAAGGCTGCCGCCAAGGCAGCCGCTGCCCCTGAGGCCGGATCCGATACTCTGCACTCAGAGACTCTCCTAATCTCCACGCGAAGTGTCCCAGCAGGGTCCAGGCAAAGACAGTGCAGCTGCGTGTAATTTCGGTTCGCGGCTCTAGATGTTGGATGGTGTCAAGGCTGCCAAGCCAAAGGAGGCAGCAAAGAAGGCCAGAGTGTTCAGAGCAAGAGCTGCATCACCTGCATGGTGGTTTGGGCTGTGGCTCTTGGTCGTCATGGCTTGTTCTGTAGCTGACGGATGACCTGCACACCTTCCGCATGTGCGGAGGCGGATCCCAAAGCCAAGGCAGGAGGCAAGAAGGCCGCGGGACGTAAGGCTGCTGACCTTTGGATCTGGAGTCTGAGGCTTTTGTGATGTGCAGCGTGCAGCGTGCTTGCGGGGGTGAGGGTTCGCCCGTGCCGGTGTCTATCTTTGGCTGACGCTGTCTCCAACGTGCCAGGAGGCCCCGGCTCCAGCGCCTGCGCCGGAGCCAAAGGCAGGATGCTGATGAGCTCATGGGGCTTAGGGGGGGGCTTGTGTCCCAGGTTGGCAGCAGAAGGTTGCAGAGTTGGGTTTCTCAAGGAGCGGTGGCGCTTCTTTCAGTTGGGGTCCTGAAAGTACAGCAAGCAAGCATAAAGACTGAAGAATCGCAGCGCTTTTCGCACACATCTCAGCCGGGAGGCGCAGCCGAAAGGCAAGGCCAAGGCCAAGGCCGAGCCTGCGCCGGCACCGGCGCCTGCGCCCGCGACGAAGGCGCGGTCGCTGTTTCCCAGACCGTAGAGCCTTTGAGAGCAGCGCACGTCGAGACGTTTCGCTACGAATCCTTGAGGCAAAAGGTCCTAAGGTGCATCATGGCAATACCTCTGAGGCAGCCGCGAAGCCTGCTGCGAAGCAGGCTGCCAAGGCCAAAGGCGCACCTCCAAAAGAGGAGAAGGACTCGGACGGAAGAAGGTTCAACCACGCATGTATGCGGAAGTTATGCGGATGGATGCTCTTAACTTCATCGAACAGTTGCGAGAGCACAAGTGGATAAGGAGGTGGATTGGGGCAATGATGGAGAATGTTCAGGCTGTTAAACGGGAGATGCAGCGCTGCGCGAAACCTTTGTTTCTTCCCTGTAAGAGACACAGAAGTGATCAGAAGTGCCCCAACGACATGGCCATGCCCCAAGTGACTCACAAAGCAGCTCACGTGTGTCACGTGTGTCACGCGTGTCACGTGTGTCACGCGTGTCACGCGTGTCACGTGTGTCACGTGTGTCACGTCACCAGCGTCGTGGCACCTCACATCTTGGAGGAGCCGGACAACAAGGATCGAGTCGATCTGGTGCAGCCCTATGAGATGGCAGTGGCCTCTATTTTTGTGTGCCAGCTGCTGCGTTTGCAACAGCGTGGCTCTCATCACATCCAGCCTCTTGGCGACTCTGAGGATGATGGCACCGGAGGAGACTGGGAGCAGTCGACGGGCTTGTCCAAGAAGGCCGAGAAGAGGACGGGAGCGGCTGAATGTGGGGAGCCACAGCTAGCACACCCAAGGTGCGTGTTGGTGTTTGGTGCGTCTGCAGGAAGGAGAAGGAGGAACAGCGCAAGCGCGAGCAGGCTATGGCGGCTATGCTGTTGCTGAAAGGAACCTCAAGATTGACTCAAGGATTCCATGTGTGTGTGTGTGTGTGTGCGTGGGTGTGTGTGTGTGTGTGTGTGTGTGTGTGTGTGTGGGTGTGTGTGTGTGTGTGTGTGTGTGCGTGTGTGTGCTGTTCGTTGGAAAGTTGTGCGAAGGCCGTCGCCACGGCACAGGCCAAGAAGACTGTTCCTGGCATGGTCCGAAGCCCCAGTTCAACGAAAATCCTGAAGAACGCCGTAGCGCCGGCACTCAGGCAGGTGCCTCCCTACACCCTAAACCCCAAACCCTCAACCCCCGATGGAAACCTCTCATAAGGCGCCTACCAACATCGTCCCGGGGATGGCCCCACCCAAGGCGGGGGGGTGCAGGGGGGGGGGGGGGGAGGGAGGGTGGGAGGGGGAGGGGGGGAGGGGGGAAGGGAGGGGGGGGGGAGGGGGGAGGGGGGGGGGGGGGAGGGGGGGGGGGTTGCGAATTGCGAACCTTTCATATCTCTCTCTCTCTCTCTCTCTCTCTCTTTCTCTTGTAAGTTGGAAAGCTCTTGCACCCCTGAGCCAGGCAGCCTCCAAGGAGGAGATCGCCGCATTCATGCAGGGTGTCAAGGAGAAAGGTCGCACGAGCCGAGTTTCAACAACGGGCCTTGTAGAACACTTCGCTGTGGCCCCTCCGCCTTGCAGGACATGTCTGTCTTTCATCTGTTGCTTGCACACTGAAGATCGTCTTCAGCTTGGATCGCCTCGTATTTCAAGCCAGCCACTGTCAACAAAGGTTTGCAAAGTGAGGTTGGCAAAGGGGTTTGCTTGTGATGCGCCAGGTGCCGAAGCTCGGGCACTTGTTGAGGCTGAGAATGCGCCATCCTCAACTTTCCACTCGTGAACTCATCAGCAGCAGATAGTCATAGGAAGTAGAAGTAGAAGTAGAAAGAAGAAAGCCGGAAAGACACGTGGGAGGAAAGGAAGACGGACTGCCACAGCACTTGTTGTGGCGCTCGATGTGTGGGGGTGTGCCACATGCCGAGGCTGAGAAGACCAGCATGCACACCGCCCAGATCAAGGTGCCGGAGAACAAGACCTTCGGCTGCCAGATGAAGTGTTACGAAGCAGTCTTCGTTCACATCTTTGGCAGTGTGAGGATCGGGGGGTTGTGTCTTGCGATCCGACTTCTCACAACAGGAGCCTCCAGCAGGCGTTCTCAAGGAGGCACACTCAGGTATGTATCCCCGAAGTGCGACGCATTCGGCGCACGCGCTCTTTGGCATCCTTGTCCTGGAGCCCCCAGCAAAAACAGCTTCTCATCCGTCAAACCTGAAGTCTAAGCTTGCCTGAGCTTCCCTAAGGCCCTAAGCCACGCCAAAGATTTCTCAACCGGATTCCCAAGCAAACCCTAAACCCAAAACCCTTATCCCCAAACCCTAAACCCTAAACCCCCCAAGTACCTAATAGACTACGAGGCTTACAAACACATCGAAACCCGGGCCCCCGGCCAGGGTCTAGGCCATCCTGACTGAGGATTGGCATCGTGATCGGCCCTAAGGGCTCCAAGATCAAGATGATCCAGGTGGGTTCCCCTTCACGTGGATGTACCCCTTCATATGTACCAACATAGTGTCATCCACATTGTAGGACCCCAAAAGGGGGCTCGGACCGTGAAGTGTCGAGAGCTGCAGGAGAAGACGGGTGTCACGCGCATCGACACCTCCGGCGAGATGTTCACGATCGTGGGCCCGCAGCAGGTGCCGCTGGCAGGGCTTCGGGGCAACCAAGCCTTTAACCTTCAATTGGGGGTTACGTTCATGAGGGAGCTCTCGAAACATAAGTTGCTTCATAGTCAAGGTGTTAAGGGTCACGAAACAGAGGTAGGGTCTCAAGGTGTGATGGGTGAACAAGGCTGTGGAACAAGAGTGAGAGAGATGGGGCTTATAGTTGTCTTTAAGGTGTCCATGAACGGGTAGAAGAGGTTAAAGGAAGTGCGAATGGAATTCCTTGTCAACTCACCATCAGCTAATGAGTCATGTGAACACACCATCTTTCCGGGGGTATCTTCATGCTTCGGAAAGGCTCGGGCAGCTTGGGCTTCAGGACATGCTTTTGTCTGCACGTTCATTTTTGAGGGTCGGAAGGTCAAGGTCACTGCTGAATGCCCGGCATGAGCTGTTAATAAAGCTGTGACGGCGCGTGAAAAGAACCGAGAAACGCTCGCATTGCGAAGTAAAGCCTAAAGCTGTCATTCAAACCAAACTCCCAAGCTGTGATCTCCCAGCATGGCCTGAAATTTGACATGCCCTCCAGAGTGATTCCTTCGTCGCAAAGCTGTGGGCTTCCAAGGCCGTGGAGATGGCCTACAATGCCGTCAAGGACGGCAGCATGTGTTGCCCCGCAAACAAGTTCCAAGTACCCGGCGGCTGTCACGCAGCTACGCAGGCGTTCCATCAGCTCGGAATCCGCGTCCCAAAAAAACGCAAAGCAGGAGCTGATGGAGAAGGGGTACTGCTCCATGGCCTTCGAGGCGTGCTCATGCCGACTTCAACCCCGTGAGTCTTCTGAGTGCAGTCACGGATTTTTTCCCCCCAAGGACTTCAAGGAAGAAGCTGTTCCTGTGC
Source organism: Symbiodinium natans (assembly GCA_905221605.1). Lineage (NCBI taxonomy): Eukaryota > Dinophyceae > Suessiales > Symbiodiniaceae > Symbiodinium > Symbiodinium natans. Next base: position 64,025 of record CAJNDS010002714.1, on the reverse strand, counting down.
ATCCTTCGGTGTTCCCCGACCTCATCGGCAAGGGAGGCGTCACCATCAAGGCGGCAGATGCCAGGATGGGAAGGATGGGGAAGAGTGGTAGTACTGGTTGAGTTTATCTTCATGTGAACGAGGCAGATCTTGGGGAGTGGTTTAGGAGCGATTCTTGTGTCTTGCGAAAGCGTATTAGTTACTTACCTTCTACTTCGGCAACTTGGCCATAGGACTCTTTTGGAGTAAGCGCTGGGAAGGCGTTCAAGAGCGAGTTGAACGTCGAGGTTACCATTCCGGGCGATGTCAGCTCCCCAGAAGCCGAGGCAGAGATAGACAGAGTTCCTGCGCAGCATGGCATGGCATGGCATACTGAGATTCCAAAGACTGCCACCACTGGCACGAAGAAGTACAAGGCTCGTGCGCATGCGAGGAGCTCCCTCTATAGGCTTTTGGTCGACATTTTTGTTTTTCAGGCAAACAAACACCCACGACTTTTGCATCAAGGGGCTTGCGAAACGCGAGAGGCCCAGGCGTGCTGTAGGAGTTGTCCTCGGCATGCAGGTCACCCTTGCTGGGAAGAAGGACGACGTGGCGGAGGCGAAGAAGGTGCCAACACTGAGTTTGGGCTCCGTCTTAACCCACCTTGGCCCACCTTGGCTTTCGGCTTCGCGAACTGCCGGAGTGTGGCTGCCTCTGCGAATTACTAATTGGCATTCGGGCATGCAACCGTGAGGCTTGGACAACTTCGGGAACCTAGTAGTTCTGCGCTTTGCGACTAGGATTTTGTCATTGTCACATATGCTTGTGCTATCTAGGAGGTACATTGTCGGTTGCAGTGCTTCGCGGCTTTCTTAGCATAGGCCGGAAAACGCTCGAAAACGTGGCTTTGATTGACTAGGTCTCAGTTGGAGCCGGCATGGCAAGCGAGCTAAGCAAGCTGACACAGCTGTGCAGCGAGAGGTGATCGACAGCATCGTCGCCTACGGCTACCATGAGAAGACCCATCCCGGACAGGCGAGATTTTGCGTCTTCTCTTTGACCTTCCTTTATGTGATGTCCAGGGCTTCATGGCTTCACTCCACTCTCACTCCCCTCTCACTTGTCCAGAATGGGCACTTGCCATGAACGATCTTTCCTTGACATGCCCCAGACTCACGAAGAGATGGAAGTGGAACCATGGGCCTACAAGCGATCGCCCCAGTGTTGAGACAGTGCGACGAAGTGTTTGCGCATCCGCATGCACGACGGGCTTAGCTTCCCCGACTCCCAGGTTCCTGATTGGCAAGAGTGGGTCGGAGCTGCGTCACATTCAGAACAACTACAAGGTGGGGGACAGTCGCAGGAGTTCAAGATGGATCAAGATGGTAGCATGGGGGACAGGGGGAGGTGGTGAGGTGGTGGGGGGTAATGCGAAGTCTAGGGGTCTAAGACCTCAAGACCTCCCAAGACCTCCCAAGACCATTGATGGGGAAAGCAGGGAAGCCCCCCTTCCAGGTGAAGGTGAACATTCCTCGGGAGCACTCGGTGTGTCAGAACGTAGTGGTCGTTGGCGGACCTGGCGATGTTGCTCGTGCCGGGCCGAGCTCGATCCGGGTGCTTGAAGGCTTGAAGGCGTTTGCAAATCGAAGTGGACCAAAAGCATGAAGCAGGTACACCTATACATCAACAGCGGCACTTGTTTTGGGGCAAGTTGCAGAACCCAGGTGCAAAGGACTACATTGACAACGTTCTGTGGAAGGCGCAGAACCAGCCAGCAGGCCTGGTTCCAGAGGGTTTACGGCCTTTAGGGTTTGGGGCTTAGGGCTCTATGAATCCGATGGTTGGTCAAACTGAGGGTTCTTTGGGAGTCTTGCAAAAGGTACCTGAATGGGGACTCTCGTTTTGAATCAGCCTGGTGCCGCTGATAAGGGGTCGGTTCTTTCAACAGCAGTTTCTATTGCCTTTTGCTTCGAAGCTCTGCAACTACACCATGTTGAAGACATCCACATTCTCAGATCCGAGATAGAACTCTTGAATCCTGCTACATGCAGGCGGCCGACAGGCCGATGCGGCCATTGACACCTGGGGCGAGGAAGAGGAGGAGGATGGCTTCTTACTTTCCAGGGCTGGGAGTGTGAGGGTTTAGAGGCTTTGGGTGGGGGGGGGGGGGGGCGAATGAGGCCCAGAGCCTTTCAAGAGTGAAGGCATTGTGGCTAGCGGAGCTGCGAATGCCCCAAAAGGCCATTCCCGTCAAGACTGGTAGCGTGAGGGCTGGAAAGGAAGGAAGCTCGCCCTGCCTCTACACAGGACTGGATGAAGGCCTACATTTACAAGCGCCGATGAGCTTGAATGGATTGCTGTCAGCAGTCTCCTGCTGATGTGAGGCTCTGGTGATCCAAAGATAGGGCTCTGGCAACAACGAGTGGGTGCGTCATGTTTTTTTTTTCGTTTCCGTAGATACAACGTCTGTCTGCTCTCCTATGGGCTTCTATGTGTGCAACAGACTATGCTCATACCTCAAAGTCGGTTGTGGAATGCAGCGCTGTGATCTCAACGCCCGTGGATTTTGCATACGCGGCGGGGTTTCAAGATCGCTCCAAGACGGGGTCCAGAGGAGCATTCCCTTTCTAGGCGGAACAGGCCCGAACTGGTATATAGCCTCCATTCGAGCTAGCACTGGAAATGCTTGACTGCCCGCCGGTCTGTTTCACAGCGGAGCAGGCGGGCATGTCCACAGATTCCCCGTTGAATCTAGTCGCCATGCGCACTCTGTGCAGCATCGCTTCTTCTTGCACTTACATCTTGCTTCGGAAGCGTGATGAGAGGGTTCGAACTTGCCTGGGCCAACAAGAGCCTTCCTGTTCATCATCTGTATGTACAAACACATATATGTATGTGTATATGTATATGTATATGTATACGTATACGTATACGTATACTGTATGTATATGTATATGTATATGTATATGTATATGTATATGTATATGTATATGTATATGTATATGTATATGTATATGTATATGTATATGTATATGTATATGTATATGTATATGTATATGTATATGTATATGTATATGTGCTGCTATTGATAGTGTGCATGATGGTTGCTTCTAGTTGCTGATTGTAAATGTTGGGTGCCTTTTTGGAAGTATTAGTAAAAACCACACTTCATATACATCGAAAGCGAGTCATTACAACAGCTCCTGGGGGCGGCAGTGAGCCACCCCAGTGAGTCGCGTGCTCTGTTGCCCCAAAGTTGGGACCTTCTCGAAACTCGCGCTTCAGAGGAGGCTCTCGACCGGTCCGATGAGCTCCAAGCGATTGGACTGGGAGTGCCCGACCTCCCTGGCCAAGCTTCCAACGGCTTTAGAGCTGAGAGAGCTCTGCAGAGAATGTGTTTTTGTTCTCGCATGCTGGCGAGGCATGCCCAAATGGAGTTACATCTAGGGGAGGAGAGCATGCATGAGCAATGGAGCAATGGAGCAATCAGTCTGTTCTTGGACGCGAAGTGCAGTGTAGACGCCGAGTAGGGGTCATTGAAGTGCCAGCAAATCTGCAGCACTAGGCGGCAAAAGGAATTGAATCCTTCTGCTGGGCGGCTTCTGGCCAGCATTCAACGCCCATCCGTGTGCTTAAGGCGGCAGGGTAAATCGTTTGCTGCGTCTACGACATATGCCACCGGCATCGACAGGTACCAGTAAGGACCTCTAAGAAGAACCTGCGACTCTAGACGCAGGAAACGTCACCCTGTGTTTCAACCTCAGGTACTTGGGAGGCCGCACACATCGCAGACTCGACAGAAGCGTACGGCTTTCGTAAAGAACGATGCCGCACTGGCACGGCTGCATCCCTCACTTTCTGCTATGAGCAAACTCGCAGATGCGACTGTACAAGGGAAGCAGCCGGACCACTCGAGGTACCACCACTCGACTTCCGACCATAAACAGGAAGCAGAGAAGCAAAAGGGTACTCGCTTGACTTGCTGGCTGTATGCGGCTACTGCACGAGGTGGTGTAGTGAGTGGTGGCGGAGCTTCATCATGAGACCCGTAACCCTGTAGCACCCCAAATGCTGCGCGGCACCGTTTAGCAGGTTCCTTTTCCAGGCTTTGAACCAAAGCTACCCTTCAGCTATTGTGTATTCTCCATTCTCTGTGTCAGGAGCGCGTGTTCGACCCCAACCTGGCTTCCTTGACCTTGGGGGTTCAGGAGCGTTGCACTCTTTGCTGAGTGTGTTGCAGTGGGAGCAGTCATCCAGGCCTGGACGTGTTAAGCTGTAGAGCCTGGTGTAGAGCCTAGTGTAGAGCCTAGTGTAGAGCCTAGTGTCGAGCCTAGTGTAGAGCCTAGTGTAGAGCCTGGTTGCAATGACAGGGCGCAACCCTCATCAGAGTAAGCTTCTGAACCACACAGCGCGTTTGCTTATAGCCCAGCTTAACGTGCAAATCTGCCAGTTTCTTCATGCAAACGGCAGCCTTCCCCTGTCAGGCCGGCCAGGCCTTCACGCCCAGGCAAATGTTTGCCTTGGAGCAGCAGGAGGCAAGAGATACGAGTGTCCCAATGCCTTGAAAGGGGCTTACATTCCCTTCCAGCATGCTTCAGAAGCTCATGGAAGGCAGATGATACCAGCGATGCTAAAGTGCTAGAATGCGCAACCCGTGTCGCCAATACCTGCAACGGCCGCAATGCAATTTGCCTCTTCTCGCAGGCTGCGCACCTGGTTCGACGCGCCAAGTGTGATGCCGAGGTTTCGCCCCCGAGGGAGCGGACGGGTCGTGGATGGATCAGTGGCTGCGCTTCTTCGCTGGTGCCAGCCGGTGCCAGCCGGTGCCAGCTGGTTAACACGTATGTTCTAAACGCTTGCGCGCGCCGCCTCGGCAGCCGGGCCGGCCCAGAGCATGCAGTATGTGGAGATGACGCCTGGAGGCGCCCTCTAGAAAATTCCCGCACAAAATACGCTTAAGGTTCCAAAAAGTGCAGGGGGGCGGGGAAGGGGGCGGCGGGGGGGGGGGGACCCTCGGTTTGCAGCTGCTCGAGGGAAGAGCGGGGGGCGGGGGGGGGTGGGGGGCCGGTCACAAAATTCTGCACGAAAGGGTTGGGTTAGGGGGCAGGAGACCGGATCCAGGTCTGCTTGTTCCAGACGCTTCTCGGCAGGAAGCCGAGGGGCGAATTTCAGAACTCGAAGGTGGTGCGCTGGAAGCTACGGACTCTGCAACCGGTCCACAGTCAGGCGCATCTTCGGCACTTCCAGAAAGAGGAGTCTCAATCTACTGCTGACGGTGGTGAGCAGCTCAGCTCTTCATTTCATCTCATGTCCATCTCATTCCCACATGATACGTATGTCCTTCCAGTCCCCTCCCGCCCGCCCATGAGCCGGCTGAGTCTTCGAGTGCCGAAGCTGAAGCTACACGCGTGGTCTCTTCTCAGTATCTATCGGCAGCTTAGCAAAAAGCTCCTTGGCCCAAGGCGCCCAGTCTACGAACCGCAGTGCCGTGGACGAGTCAGAGGCTTCACAGGCAGAGATCCACAGACAAAGCAGCTTCACTGGCGCAGATGAGGCATGCTCAGTTGCGGGCGTGCTCAGTTCGCTGTTGGCCGTTGGCTGATGCTGGCTGATGCTGGCTGATGCAGGTTGCCCAGGGTGCCCAGGGTGCCGAAGCCGATGAGGCGTGTCCACCGGCTTCGGAGTTTCTTGCAATGACTGGTAGTCATGAAAAGGGTTTCCCTGGCTTTCCTTACATCACCTTCTTTGTCCTTTGTAAGTGCTTGGCAGCTTGACTCTCTGCAGATTACACGTTGCAGCGCATTGGTTTCATGCTCATGTAGGATAGGCCCAGCATAGGGCCAGCATAGGCCCAGGTACACAAGTCTGGGAGCCAAATCGAGAGTTACAACTGAGTCTTCTTTGAATGGTTTTGAGTTTGCAGAGAGGCGCTGAGCCCAAAGCTCAAGGGACTGGGCTCCTGTCTCAGCGGTGAGATTTGCAGAGCAGAGAGCGTCGCAGAGCTTCGCAGAGCCCTTTTGAGAGGCAGCTGAGCTGGGAAGACCCCTCCAGCCCTCCTTGCGGTGCCCAGGATTGGGTGCAGCTGGTGCTTTCTCGCGCGAAGGCTTCCCTTGACATGCACAGTTAAAATCAAAAGCTACTTGCACTCTGCTACTCGACGACTTTGCTTCCCTTACTGCCTTTGACGATTCAGGGATCCCGAATCCCCGACCCCTGACCTTCATCAGTGCAGTCTCTGCGTGCACGTGTCCCTGACAAGTCTGGACGACACCTCCCCGCCTGGTGGCTCCGAAAGCGTTGAAGGACGACGGAATCGAGGCCACGCGCAGGGCGGTCGGTCGGGAGGTCGTGCAGTGTCTTATCACGCAGCTGGTCGGAATCGGGCACCTCCTGAGACACGCTCTGTGATCCCACGTGCGCAAGAGGGTGACGGCGGTTTTCTCGTCTTGTTCAGTCGTCAGGTAGGACCTCAAGTTTCGACTTCGTGGCGGATATGATGCTTCACACTTCACAACAGCCCTCTTTGACACATTCAGACCTTTTGGGAGGAGAGTTGGGAAACCGGCGTTTCTGACGACGAATTTGAGTCCAGGCGCTTGTAGCTGTAGTGCACGTAGAGGTGTGGAGCTGCAGGTAAACTGGCCTCCAGTGTATGATCTTTTGCGAGCGGTGAAGAGAAGCTTCGCACGCTTTCGCATAGACCCGATGGCAGCACTTCTTGAAGCTTGTACCTGCGGCCTTAGACCTTTTTGATGAAGAGTTTCACAAATGTGGGCAAAGACTCAGAAGCCAAAGGATGCTGGGCTTAGATTGCAAGTCATTTTGGAAATGCAGTTTTTAAAGTGCGAAATGAGAGGCGGAGCGGCCCAGTACGAGTAATTGCATTTACGTGATTTTACGCGTACCATCTTCAAGACTCCTGTGCGACAGATGCTGTGGAGTACTGAGAATTGCCTAGAATGCATGCATGCAGTTGCATAATGTGTCTGGGCACGGCATTGAAGATGGCTCACTCCTTCGAAGAGCAAGCCCGCACGACCCTGAGTGCCGGCACTTTCAAGCCGGGATACTTCGGGCACGTGCAGGGTGCATGTGCATTGACAGAGAGCCAAGCAAAATCAGCCACACACTCTGCTGGGGTGTATTGTGTTTCTCTTCTTGGGTCTTCCCTGGAGGGCATCTTCTAATCTCTGAGCATCCGCATCTCTGGGCTATCCGCCCCTCCCCAACCCGGAGCATGATACACAGGCTTGTTCGCATCAAGCTGGTCAAGACTTCCTTCTCTTCTAGATCAATGCTCGTTCACACTTGCAGAGCAATGATTGCAGGGCTCGGGATTTGCGGGCCCCTATTGAAGCTCTGAGCAATTGAGCCCAGCGGAGTGGCCCCCAGCAGCCTCAGGTGTGGACTCATGGCTGCGCCATTTGCTCGCCGCGGCTACCGTCAAGAGCATGCCGGGGTGAAAGCGTGCTGCAGAACTTGTGCTGGGCATGCGCGTTTGGGCTTGATTCGGCCAGGCTACTGTGTGAGCACAGGCCGCCAGCACTTGTCAGCCTGGTCAGGCCGCATGGCACCTTGCAACATGTGGTTCAAGGTTGGTGACAGCTTTGTTTTGTAGTTAGTACAAGAGCATCAAGGTTTGACTTCATGGCAGCTTCATTATGGCCCACACCCACCCCCATACCTCACCCCTACTCCATTCCAGCAAATATCAGCAAGTTCGTAGCCGTTGGCCCATGTTGGCTCTTCGTGATGATCACTGCGGCACAGGCTGAAGAGCTGAGTTGCTGCTAGGTTCAGGGGTCCCAAAAACAATCGGGCCGCGCAGACCACCACGGGGGGGATGGCGACGTCGGATGGTAGTGCAGTGGTACCGGATTGAGCAAGGGCGTTTCGACAAGAGCACCTTGGTGAGTCACATTCCTGATGCAAGCATGTCCGTGTTCTGGGAGCATCCAATTTATGCCAAGTTCATCAGGCGTTGTTCGCAGGAAAATGCTGTCGCACAGAACTGTCATGCTGTCGTTGAAGTCTTTATCTAGGTACCTTTCATATGGGACCCCTTTCAATAAGCAGCCCCAAATAACCACAATTTCCCACCACCCTCTTCTGAATTCTAGTCCTTGTTCGCCCCGTTGCTCGGCTAGGAGCCGTGCGCGGCAGCGGCACCTCCTACCTTTGACTGGGCTGCGGCAGCCTCAACTGTTTCTGAGAAGCTTGCGAAGCACAACGACAGCAACCAAAAAGGCACCCACACGCGCACCAGCCATAGCCATGAGGCTTTGGACGTGGGGGTGTTTTCGGATTTGGCGGGACACCACCTTGTAGAAGTTCTTGAAATAAAGCCCGCTGCCAAGGCTTTTGCCCAGGGCAGAGCGCGGGCGTGTGGCTAAGACTTGCAGGAGCAACCCGCAAACAGCGGTGTTTGTAGGTCTCAGCAGGCTTGACAACGGGAGGGCGCTAAGGATGTAGACTCGCTGGACACGCTCACTTCTGGACTGCGCAAGGAGGCGTGCGCTGGAGCAGTTCCAAGCTGTTCGAGTCCTCCCGCATGAAAAACATCCGCAATCTCCCAGGTTCGCGGTGGATCCCTGTCCGGCGCTCAGACCTCCGGGCACATCGCGCTAACCATTAAGGTTCTTTGTACCAGAGTGGGGCGGGGGGTTTGCATTCTGAGGCAGGCACATATCTGCACCATCTCCCGCCCGGAGGATGTCGCGCGGGTCATGCAGGCGCTGGTTCCGACCCTAACCCCTCAACCTCCCAAACCTAAAGCGAGAACCCTCAAAACGAACGAGAATGCCGTCACTCAAAGACGCACTGAGAGGCCTTCCGTGCCGCCCTGGCTTTCCAAGAAGTGACCAGCTCTGACCTCGAGAGACGAGGGAAAAGCATGCGGATTATGCAGATGCAGAACATGCAGATCATGCAGAACTCATTCAACTCTCCTCGGCTCCTTGACCAGCTCGGCTGAGGCTGGTGCTACGGCTTTCGCCTAAGGAAGCCAAGAGAGGAGGCGCCCCAAACATCGTGAGACCTGCCACGAACATCCGCTAGCATCCGCAGCCGCACGAGGTCTAGGTAGCTAGACACGAGGTAGTCAGGTTCCGTCAATGGTTTCTGTGTGCGCTGGAAAGCATTCTTGTCCAAAAAGCACGTTTTGGCCATTGCCAGGGTGGCAATCCCGAGGAAGGCCGCGTGACAAGTACATGTCTCATTTTGTCAGTGGGCATTTCGTCACTGACAGCGTGTCTAGCGGAGGCAGGCAGGGCAGTGAGGGCAGAGCTCAGCCCTGAGACAGGTCATGCCAGCGATGCCGAAGAGGGTTGTGAGGAGCGCAGCGAGTCCTCTCCTGGAAACTGTTGCATTTGGATGGCGGAGTTTTGGGACACCTTGAGGATGGCCTTGATGATGGCTGTGGTGAGCCGATGCCCCGGGGTGTGTTGCTTGAATCATCGCTTGGGGCCCCCGCACTGAGGAAGATCCTGACTGTGCTGCGGCGCTCCGCACTCCAGGCATCGCACCCAAGCTACATGTGCCCCCAAGCCAGGCTTGATTGAGACTGGCTTGCTTGCTGAACCACAGCCCTGAAGCCTCCAAAACCCCGAAGATTCCCAACCGAGACAGCTCTGCACACTTGCAGGGTCTGCTGGTGGTCGTGAGCCGATGGCAGGCAGGGCAGTACTTTGACTCCAAGATGTCAGAGAAAAGTCTTTTAGACTCCTTATCACATCCTGGTACTTAACCTCCGGACCACAGGGGCTAAAGCTACACACAGCTTCCCGACGTGCAAGGGACTAATCAGGTTTTGGGGCGCGCGGTCCAGTCTTCAGGGTTTCGGGCCCTGGCTGTGGGGCATGGTTCGCCTCGAAGTCTTATCCCATTCTTATCCCGCCTCTGAGATTTCTGCTGCTATCTGCACTTGCAAAGCGTCTGCTGCCAAGTCTCCAAGCATGAAAATAGATGATTCAGATGTGGGTTCTGATGTGGGTTCTTGTCCAAAGCGGGACCCCTGCGTGCATGCACTACCAGGGGAGTTACTGCTCGTTGCGCGAGCACGGTCCTCTAGAAAACCTCGGCCTCGATCCCCCGAAGCCCTTTGCTGAAGCGGGACCCCAAGCCCGAAACCACCTATTTGGAAATCCTCCCCCCCCCCCCCCCCCCCCCCCCCCCCGCCCCCCCCTCCCCCAAAGCCTCTCTGGCGAAGGACCGCGGCAAGACACCGGGGCTGGAGCTGTACGGCTTGCAGCTGTACTCCTTGGTGGTGGAGCGGTGCAAGGACCAAGGGTTGAAGGCGTCGGGTTGAAGGGAGTTCAGGCCTTTGGGTTTAGGGGGATTTGTGGGGGTTTAAGGGGATGTTGATGGGAGTTCAGGCTTCCAGAGTTTGGAGGGGAAGGGCGGGTTGGAAGAGCGGGCTCCGGTGGAAGAGTTCGTCGCGTGCGGGCCCTTCTGGCGGCGTGAAGAGCGTTGATACCGATAGAGGAGACAATGGGCAACATGACACTTCTGCAAATCAAAGGCATCGGTATTTGGAGAGCTCAACTCCGAGAGAGTGCAGCACGGAACTATCCAGCACCCGGCGGTGTCCTTTACCCTGGACTTGCCTGGTTCTGGGAAAGGATCTCATAGCCAATGTGAAGATGGCGATGGGACTGGGCCAGGCTGCAGCAGTCTCTCTGGTCCTGTTGAGTTTGTCGAATGACTCATGTGCTGCTCTTGATGAAGTTTCCGGCACTCCTGCGGATGCCATGCAGGTTCCCGATGCCTCCCCGCAGACCATGCCACTGTTCAAGGCTTGATGTGAGTTGTTCGGAGGGGCAGGGGGCGCCATCGAAGGTGCCACATCCATGTCACTGGCTCAAGGAGCGGCTCAGCAAGAAAACCATCGACTTCAGCTTCCTTCCGAAACTTCCCGAGCCACGAGTCCTGACCTCATCCTGTGTGCCTTGCGAGTTGGAAGCTGGCTGCCATCCATCCAGCTCGCAGAGTTGCCAGGTGCCCATGAAGTTTGGGCCCAACCACTTCCTTTACGAGTCCTCCATGAACAAGCAGCGGTCAATGTCTCCCAGCTCAGGGTGGGTCGGTAGACGCATAAGGATGTGCATGCCTTGATCTGCGTTGCCGAAGCTACTCTTGAGTCAGTTGCCGACACGGTGCCCGGTGTATATCTTGTATCACGCAGAGAGGAGCCCATGCCTAGTGTCGACATCACAGATATCGAACTCAACACGGTGCCTCAATACACCGGAGCCCAGGCCATCCCTCTTTGGCGGCGGAGACGTGCGCCTGTGGATGGCTAACGACGAGTGCCTGCTGCAGCCTTGGGGCCTTCTGCAGGTGACCCCGAAACTCCTTGACCCGAGACATCCCGAGACCTCAGAAAAGCTTCACGGCGGTCGCTACAGTTACAGGCCCCTTCAGGAGACCATATTTCGGGCGGGCATTTAAAACCTCAAGCCTTTGCTGCAAAGGCGACACTTGCCCGACTCCGAGCTTTGGGCGCTGCGAGCGATACGTCAGCCGGCCGGGAAGCTCAAGTTTGAGGTCTTTGCTCGCGCCTGGGCTTGGGGCATGTTCAGTCACAGAAATTCCCCTCAAGACATCGTTCCTGCATAACGCCAATTTAAATTCCGATTCGGACGTTTCCGATTGATTTTGCGAGTAGTAGCCCACAAGTCCAAGCCGACCTTTTAGATGGCCTTGTGCCAGGATCCATTGATAGAGCCGCAAGCCCAGTGATCGGAACATTGTATGCGTTGCAATTCTTACGTGGTGAAGGCATCTCACAGATCTCTTTTCAACAAGGCGCACGCTGCACGCGGTGTCGCTGCTGCGCGGGCAGAGCCCTGCGGCCTTGAGTCGGGCGCCCCTGTGCAAGATGCCGAGTGTCACTCCATCTGCCACTTTCGAGCACGCTGCGCCTTTCCCTTTCAGGTCCTGTGGTTGCCCCCAGGCTCAAAGCAAAGTGGCACATGCTGCTTGTCCCGCTACTCGTAGAAACCGAGTTGCTGAACCGCCAACACTTCAAGATGTCCGGCGTCCCTCTCGCAACCGTTGACATCGAAACCAAGAACGGCGAGCCGCGCACGGTTGTTGCTCGCCAGGGCGTATCATTGGCCGGAACTGTGGTCACCATGTTGAACGTCTTTGTCGGAGGCGGCAGTGTCGTCTTGCCATACGCATTCCGTCTCTCGGGCTGGCTCTTTGTCCCGCTACTGCTTGGAGTTGGAGTGCTCATGGGCTTCACTTTGTGGATTATGGGCTTCCTATTGGAGGCAGTTGATGAGCGTGCGGACCAGATGGGCATGCCTCGCTCCCAACGTGATTGGGGCCTCATTGGCTACGCAGCCTTCGGAAACGTCGGCCGCCTGCTTTTTGCTGGCTGCATGTTCTTCGACCTCACTGGAGGGGCTTTGGTGCTGGTGAGCATCGTCATCGAGCAGCTTCCCTTCCTGCTGCCCTTCAGGCACAACGTGACTGCCGCATTTTCCTGTGTGTTGGCCTTCAGCTGCTGCCTTCTTCCCAAGAGGTTCTTCTCAATGATGGCTGTGCTTGGCATGGCCTCACAGGTGATGCTGATCCTAGGGCTCGTGATCACAGGCGCCGAGCTCTCCTCCTTGAATGAGGTCGCGTCGGACCAAACGCTGCTGAAAGCAGCAGGGGTGCCATCTGCATTCGGCATCGCTCTTCTGTGCTTCCTCGCACACAGTGAAGCCCCTCTCATCTACCAAATGATGGAGGACCGTAAGCAGTGGACAAAGGCCGTGATCTACAGCATGACCCTTACGGAGGCCTTCCTATTGACCTTCGGAGTACCCAGACATAAAGTATAGTTGGCCATGTTTGTAAGGGTTCTCAACTCTTTAGGACAGGGTTCCGGGAACATTGAGGTACTGGGCTATGGCTTCTTCGGCGGCAGTGTTGCGCAGTCCATTGCGGACAACATCGGCCGCGACCTGGAGCTTCAAGTGCTGCCGGGTGGCTTGAATGTTCTCTTGGGGGCAGTTACGATCCTCGGACTGAGCACCAAGCAGCTGGTGACCCTGCCTCTGCTCCTGGATGCCACCACGGACTTGTTTGGAGAGCGGCTGCAGTGGAAGGGACAGCTGCTGATGAAGGCCCGGGGTCGACGGTCGAAGAAACAGTTTCTTGTGCCAGTCTTCCTTGCGGAGCGTGGATTAAATGGGTGGGCTCACTAAAGGTAGGATGTTCAGTGATACGGTGATTTCAGCTATGGCAGGCCATCATCCTGACCATTTCGGGCATCGTTGTTGTGATTCTCAAGGACGCGGTGGCTTTCATCGGCGACTTGGTCGGTATCCTGCCGGCCAACGGGGTCTGCGTCATCTTCCCCTGCGCTGCGCTGCTGCAGCTGTATGGACACGAGATGCGCATGTGGCAACGCATGGGTGTTCGCACCCTGGTGGTTCTTTTCAGTTTGTACAGCGTGTTCGGATCAGTGTCTACGATTCGACAGCAGCTTGACATGTAAACAGCAGCTTGACATGTAAAGAAGTGCGCGGCTGCCAAGAGTAGATAAGTAGATAGGCGAATTTGCACGCAAAGCATTGTACAGCTGGTTGGCTCGAACGCCATGGACAACGAATTGGTGGCTCATGTACAGTGCGCTCAGATACACGAGGACGGCTGCTGCCGGTCTGTATCTTGATATCAGCAGCCGACCGAGTGCATCAACAGAGCCCTGACCTGCAAACGAGAGTCACGACATGATATCTAGCGCCAGAAGGAGAACAGTGGAAGCCTCCTTCCCCCCAAAGCTTCTGAGAGCTGCCAGCGAAACTGCACGCAGCTGGGCACAGGTGGACCCCCAGCCGCCAGATGGGGGCATCTGCTTCAGGCCAGATGTTCATTGAACCGCAGACATCCAGCAACATTTATTGTGAGCGCTCGCGCGCCGCCTCGGCAGCCGGGCCGGGCCAATGCGGGGTGCAGCGTGCGCATAGCAGACGAAGGACGGCCAAAGTCATATGTTGCTTGGTGAAGGGGGTCCCAGAGGTCCCAAAGCGGGGTACCACAATCCGGGGTCGTCAGGTATAGGGTTCGTTTTTTTTAATATATTTTTTTCGCGCCCTCGGGCGAAGGGCAGCAATTGCAAAATCAAAGTCGACGTGGTTGCTATCAGTATGACATTGCCACTTCAGCACTGACGTTGAAAGCTGCTTGTTTGATCCTGCTGGTTCTGACTTCAGTGACCTCAACGCTTGTCTCGGCCGCGAGAGAAACTGCCCAACCGGTGCTGCCAGACGCTGCGCTCACAAACTCTTCGCACAGAGCTGCTGCTTTTCGATGCCAGCTTCCAAGAGCGCTCTTGACAGTTCTTTTGGTCCCAACATTCTCAACCCATCACCGACTGCCCCGACTGCCCCGAACCCAACTGTCACACAGTCCATCCTGCGCTAGCAACTGGTGGAGTCGAGGCGCGATGCATCTCGCAAAAGACGGCGCAGATGGCACTGGCAGTGTTGGAGGGTATGGACGCTTGGTGCTCAGTACCTCACCGAACCCAGTAGCTGATGACAGATCTTCTCCAGTCGTAGCCAGGTACTTACTGAAAAAAAAAAAAAAAAAAAAAAACATGAATCGCAGGCTGAAGAGGTCCGCCGAGCAAATCCTGGTGCGGGGGTGCTCTTTGAGTGGGCTCAGGCGCCACGGCCGCCCCAAGACCACAGAACACCAGCCGAACACGCCCTAACACCGGCCTTCCCCAGTTTGCGGCTGGCAGGGTGTGGCGCGCTATCGCTGCCTCGGCCCAACAGAGGAGGCCCTAGTGACAGCCATGAGTCGAGCTTCAAGTGCCCCGGCCCGGGACAGACATGATGGAGCCTAGCAACCGGTTGCACTTTGCGAGCAGCATTCTGCTGCCTGACTCATGGATGCTCTGGTCCATTGGTCTTGGTCAGGAGGAGGCGCTCGCTGCCCTGCAGACCCTGCCTCAGAGCACCCAGCGAGATTGGCTTGATGCCCATGACACAGGTGACGACACAGTGCAAGGGGAATCTGCAAATCCAAGGCCTCGGGAAGCAGACCTGAGCCCGCTGCCAAAGATGGGGCAGGGTGCTTAGGTGCTGGGGTCGGAGAGCCTGCCTCCGGTTTCAGTCTCATCTCGAACCCTTAGTAATGCTGTCCTAAAGCGAACCTTACAGCACGTAAAGCATCTTGGGAATGTATCTATTGAGAACAGAATCAAGGGATGAAGGCTCGTACCCATAGGGTTGTACCCCTAGAGGTTCCCTTCATATACTTCTAATATTGGTTTTTAGGGATCCTTCAACAGGGACCCCAAAACCCAAGGGCACAACCTTAAGGGTCCAAGGTAGAACCCCTAGACAGAAGGGCAAAGGCAGCGCGTCAGTCCCGGCTCAGCCATACCTGTGGCGATTGCAAACCAGCAAGCTGGGACACAGTGCACTCTTCACCATGAGGTCATCTTGATCTTGCGGGAATCCCTGTTTGGTGCCTCTTGTAGTAGGACACCTTTCCTGTTTACAGGATGCCCTGAGTTGCTGAACTGGTGCGGCATTACATCAGCAATGGTGATGGACGCTGTGCCACTTTCGGTTTCGCTTGCTGCATTTGCAGCACCAGGTGGAGGTTGGGCATCCGCATCGGCATGTTTTGCAACCTCTGTGGCACTACCGGCGCTGGGATTTGGTGTCGCTGCATGTCAATTCCTTTCTGCCTGCGAGAAGTTGTGGAAGTTGCTGGGGCCGGAGATCTGGAACTTGCTGGAGGAGGCGAGCGGCGATGAGGTTAGCGTGCCTGACTCGAACTCGAACGAGGATCAGGCGCAGACGGTCCAAAAGTTGGAGACGGTCGACAAGGGCCAGACGGCCGACGCGTTGGAAACCGTGAGTACGCTAAGTTCGCTAAGCACGCTGAGTGCCTCTGCTCCCGAGTGGCGGCCCCAGCCACCTCCAGAGGTTCGCGAGGTGCCGTCGCAAGCTCAATGGGATGCACACTTGGAGGATCCCAGCATGCACGCCTGCCATTTCAGGGCGGAAATGAAGCCGCCGGAGCGCCGGAGTGTTCTGAATCTGCACGGCGTGAAAGCCGCGGAGTTCATCAACCGCACCGAGTTTGTGAGTATTGGCTGCTACTGTGCACCAACCTACGCGCTGCAGCTGTTGGATCTCCGAAAGAAGTCCTACCCTTTTGACTGGACGCGCAGCTCCTTGGAGGGCATCGTACACTGCATCAATGTGGGGTTTCAAGACTTCTTGACATACACAGAGCGCCGGTGTGCGGAGGAACACGACGTGTTCTTGGGAACGTGCTGGGGAGGCAGCTTCTGGCATGCCAACCTGGAGGATCCACGTTCGCACGATGACATGAGACGGCGAGCTCAAAGATTTCTTGGGCAGGGCGATGTGCCGGCGGCGGCTCCGCGCGTGTTTGTGAGGATGGTGAACAGTACACATGAGCTCGGCCAAGCTTGGCATCTGCGGCAGCAGCTGAAGATGGCTCTCCCACATGCGCAGGAGGTCTTTTTGCTCTTGCTGGTGGAGCTGCAAGGTGAGCGCGGCCCCATAGTGGTGAATGCGCCGGAAGGTGAAGGTGTGATCGTCTTTAGTTTCGCAGAGGCAGAATTCCACGAAGTCCCTGCACCTGGACGCCACCCCCTGGCGATCTGTGGCGAGCGCTGCTGCGAAGCGATCGCTGCTGCAATCCGCATCTGGTGTGGGGAGAATGTGGCTGTGCGAACTTCCGACTCTTTCGCGCAGCTGTCGGCCAACATCTACCATTTCGATGGGGGTGATCCTGCGTGGCAGCTGTTTGCCCCTCGCTGGGTGGTGCCTGCTGAGCCGTTGCCGTGCCTGCTGACTTCTAGGGCTCCTGACGCACAATTTCAGTGTGGTACCAGCAAGCCTTGAGGCAGTACGAGGCAATTGAACTGCAGGCCCCAGCCGCCTTAGCAGCACGAGTGGCCACTTGGGAAGGAAGCAGATCTGCAGATACAGAGTTTGAATTGCAGCTCTTGCCGACTTCTTGCCGAACTGCCCGAGAAAATCCAGTTGAGGGCGCAAGCACAGCCCGCGAAAGAATCACAGCAAGTCCGCCTGATTGCGAGGCCGAGACGTCTTCTCCCTCCGACCAGGCGTGTCCCGAACAACTGGAACCGACTTGGAATGGAGGAGTCGGGATCAAGATGCCTCGTTCGAGTTAGGCATGTGCTTGGGGTTGTCTGGCAATACTTACTTGTAGCTTTGGTAAATCTTACGGAATTGCAATCAGTTCTTTCATACCGAGAAAAATTGATTGTGGTGATTTCTGTCGGAGTCGTAGGGGGGGATACTTACAAGAGGTTTGTTGTGGTGATTTCTGGTGGATATGTAGGATGAGGTGCCGGGGTGGTGGCTGTTGGTAGGCCAGATTGGGCAAAGGGTCTTGCTAACTTCTTATATACTTACAAATTGCAACACTTCTCTGCATGCTGTACTCAGGCGTGTCCGAAAGCAAGCAGGCTTTGGGCAGAGCCGCTGTGGCCTCGGACTTGTCATGTCACCCTGATGGTGCATTTTGCAGGCAGCAAACTTTCTTGGCGCGTGGTCTTTCGGCACCGCGAGCCGTCATGCAAATGTACCCTACGCTGCAGTCGACTGGCTCGCATAGACCACATGAGAGCTGTCCTAGAAAGTAGGGCCGTTGCTTCCATGAAGGAGCACAGCTGAGACTATCACCGCCGTGTGAGAAGTGTGGTGCCGAAAGAACTTTTGACCCCACCTTCACAAAGCAAAGTGATAGGCCCAGTCCGATCACACCACTCTTTAGCTGACCACTCACGACACCCGGTGCTAGGGGAATCACTGTGCGCATAGGCTTGCTCATGGCTCCTATCCTGCGAAGGTGCCACAAGTTGTCGATGCCTTCGCTGTTGTGACATGGGCTATAGGATTCCCCAACGGCTTTCGAGGCGTGATGCTATGCTTGAACCGCTGGTCTGAAGGGTGGCAGTGAAGTTCTTCGAGAGTATTTCACGCTTGCAAGCACGGGAACCCAGCCTCAATCTGCAGATGACGAACGTCCCGCTTGGTCCTGGAGGCCTGTCCGGTTATTGTTGCTTACGCGTGCACTTCTTTGGACAGCTCGGAGCTATGTAAAGAGGTGTGTGTGTGTGTTTCACCTGAGGGCTGTGAACTTGCTGTAGGATTGCTCCCGATCTGCAAGCTAAACCTCCTAAACGCTAAACCCTAAAACCCTCAGCCCTAACCCTATAGGCCCTAAACCCCGCACCCTGCCCTACGCGAGGTTGGCACTACGACTTGGGCCACCGCGTTTGCGTCACGGGGCTGGGGGCGAAGGCGACCAAGACCCGCCTCCAGGTGTGCCAAGTTGACAAGAGATTCCAGGGTGCAGTGTTGGGGAAGTACCCAGATTGAGAGACTTGACGAGACGTGCGGTGATGCGACTGCAAGGGCCTTCGGGCTTCGACTCTGAACACAGATTTCCACAGAGATGTCAGCCGAGATGAGCCGAGGCAGCGTTCGGAGATTTCGGCCACATCATCAAAATCGAGACACCGCTGAACGGGACCGCAGTGCCTGTGCCAATTTAAGTATTCTGAAGTCTTCGGCGTCTGCTTACCGTTCGTTTACGACTCGTTTTGGCCTTTGCCTGCAGACGCTGTGCCTGGAGCGGCTAGCAGCTAGAAATGCATCAGCATGCGCACGCTTTTCGAGATCTTTTCGGCTGAGGTGTACATTTCGTATAAGGATAAGCGCGATGCCGAGGACTGACATGTGGAGGTCTCGCACTTGTCAAGTTCAATTGGAAGCTCCTTGTCACTCCAGCCCCATGTGCACGCTAGGACGCAGTGAAGTACATGGATGGGGAAAAGCTCGATGGCCAGAAGATCAACGTGTCGCGCGCTGACAACCGGCCGCCCATCAGGAGTCCATCTGCCGCTGTCTGGGTATCTGCAAAGGGGCCCTGTCTGTCGTGATCCGATGCCTTCCCTTCGCTTGCGGCAGGGGGAAGAAAGATGAGGCCCCGACGAAGAAGGACGCTGCGGACCACGCTAAGCAGCAGATGTCAATCCATGGCAAAGCAATGCAAAGCAATGCAAAGCAATGCAAAGCAATGCAAAGCAATGCAAAGCGATTGAGATCTTTTCAACGTCCGCCAAAGCCTCGAGGATGAAAAGCGCGAGGATGAGAAGGAACGGAAGCGGCCGTGGACTCAAAGCTTCCTTTTGCCTTGGAGAGACGCTACGCTCCATCAAAGCCATTGAGTCGCTCTAGAATCCCTTTGAATCGTCCTCTTCATGCGAAAGGCCTGACGCAAAGCCCGCGCCACGAGAGCGAAGCAGAGGCCGGGAGCTGAAGAGCACCCAAAAACGCCCTACATGCCTTAAATGTCCTGAATTCTACGTTCTAAGGTTGGAACCGTAGCCCCCTGAATATGCTCCCTTACCCTTGTTTAAAGGGGTTTAGAGGGATCCGAAGTCTGGGCCCTTCATTATGTAGAGTGTATGAAAGGGTTATAGAACAGGGGACCCAAATTAAGGGCCCGGACTTCGGATCCCCTATACGTTCTACGTTCGGAAAAACTGCTTTGGTTTGGGCATTTGGGCATGTCTCGGCGCATCGTAGGGGGCCTCCGACCCGAGGCCGCGACCGCGACCGCGACCGCGACCGGCGGAGCCGAAGGGCGAAGCGCGGGTGCTCGGCGGGGGCTGAAGCTCGCAAGAGAAGCTGCGCATGCGGCGCCAAAACCCTCCTCCTTTCAACACGTTTCTTCAAGGCTTTCTCCTTTTTTCCAGATACCGCGCTGCGTCAAGCCTCAGGTCGAGCCGGAGCAGCCGCAGCAGGAGTCGGAGGAGGTAAAATGCAAGGGCCGAGGCTCGGTGAACCCATTGGGAGGGGCTGTGGAGGGTAAGAGGGGGTTTCAACAGAGGCAAACGTTTGGATGTTGAAAGCTCTGGGCGGGTTGGCGCCTTTCAGCATCTCAGTTCGCCCAAAAGGCCACAGAAGGGTCCCCCCCCCAAAGCCCTGGACTCCCCTCCAACAGCAGCCCTTGGAGGCATCTTCTGGGTCTGAGAGGCGGTCCCCAAGCCGAACCCTCCATGTAGGTCTCAGTACCATTCCCTCTTTTTTTTGGGGTCTTGTTCGTGTTTGAGAAGGCTTCTAGCAGAAAGGAGTCCTGCCCTTCGGGAAGGTTCACCTGACACGTGTACAATTGCTATTTTGGACGGCAAGAGGGGTTCGCCTTACCCAAACCACAGACAGCCGAGTAATTTGAACCTGCTGCAGGGCTTGGTTATGTAGGGTTTGGAGGTCAGTCAGGCCTCACTGTCGCTATAGGTCTCACTGGGTCATGCAATGCCTGGGGCCTTGTGTGCAGAAGTCTAGCTATGTTCGGCGGGATACCAGGCGGACTAGGCTGCTCGCATGCCTCGTTAGCGCAGACTCGCTGCCAATGAAGTGCTGCGAGAAAAAGTGCAAAAAGGTCAAGCTGCAGTTGCAAGTTGCAGGGAACTGCTTCTTGATGATGTGGGCCTCTACAAGAAGGACGTTCTGTGTCTATGTCAAAGGGCCCCAAAGTGTCAAGCAGCCCCCCCAACTGTGTGCAGGTGCAGGCCTTGCGAGCATTTCGTTTCCTTTCACTGCATTTTTTGCGGCTGCTCAGTGCTGTTCAGATGAGGCTCTGGGATGCTGCGCACCCGCTGAGTAGCAGAGTCGGTACGTTGCCATTGGCAGACTCGTGGACATGCCAGAAGTTCTAAGAAGCTCAGAAGCAGACCATAGTTCGCGACAAAAATGAGCAGACATGGGGTATGAAAAAGGCCTCTTCGGACCTCTGTCACTAGCAAGGGGCCTTGTCACCTTTGAAAAGCGTGCTGGTCTCACTCTTGACCTTTAAAGACGTGCATGAGTGCGGAAAACGGCTTTGCCACAGCCTCTGCGAACCTTCTCAGCCGCATCTTTCCACAAGCGGCTTTCGACGCTGTAGAACTTCAATCAAGACCCTTCGCAGGCGGCGGGCTACCGCGAGATGCCCTACTGCTATGCATCCATGGACAGGCATCGAGCTTCCGTGCAGCATAGCATAGAGCAGCGTTCCTCTTGCCTCAAGCGTGATTTTGGCTTCATCTTCTCTCGGGAGGAGTCCCTGTCGTGGGCCATGTGATAAGCCTGCAGTAACACTAGTGCCAACTCGGCTCTGTACCAGTCAGGAAACCCTTGATGCCCTATACTCCGAACGCCTTTCGCTCTCGCCTGGCGGCCAGCTTCTCAGAACCAGCTGCCATGAGCAGAATTGCCAAATGCTGTTACTATGGCTACCAATGCTGCTTCTGTGACGTTTTTGATTGCTGTCAATACTAGTCGTTACTGGTACGTATTGCCATTCTACTTTGCTTGCTCTACAGCTGCTGCTGTTGCTAGTATTGCTACGATTACTACGACTACAAGTGGTATTGTCACGACTAATTACTGCAATCACTACTAGCACTTCATCCTGTACCATTCATATTGCTATGCGTTTCTGCTACTGCCACTACCAGTACGATTACTATTCATTCCTACCTTTGTTGCTCTGCCACTACTACTACGACGACGACGACGACTCCTATGCTATTACGACGACGACGACGACGACTACTACTACTACTACTACTACTACTACTGCTACTGCTACTGCTACTACTACTACTACTACTACTACTACGACTACTTCTACTACTACTACTACTACTACTACTACTACTAATGCTGCTGCTGCTACTATTGCTAATATGACTCTATCTATTTTTACTACTCTTGCTACTACTGCCACTCTTACTACTCTTACTACTCTTACTATTCTCACTGCTCTTCCTACTCTTACCACACTTGCTACCATTGCTACTCTTGCTACTCTTGCTACTCTTACTACTCTTACTACTCTTACTACTCTTACTACTCTTACTACTGTTAATTGATATTATTGCCAGTATTGCTACTATGACTATTATTACTATTGTTTTTGTTTTACAATTTTTCTATTTCTGTGTTCACAATATTATTATTGGTAATGCTACAATTATTTGGATGATTACGACTAGTGCTACTATTACTAGTATTTATATAGTATGTTTTCTACCTTTATTATTGAGACTATTATTCTTCTTCTTTTTAGTCTTACCATGAATACTATCAATATATTTGTATTTCTGTGACTACCATCAGAACTACTACTGCTACTACTTCTACCATGCTAGGAAGCTGCCATTACTTGTACTACAACTGCTTCCTCGAGTCGCATCTGCACCATACAAGCAAGGTTGACGATGCTGCGGTGCCGTACAAGAACGCGTCAACCATCGAATTCAACGACGGCATCCACACCTGCCACAAGAGGAGGCTTTCGTCATGTTGATTGGACGATGCAGACAATAACCCACGTTGCTGTAGCAAGCTTTGAAGTTTCAATTAGTCGCAGTACGTAGCAGCTGACCATGGAAGGAAAGGTGACCAGTGCACAACGCTGACTATTGTTACTACTATTTGCATGATGACGATTATTACTAGTATTGCTACTTTTACTGGCTATTTTACGATGAAAATTACCGTGAACCCAAAAACCAATCCCCAAAGCGGCTTGCTGTCATGCCTAAGTCACACCAACCCAGGAGTGTTACACCCCCTCATCCTCCATCACCCCCTTGCAAACGATTCCTGAACCTCTTGCTGGCCAGCGCGTGGCTGCTTGCGCAGGTTCCAGACCACCAATGCCACGGTGTACACAGGTGAGCCCTGTGATCCAAGGACCGAGCGACTTCGCATGACCAAGCAGGCCACAGGATTCAAGGTTCCATGGCCAGGCGTTTTCCTAATATTTCCCAAGCTTCTTTGAAGTTTGCAGTTTGACATAGTTTGATGCAGTTGCACAGCAGGAGCAACCAGGGCGTGATCGCGGCGCACACGCGGTTTCGAAAGTTCATGCAGGCCGCGGCCCAAGAATGCCTGGGAGGGAGGGGGACATCGCCAGAAACTGGGGTGCTCAGCCTGTTTGCAAGGCCAAGTGATGCCGCTCCAGTTGGCCGAGAAGACCACTGCCGCTCAGCAGGAGAGATGTCGTTTCGCGCACGTCAATCTAAATAAGACGAGCAAAGATTTTTGCGCCCTGCGCAACACATGATATCTTCGCTGGTGAGCTGCTGCGGCCTGCTGACGGGTGTTGGTGAAGCCCTTAGACCCTTAGACGTTGGAAATCTATAGGCAGTAGCACAAGAGCACGAGGGCTGCATCGGGACCACCATCAAGACAAAGTAGCTTCGGTTTACAATGACCGCTGATGATTTTGTGCTTCTCCTTGATGCCTGCGGTTTGGTAGACCCGAAGCCCTAAACCCTGAACCCTAAACCTTATATCCTCAACCCTAAACTCTAAACTTGCCGGAAGGACCGAGTCGCGTAGTGGTTCAACAGGCACACCTGGAGTTATCTGATCTTTCTCGGTTGCCACAATCTATGGCACCTGGGAATCCTGCCTGTGCGTGGCCGAAGCCGCACTTTCCCTTCTTGCTCAACGCCTTTAGGGTTTAGGAGTTAGGGTGTAGGGTTTAGGGTTTAGGGTGGTGTCATAAGGTCCTTTGAAGGTGCGGGTCAGGCTTCACGCGGCTGCATAGGACAGCGAAACTTGCTGTGCTTTAATTAGCCAAGTCCGAGGCTTTTCATACCAAGAGACTTGAATGCTGAGAATCTCCCAGAACAGGGTGCAGGTGCTTAAAGCACTCTCGATGCTGTTTGGAGACAGCACACAGGAGAGATGATGAGCTTACTAGCTCGGGTCGGCCAAAAGCTCAAGAAGAAGCGCCTAACCTTGACACCTGCACCTGCTCTTAGTCTTAGCTCGCACCTCGTCGGCATGTGCCAAATACTGGCACGGCGACGAGACATTTCAGAGAAGAGAAAAGATATGGGGCAGTTCTTTAAATTTTTTGGTCCCCACTTCTTGGGTACCCTACATTGAAGGCCCGAAGCCCATCATCCTGCTTCTCACAGCCAATCCCCCCTCCCCCCAAAGTTGCAAAAACCGTTATAGTACATCGCAGTCTGTGTCATGATTCTGTGGGGTATCGCAACATATATGTGAGTATAGTATTGGTATAATATCGAAGTCTGCTATTGTACTTTAGAGTGTATTGTATCTTATAGTAAACTGCAGCATCTGGAGAGGAGGCTTACGACGCGTGTGGCACAGACATGGGTTGGTCAGGAGACGGGCAGAATGTGGCAAGTCCTCGCCGCAGCCTTCTGCAAGTTAGCAGAGCAACTCCTCCTCTCAGAGTCTCACCACTCCTCCCTCCCACAACCTAACAACCCGTTACTACACCTCCTCCTCAAGAGTCCAAAGCAGACGCCCTTGCAAGACGCCGGCCCTTGCAAGACGCCAGCCATGGAGTAGCACCAAGGGTTGAAGCCACCGATGCCATGGGCCGACAGCTGGTCGGCAACAAGCCAAGGCCGCTGTCCACTGCATTGGTGCCACACGCGAAACCGTCCACAGCACCCGCTTCCAAAGCAGAAGCGGACAGCAAGGACAGCAAGAGGCCGAACAAGCCCAAGCCGCAGGTTTCCCTGGCAGTGCCTCTTTCCGAAGCAGAAATGGCACTCTCGGTGGGTCTCCCCAGCCCGGGCCCGAACCTTCATGCGGGCCTCTTTCGCAAGCGCACGATCCGCGAGGCTAGGGCGGCTAGGGGACTGTTGTGAGAGGTTTGCTGAGCCGTGCATGTTCATTCCTTGTGTCTATAGAATTCCCCGACCTCGGGCTCTCACTACTCACCCCTTGGAGAGGTCGCGGCGACTGTGGAATCCATCCGCAACTCAACAACTGACCCGCAGACCGGTCGACAACATCTGTTGAAGGCACGGCCGTAGGTTTGAGTCTCAGGAAAGGGAGATGTGTTTCAATGTTGGTGAGGCTTTCGATATATTGTAGAACCTGTAAAGCAACATCTGTTGATGGGGATTCAGTTCTTGCCGCGAGACATGCTAAAGAGGTCTCAGCAAAGTATGATGCGCAAGAAAAAGGCAATTACGGTACTTTCGAAGTCCGGCCTTTTTGGACCTTTCAGGGCTTTGCTGCTAAGGTCCTTTGTTCACTTTCTACTTTCCCGGGCTGTTGGGGTCTTTCGCTTTTGACTTTTTTCAAACGGTGTTTGAGCTGTATCTGTGACATGTTGGGGCTTCATGAGTTTCGGTTGTCTCTTCGTCGACTTGCCTGCGTCTGCCAGAATCTTGAGTCTCCAACTGTTGGCCAAGTTTTTCCCTAGGTTGAGGTCTCAATTCAGGGCGGGATGCGAGCGGACGCATAGTGATGGAACAGGCGGGGGGCGAGGAACAGCACTCGATGGACGGGGCCGGGACAAAAGTGCGGACGAGCATGCCTTCCACCGGTCATCGTTTTTTTAGCGAAGTTGAAGTGTCATGACCACGGTGCCAAGCAGACCACTGTGAAGAGGTGCTGCACAAGCTCGCCGACTATGTGGTCGACCGCGCCGTCCTCGAAAAGACGGGCGTGGGAAAGTCGATCGGGCAGCTGGCGAAGTTGGCCAGCATTGGAATCATTAGACCAAATAAAGCTACGAGACCTCCAGGGGGTCATTGTCTTTTTTTTGACATGTAAATACTGCTGAACTTCAGTGTTTGCTTTTTCCACCTGCGCAAAGGAAGCTGCCAGATCCAGAGATCGCTGGTCGAGCGCAAATGCTGCAGAACGAATGGAAGGAGCTTGCCTGGGGGTAAGCTTCGCCTGAAGGATTCTGCCTGCAGCATGTAGGACGCAAGAACAGGTACAATGGAAGAGCTTCACTGCAGGCATGGGGGCATTCACGTGCGTTCTGAACTGCTGGCAGGACACCCTCAATTTCCGTGATGCTGTGGTGCCCTCAGTGCTGAGAGAGACCGGTGTCTTGCGGGGTCTGTTTCGCAAAATTCCTCAAGCTTCCATTCTCCCGTCCTTCCGAAGAGCTCCCAGTGCAAAAAGGGCTTGGACCCCAAGTCCCATCAGGCCGCCAAAGGCTTCGCAGAGAAGGGAGAACTCCCAAAGATGCTTGGCACCAGAAGAAGCTCGTTGTTTGAAGCTTTCCTGATGAGTTCTTTGTTGCTGCTGTGGAGGATCAGCTTCGCCTGCCCAGCTCTTTCCCCCCAAATTTTGCCCCAGGAAGCTCTGCAAGGAGCTGGAGGAGGCGCCCTCTGCTGGTTGCGGGTGGCTACTTCGTAGTTGAGCAGGAAGCAACAGGAGCCGGCACTACTGTCTTCTAGCGTGCGTCTTTTCTGGTTTTGAGTTTCAGAGCTGCTGTCTCCCAACTCTTTGACAGGGCCGGTGTCAAGATTCCAAAGGCGTTGCCTCTTAATCCTAACGGTCTCTCTACTACAGTAGCCAGTGCCCCTCCCCCCCCATGGTTGTGGGAGCTCAGGGTCTCTTCAACCACTGCTGCCCGCTGGGCTTCATCGTGGGGGAGGAGAAGAAGAGCTACCAGAGACACTACAAGAGGCCAGTCCCTCGGTTTTGTTCCCCTTCCTCAAATTTCATGTGAAGCCCCAGGATCTGCACGCACCTTCAGAAGCGTGGCCCGGGCAGCCTGGTTGAGAAGTTGGCCGAACACCAGCTCTCTGCAGAGGAGGCCTTCAGCCTTTACTGTGCCGAAGCTCTGGGGAGCGGGGGGGGGGGAGGGGAGACGGGGCAGGGTTTAGGGTTCAGGGTTTAGGGTTCAGGGTTCAGGGTTTAGGGTTGAGGGTTGAGGGTTGAGGGTTGAGGTGATATTCCTGAGGAGAGGTCTTTGCACTTGGCAAACAAACTGCGGTTGGCAAGGGGTAAAGTCGAAAGTTCCAAGACTTGCTCCTGAACGTGCCTCACACTTCCTGAGTTGCTCCTGAACATGCCTCTCACTTCCTGAGAAAAGTCGTAACAGCTGACCGCACCAACGCGCTCAAGATGTGAAGCTTAATTGGATGAGCCCCCTTGCCTAGTGTTTAGTGCCCACCCTTTTCACTTTGTCCCTCCCTTTGCGGGGGCTTCTCGGTGGAACTTGCTGGACAAGTCAGATAAGGCATCTGACTGCATGCAGCTCTAACCTCAAACCAGCCACAGGCCAGGCCAGTAAAAGTGTGCGAGGCGTGCTCGTCATCTACGGCGGCATCTCGCAACTGAAGCGGGGCTTGAGTTAGGGTTTAGGGTTTAGGGGTTAGGGTTTCGGGTTTAGGGTTTAGGGTTTAGGGAAGAGGGCACTTGTCAATCCGAGTGGCCAGCTATGAAGGTTTGGGTGAGCCCCTACATTCTCTTCCACCGTCGCCTTGTCAGGTGGCCGCCTTGCCAGACGCTGCTCTGCAGACGGCCGCTGGGCCGCATCTGCCTGTGATAGACTCTTGTGGGGGGATTCCGAAAGTCGGGGAACCTTATGGGGGTCCTTATTGCATAAGGATCCTATTATTTGGGGAGCTATCTTGGGGGTCCCCCATTTTCGTAAAGCCCCCATACAGGCTGCGCATCTTGTTGTAAAGGAAGCCATTTACAGAATCTGTGGCACACTTCCTAGCTCGGAATACCAGCCCAACTCCAGCGGACTGATGATGTTTAGATATTTTAGGGGTGAGTCGTTCCTTGAGCTCTTTAGCGCCAGACCCTTTAAGCCTTTCAAGTACACAGCAAGCCTACAAGTACAAGCCCTGTCAATCTAGACACTCAGCTCCACCCCTCCCTTCAGGTTGAGCAGCGAAAAGCGCAGCAGAAAGTACAGGAGCTGGCCCTCAAGGAGGGGGGATTATGGGCCATTACGGGTGTGGGACCTGTGTCGGGGTGTGGCCCACAAGCTTGAAAGAGTTCTTTGGATCAGGCTCTCCAGGTAAGAGCGTCGGGAGGCTCCAGGGAGCGCCTTCGAATTTGCAGACCAACTTCGCCTTTCTTGGTCGGGAGGAGGCTTTGCTGACGGAGGAGCCGCCGGCAGCATCAACAATGACGGAGGCCTCAGTGTAGAGAGTGGTTCGTAGAGTCCGTGGCGTTCAAAAGCAACGGGTCATTCCAGCGGTTCCAGAGTTGAGCCGCCTTTTTGCTCACTGGATGGCGTTCGCTTGCACCTCTCAATATGACATGTCCAGAGAAACGATGGCCAAAGACGTTGCCAAACAGTCTCGAGCTGCAGGCAGGTTTTGTGGAAGCGTCGCCTGCTTAGATGAGGATGGCCATACCTCCCCTGCAGAGGACTACACCTGCAGTCGCTGTGGCTCCCATCGTTGCTGCCGCAACGAGGCATTGGGCCGAATCGGAACTCCATCCTGAACCAAACATTACGTGAGTTAAATGTCGCAATGTCTTCCTTTGTTGACTGCACGGTCGACGCTGTTTGGAGGGTGGTTATCTAAATTGCACAGAAACCGAAAGTGCAGGTTCAGACTGGATGGCACAATGACCACCAAGATGCGCTGCTCAACTTGACTAACGCTGTCACAGGCACCGACCGTCAGCTCTGCATTGCCTGCGCGTACTGACATGACTTTGCCAAGCTCGGCCGTCTCCTTGCTCCTTGCGTCCGTCCAAGGACCCTCATTGTCACTTGCCTGGACTGCATCTTGGCATCAAGCTCTGAACGCCCGAAGTTTGAGGGTGTCCTCGCGAGTCATGGCCTTCGGGTGACTCTCAAACTCCAAAGTCATGTTAACCCAAATTTAACCCTAACCAAACCCAAACCCGAAACCCGAAACCCGAAACCCGAAGCCCTAAGCCCTAAACCCTAAACCCTAAGCCTTAAGCCCTAAGCCCTAAGCCCTAAACCCTAAACCCTAAACTGCAGGGATTGGTGGCCACCGTTGGGTTCCTGTGGAGCCAAGGTGGCCACAGATGGAAGGAGAGCGACGACCATGGCATGGCGAGCTGACCAAAAGAAACATCGCAGCCTGCAACTAACAATCGGGTATTGGGAAAATGGGTTTAGCAGGCGCCGGCGAGGTCAGTCGGTTGGGTTCACAATTCCCGTGGTGGAAGCTTCTTGTACGGCTACGAGTATTTTCCCAATTTGACAAGTCAGTTCTAGATGCTCTCAGATGCTCTCTAGATATTCAGGGTTTCTGCCAAAAAAACGCGACGAGAGGACGAGAGGCCTCAGGGTGCCAAGATGTCTCGCTGAGCTCACCTGACACGATCCAAGCTTTGGCGGTACGATTGGGTGCCGATTGCGGCCGTAAGGGCTCAACGCCTTGTTTTGGGCGGCGTTGCTTGACTTTGTTTCAGAGCCAGGGCCGTGCGGAGCTCAGTTGCCAAGGGGACGAACCTTTCGAGCACGGGTTTGCTGGTAAGGCTGTGGAGAGACTGGAGTATGGACCATGCATGTGGGTTTTCTCTTGCATGTTCTCGCACATGAGGCCAAGATGAAGTCCGGAGAGGCGCCGAGCAGAAACCATTTCGCGCAGCTGCACCAGAGCTCTACCAATAGACCCGATGTGCTATGTTAAGCTCTGCCTGCCCAGTATTGCCAAGGTTTGTATTTGCCCGGACAGGTGCAGCAGTTTTCCACTGCACCGCAAGCTGTGGGAGCGCGGAACAAGTGCGCACGGGCACAGCGATGTGATGATCGGGGGGGGGGAGGCGAAGCCATGCGGGGTTGCCTGTAGCGTGGATCGTGGAGCAGGTGTGGCTGTTATCGGCTTTTGAAAACAGGCAGTTGCGGCACTTGGCCCACACCCTGCCCCTGTGCCTCAGGTACAGAGATCCCAATGACACAGGAAAGGCTTATGGGAACATTATGTGACCCGGGCTCAGGGAGTGCGCTGTGCTGCTTCACAACTTGACAGCTCCGGATTCCTCCCAGTTACGTTGGGCCGGTTCCCACAAACGTCCTGAGAAGCGGTCAGACCCCTTGAATCCTGAAGCAAGCCTCCCTAACCAAACTCTAAACCCTACTGTTGGACCTGGTTTAGTGGGGGCCCCCTCTATAAAGTCAAAGGGCCGGGCTATCCAGGACACCCTGACTGTTTGGGGGTGCGCAGTCAAATCGTCCGGGCGCCGTAAGATTTTTTTTTCGGGCATCGCTGCCCCTTTTATAAACTTACATAAACTCCTCGCTATTACACTCATATAAAGCCTGTGGACCGTGTAAACAGAGACAACACAGCCTTGACTGTTCTGGGGGGGGGGGGGGGGGGGGCAAACACTAAAACAGGTGCAACATGAAGCCCTAAACCCTAAACCCTAAACCCTAAACCCTAAACCCTAAACCCCAAGCCCTCTTTGTTGCCCTGGGTTGCCAGGTACGACCGGCGTGTGGTGCGCGGCAATACCTATGCAGCTGTGGTCCAGCCAGAGCCCGACATGGCAGAGGCTCCTGGTTCAGTTTGGGGGTTTAGGGTTTAGGGTTTAGGGTTTAGGGGTTTGGGGTTTAGGGCTTAGGGGTTCGGGTTTAGGGGTTCGGGTTTAGGGTTTGGGGGTCCGAAATTAGGGGCACCTTTTTGGGTCCGTGTTAATAGGGAACCCTCATATGTGGGCATCAATTTTAGGGGTCCCCTGTTTTCGTACATCCCCGCTCGTTGAATCATGTAGAAAGGGAAGAGGGTTCAGGGTTGCGTTTGAAGGTCGGTAGTTTGTGGGGGTGGTGAGTTGTGAAGTTCGTCCATGAGCCCTGCAGACGAAGGTCGGTAGGCAGACCAGCATTCCTATCCGGTGTCTGCTCAAGCCCCAGATCCTACGGCCTGAACAACCCACACCCTTCACCCTTAACTAAACCCTATACCCCTGGTTCCTCTAAAGCCCATAGAAGGTGCAGAAGCAGAGGGAAGCCCAGAGACGGCGCCTGCAGCGTGGGAGCCTCGGATCCGATGTCGTGGCCCAAGTTATACGTCCCCCCTTGATGGTACGCGAAGCTATTGAAGCCTTTGGTCCGTTTCGTGACCACAAGAAGCATGCCAGAAGAGAACCAGATTTGAGATCGCTCCCCACCCTCTTCCCAGGGCATGGGTTTGGGGTCTGGATGGCTCTACAGGAGGTTGAGGGTTTAGGGTTCAGGGTTTAGGGATCCTTGCCCAGGTGCCAACCAAACAAGAAAACGGCCTGGCACGCCTGAAGCCGTTCCAGGTGGGCAGGCTCAGGGGGTTGGACTTAGCCTGCCGCCGGGTTGACATCATTCGACAGCAATGCTTTTTGTGGTGTAACTTGAAATCCATAGTGTTTCATGTTCCACAAGCTTTCCTCCTCTCCAAAGAAGCACGGTAGCGCGCAGCAGCGATGCCCCGTTAAGGTCGCAAGCACATGGATATCCAGACCGATTCGTGCCTGCCACAGATTCTCAGCCGACACCCATGTCACTTCACTGCACGTCACTGTTCGAGCTATCAACCCAAGTTTATCAACGTCCATCAGGAGGTCTTGTAGCTGCCGCCGCATGGCAATCCTTCAATGAGCACATGTTCAAGCCAGACTGGGCATGTATAGAGACTTGATTGTTTGTTGCAGGTATCTGGAGAAGTTGACTGACCGTGTTGTGGAGTTTGAGGTGCCCTGAGCTAGGATTTGAGAGGTTCTCTTGCCCTAAGCCCGAAATCCCCAAGCCTATTGAAACAATGAAGGTATCAGCTGAGAGCAGGCGCATGAGAAAAGGTGGATGTAGAGAGGTAGTTGAGCCGGTTTTGCTCTATGCTTCTTGCTATTCGCCTCGCGACAGGCAGAGACGCAGACGGATTTTATACTCGACCGCCCGCCGTCGCCGCTCTTCATGCCTGCCAAGGCTCAGAGACCTTCGAAGGATGAAGCATTCAACCTTCAGGGAAAATAAAACGCTGATCAACCACTGCTGCCCTGAGATTGGCATCGACATCGAGACACAGATCGAGGACCGTGGTGGATGAGAGCAGAGCTTCAGATGTGTGAGCCTGGTTCTGTGTTGGGCAGGATATTCTTGGATGTTTCTTGAGCGTGGACACCATTTTTTGTAACAACTCCTGCAGACTCCAAGGGCAGGGACACCTTAGATTGGAAGCGAAGCCACGACCTGCTACTGTTGAAGCGAAACAAGGCATGTGGCTCGACAATCGCTCAACCTCATACCTAAACAATCTTTGTTATCTTCATCTACCGTACCCAGTCAAGAATCAGCTGGCTGCCTTTTTTCTGGGCTTGCTTGACGCCCAGAACCCCTGACAATGTTCGAGAGTAGCGATGCTGGCCCAGTGAGATGTGCCATCTTGCAGGATGGAGAGCTCTTTGACTTCGACGTGGAGTGTGAGCCCGTCCTCGAGGCTTGCGCGCCAGCAGCGTCGCGCCGGAATGTTCTTTCTCAGTTGCTCATGGGTCTGATGAAGTGACGGCACCTCTAAGCTGTCGGCGCGGGAGAGCTAAGGCTTGAGGTTAGATTGCGAGAATCTCCTGCAGAGTGTCTGTACCTTCGAGTCCTTAGAGCTCAAGACGCCTGAGCAGGTCCTCGTTGGCAAGACCCTGGAGCAGAGCATGATGGAAGTCCTGGAAGAGGAGGAGCTCGCCAGCCTGCAGAGGACCGCATGTGTGCAGTGCTTGGTGTCCGTGCGCTAAACCCTGCTGCAGCCCCACGCCCCATACTCCACGCCAAAGCTGCCCAAAACCGGGAAAAAAGTGTGCAGGCATCAGGAAGACTTCGAGAAGCGCCGGAATGCCGAACTCTTGGAGGCTGCGAGGGGGCTTCAAGAGTTGGAGTGGTGGCTTTGGCTCCGACTGTACGTTTGACGTTTGCGTCGCGAAGACGACGCAGTGGCTTCAGTGTCTTCAAGCGCATGGAGACAGCTTGAAGGTCAGACAGCTTGGCTCCTGCAAAGAGCAACATGAACTGCCAGCACAGAAACCCTAAACCCTAAACCCTAAACCCTAAACCCTAAACCCTAAACCCTAAACCCTAAACTCTAAACCCTAAACCCTAAACCCTAAACCCTAAACCCGAAACCCTAAACCCTAAACCGAAGCTCTCTTCAGCTTAAGCCCCGAAGGTGCAGCGCATGGAGGCCGCCGAGAAGCGTCGCGCAGACGAAGTGCAAAGGCGGGTGGCGCAGCAGGCCCAGGGATGCTGTTTCACAACGTGCTACTGTGGCCATTTTTTGGGGTACTTGTTTCTGCTAGTGAAATTTTTTTCTGAGTCCGTTGCTTCTTTTGGCCGTCGCTTGCAGACTACATAGAAGGAAGTTGAGCTGTCGTTGTTGCTGCATCTTGGTAGACAGGCCTCGGTTCTGTCCCTTTCGGCTGTGTTGCAAAAAAGGGGTTTGGTATGAAAGCATGGCGTCCTGCACAGCTCAGCAACGGCAAGAGAAGGATGTCGCCTCATGTGCAGGCAGCCAGGCACGAGCAGGACATCTGCACGATGCGGAAGGCGGGACACTTGCGGGGTGACGGGTACCGATTCCAGACAGGTTCTTGCAGATCTCTCTCTTCAAGAGCGGTTCTTGCCACGGTGAGCCGGAAGCTGTCTCGTACCCTCTTGCAGAGGTCCTTGCCCGGCAGATCGCTTCAGAACACCTCCAAGGCGCTTTTGGCTTCGGTCATTTCGGGTTGAAGTCCAGGATCTGGTCGGATCTGCGGAGAAGTGCCAGACGTTGTGGGCTTCGAACAGCACCACCCAAGCCCCCCGTTCCTGTACGTGGGGAAGTTGCGGCAGCCATCACCTTGGAGGCCTCAAGGGACGCCTTCTGCAGAACTTGGAGGATGCCGCCGCCGCCCCAGCGGAAACCGGGCTCTTTCCCGGGATGAGGTGCAGGAATAAGTTCCGGTTGTGGCGGGAGTTGCGAAATGTCTTCACTCGCGGTCTCTCTGAGGGCGTCTTCGCAGACGTGGGCAGCATGGCCGTGGAGACGAAGTTCATGCCCGGGCTCCTCCAGGTCGCTCTTCCAGGGAGATCCCCCCCCAAAACGCCTCTTGAAGCCCCCCTATAAGCCTATAAATGCAGCCTTCTGCCTATGAACGCAGCCGTTTCGGACACCGAAACCCGGGCCACAGCCTCCCGTGGCCAGGCCGTGGTTCAGCAGATCAAGAACTCTGCGCACGAGCACGCCTTGGCCGCGCCAGCCTCAGCCTTCGTTGGGGGCATCGAAAGCTCAAGGGCCTCCATGGGGAAGCAATCTTCCCCCTACTGTCTAAAAAGCCTTGAACAAAACAGGAGTTAAGGGGAGTGGTGTGTCTTGGAGGCTTCGGGCATCCAGACTCCTTCCTGCGAGCTTCCAGGCCCTGGCCCTGAAGGCCCTTTCTTAAACCTTCAACCCTAAACCCTGAACTCTGAACCCTGAATCCTAACCCCTAAACCCTAAGCCTGCGCCAGTGATCTGCCGAGGACGCTGTCATCTCCTCAAGCGTGGAGTCGAAGCCTGCGCCTGGGCATGTCGCGTTCTGCGATTCGAGGAGCTTTTGTGGCTCCCCCCGCCTCTCCCCTTGAGGGGTTCTTAGGGTTTAGGGTTTAGGATGCAGGGTTTAGGGTTTGGGGTTTAGGGTGGCGCTTAAGGGGTTATAAGTTTGTTTAACATAAGGGAGGGGTTCGCGGCAGACATCTTAAAGCCCAGCTTTGCTGCAATTGCTGCTGGAATGAGGTGCTTCTGTCCTTGGCATGCCCTGTCGGCAACTGCTGTTGTTAGCTCCGTTTCAGATTTGCGTAGGCTGAGCTCTGCACCCGAGCCTGACAACGCACTGTCCGCTGTCAGCGTTGATTCCCCTGAACCTGAAATTATGAGCCTTGAACCTTTCTGGGAGAACGCCAAAACCCCTGTGGTGTTTGAGGCTTGAGAAGCATAGCGCGGTCCTCGAAATCGAGCGCCGCCGTCTTGCGCTTATCGACGAAGCCGAGCGCCAGGTCGCGGGGGGGAAGGGGCCCCAGGATTGGGGATTCCTGGTCATTTGGATGCAGTCCGACTGGTACCTTTTCAACAGTCCTGCTGCTCACAGTGTGTTCGACATGTAGTTGCCTTCCCATGTGTAGCTTGCACAACTCCGAAGCTGCATATCAGAGCCTGCTCAGCTCAATCTCAAATGCCATACTCGTACCCTAAACCCTAAACCCTAAACCCTAAACCCTAAACCCTAAGCCCTAAGCCCTAAGCCCTAAGCCCTAAACCCTAAACCCATCCCTGACTGTTATCAGGCACGAGAAGAGAAGCAGGAGGCGCAAAGAGGGACAGGGCGACGATACGCACCGAGAAGGTTATGCTCTGCCCATGCCCTGCAAAAGACCCCCACTCTTCTGTAAGCACCCCCTAAACCCTAAACCGCAAAGAGTGAACCCGAGACCCTAGACCCTAAACCCTAAACCTTAAACCCTAAACCCTAAACCCTAAGCACTCCGAATTACACCTAGCACTGGCCCTCTCAGGCTCTGGCAAAGAAGCAGGCGGAAGCCGAGCTCATCAAGCAGCAGCAGCACGCAACCCGGGAGTGCCCTTACCATGGAAGCTACTAAGTAGGGTTTAGGGTTTAGGGTTTAGGGTTTAGGGTTCAGGGTATGTATACTATGTGCATAGTATACGCATAATATGTATAGTGTATGTACATGTGTCTATATGGCCCCAGGATGTTTATTGGAGGCGCCATGGGGGCGACGGGGACGGAACATGCGCGGAAGATCTACCCTTTGTCGGTGTGTCTCAATGGACCTGATGGGCAGTTCCACGCAAGAAAGCAGCATTCACGAAGAAATGCAGGCCACGCTACAAACCCTTTAGGCCTTGTAGTGGCGTGAGCCCAGGCAAATGATGATGGAGTGGGAAGCATTCATCCCGGACCCACCTCCCGTGCCGGAGGAGGACGAGCTTGGTAAAGCCACTGCAGGTTATTGATTGATCAGTAGCCAGGGTGTGCTGGCATGTGCTGACCTGTCTATCGGCAACAGAGCGGTCAGTTAAACGGGGTAGCTTGCCTAGCAGACCTCAGATCTCGACAGCCAAGACCACGCAGAGCTCGTGCTTTTGCTGTGCAGTTTGAAGTCCTGGAGATCCGCGCGGAGGAATTTCTCGTCGCACGGGAGCTCAGCTAGTGTAGGCGTGTAGTCATTGGACACACACACACACATCCGCAGTCACAGCTTTGTTCGGTATATCGGATGGCAATACGCCCTCCTTACCCAAAAGCTCTTAGGTTGGGTCGTTTCAGAGGCAATACGAAGGACATCGGCCAACGCTTTGTGGAACCACTCGAGTCTAAGTTTCGAGCGAAGTTCGAGACTCGAGACTCCACTACTCAGGCGCTGGAGGATGGAACGGTGGCCTCCATCACGGAGGACTGCCGGGCGTTCAGGGCCGCGGTGGGTTCAGGCGTAGCGTTCAGGAGCAGACCCTAAACCCTAAACCCTAAACCCTAAACCCTAAACCCTAAACCCTAAACCCTAAACCCTAGACCTGGGGTTGTCTGCGTTCAGGAGCAACTTCCAGGCCTTCAGGAGATGTGTGCGGCCCGGCATGCTGCAAGTCTGCTGCAACATCGGTAGGGCGAAGCTGCAGACGCTGATTCGGATTTTGTGAGGCATATCGTTGCTCCCAGGTCCAGATTTCAAGTTGCAGGTCTCTGGGATGTTGTGCCTTCCTCAGGTTCGCGGCAGAAAAGGAGGAGGGCATGAAGCTGATTGGCAAGCCCATCTCGGTGCCGCCACCTGAAGGCAAGGCCCCAACGCTCATGTTGATGGTTGACGCGCATCCGGCACTGAACCGGTAGCCCGTGAGCCCGAGCGGGGCGATCCTTGCTCCGTACAGGGGTTTGACCCGATCAGATGCTTCTACTGTGGTGACACTTGTGGAGTTACAGAGCAGCTGGAGGCTTCATTCTGCTTGTTCTTGCATGATGAGTGGAGAGCATGTAAGGCGAGGAGGGTGAGCCGAAGATCGTGTTGGAGAGCTTCCGGATCGGAGTGCCCGGGGAAGTGGTGGACGCAGGCTCGGGTGCGAGACGTTTGAAAGGTAGTATGGGTAGTATGGGGCCTTTAGGCCAGTTGCGACAGCCTCCAAGCCGGCATGCCAAGCAATACGCTGCCTACTCACAGGAGCGACCGAAGGTGCAGAAGCAGTGCCCGAGGACCTCCACGTCGCCTGTGTGGATCCGCTCTTGGCATGGTCCCGAGTTCCTCCACAGTTAAACGGACGACCCCCCCGTGCAGGAGGGCGCCTGAGGGGCCACATTATCTCACCGCATGGACGCTCTGCAGCTACGATGAAGGCCGCTTGACTTCGTTGAGTCTGACACTGGTGACCGGTGTCTTTGCTCTGTGGCCGAACATGTAGCCACCTCGACACCAGGCCAGTCCAGCTGGTCAGAGCGCGGGCATGCCAACGAGGTGCCTGGGAAGTGCTTCGGTCTGGGGATTGCGTGGCACATTCAAAGCACTTCCTGACTGCAGACTTGCGCATCTCAGTTGAGAGCTGGAACCCAGTAGATCAGCTCGCCTTCTAAGCTGACGCTTGTCTTGCAGGCTTCCTGGGACGCTTCCAAGAAGCGGGTGTTGCTTTGGGTCGCTGAGAGAGGCCGACACACCAAGTTATGGGTTGGGGTGTGGTTTTGTAATTTGTGTAAACAGTTTCTAATAGTATCCAAACTCGTTTCTCTCGCCCTCTACAGTCAAGACAAGCAGTTTATTTGACACTGCTTCGCTGAGAGTTCCCGGAAGAGACGTTGCAGTGCAAGGGCCTCCTTGGAGGAAGTGGTATGTTTGGCCTCTCTCCGTAGTCCAACTGTACATCGCAAGCCTCGTTTAAGCGCGCTTAGACGAGACGGAGGAGCATCGCATAATGCTTCTCAACAGCTACCGGTGCTGCCTGGTGCAACGGCACCCAACCGAAGTTCAATCTGCTAGTAGACAAATTCCACACGGCTGGGGCTCAGGGTTTAGAGCGACAAAGCTCAACATAGAAAGGGGGCGCACCAAGAAGCGAGGGGTCTGCGTGAGCTGGTCGCAAGATGCGAAACCGGCCCCACAGACCTCGCTTGCTGCGGTTTCACTGAATTTGAGCTCAGCGATGTCGAGTCTGCCCGAGCCTCTTCTTTCACGCCTGTCCTTCAGCTCTAGGCTGCTGTGTTATATGGGCCAATATGTGATTGGCCCTCAAGTTCTCAAGGGCTTCCCTTGCGTTCGTTCCACAACGACTGTCGCGGGCTCTCGGCG
The DNA here is from genome assembly GCA_905221605.1 of Symbiodinium natans. NCBI lineage: Eukaryota > Dinophyceae > Suessiales > Symbiodiniaceae > Symbiodinium > Symbiodinium natans. The sequence continues at coordinate 25,988 of CAJNDS010002714.1, read as the reverse complement.
TCTTGGCTCAGTGCTGAGATATGCATCGCTGCGTAACTTCACCGTAATAAAGAAAGATCTTAAAGAGCTTAGAGTTTTCCACTATGTGCTCTGTTCCCGGCCTCGGGGCTTCTTGTGCCGGCCTCCATGCCTGATCCAGCTGAGCAGAGCTTGCAGAGATTGTAGAGTTCCAGGAATTGCAAAGAAGCTGGAGCCTCAAAGTGAGACTTGATGTTCTCTTGTACGCCGCCTTCGATTTCGGCTTCAAGCAGAAGTTACTAAATCCCTGCACAGCATTTCGGAGAGGACATCGGAAAGGCGGGGCCTTATTCTGTGACATGTTATCGTGGTTTTGTTGCTTGGTTGCTCGCTTCCGGTGCTGCTCGTGAGCAGGAAGATTTGCTTTGCAGAGCTCCTTTGTGCTCATCTCAAAGCTCCTTTGAAGCCGCCACTGAAACCTTCCAGCCCCCGACATGCAAGCAACGCTCGTCTTCACCAAGCCTTGAGTCAAAAGCTCCCTTGGCACAGCTCGTTCCACTACAAGCTGGCGAGTGGTAGGTTACCGGCGAAATGTTTTGACTAGTCGTTCAGCTCTTTCTCCTCAGACTCCGCCGGGAGCAGCTGCTACTTGCTGCCAGGGATGTCTCGTTTTGGCTCCTTGGAAGAGTTGCGGAAGAAGGACGGACTCGGCCCCGCGTGCAGTTCCGAGTCACGAGATGCTGATAGCCCTTATATGAAGTCATGCTGTGTTGTCCTTCAGGAAGAGGAAGACAAGAAAAACACCAACAGTTACGTGGGCGGCGATAAGAGGCCGGAGCATCTTGTCTCGGCTCTTCTGACTTGGCACAGCGCAACTGCGCGCCTCTCACAAAGCATGGATAGCATCAGCCGCATGTGTGAAGTTGTGCACTCCCTTCCAGTGGCTTGGCCGTGGAGCACCCGGACTCGAACAAGGACCACTTCCAGCGCAGCTCGACTTCGAGACTTATTACCCTTCACCCCGGCATCTTCCCCTGATATGCTGTAAGGGAAGGTGGGGGAAGTTCTGGTTACGGGAGTCGAAGCAAAGCGCAACAACGCAACTGAGATGTGTTTTCCCAAGGCATGCAGGAGCTCGCAGGGGCCGGCGGCGGCGGCGCGCCAGGCGAAGCTTAGTGGCGAGCAGAACCAGAACAGGTAATTCGGAGTACGTACTGCAGAGTAGTCCTCTATGTCTAAACCCTAAAACCCTAAACCCAAAACCCTGACCCTAAACCCTAAACCCTAAACCCGAAGCCCGAAACCCTAAACCCTAAACCCTAAACCACGGGGTGAAACAGGCCCGCTGCCTGATGGGCATCGAGAAGTCACCGTCTACCGCAACGGCTTCACAGCCAGGGTCTGAGCCAACTAAAGGGGTTTAGGGGTTTAGGGGTTTAGGGGTTTAGGGGTTTAGGGGTTTAGGGGTTTCGGGGTGTAGGGGTTTAGGGGTGTAGGGGTTTAGGGTTTAGGGGTTTAGGGGTTTAGGGGTTTAGGGGTTTAGGGGTTTAGGGGTTTCGGGGTGTAGGGGTTTAGGGGTTTAGGGGTTTAGGGGTGTAGGGGTTTAGGGGTTTAGGGCATCTGAGGCTTGTCAAAGGTGTCGTTTGGTCTTCCGTCTTGGGGCTGTGGGTGGCTGTGGTGGCCGTATCCCAAGGTTGGTGACGGACCTTTTCGACCTCTTTCCGATCCTTTGAACAAGAAGTTCATGGAGCGGGTGAAGTACCATTAGTTGCAGGTTGTGTGCGTCTTACGATGAAAGGTTTATCATGCGAAAGTGCTTCGCTTCTCATTGTCGCCACCGCCCTACCCAAAGAGGACGCCAGGCCCGGTGCGCTCAGCGCATCCAGTATCCTCTCACACCGTTGGCCGGGTGTGGGGCAACGCATACTTTGGTGCGACAGTAGTCTTGCCACCCTTTGGGCCAACACGTTTCAGGGCCGAAGCGTATGACAGCGGAGCAAGTGGGCTAATGCGTCCGTTGGGGGTGGCAACGGTCGACTGTTGGCAGTCTGGCGCCGGCTGCGTGGTAGGGAAGGCCTTTGAAAGGAGAGCCATGGCGGTTTGTTGTTGCCAGGCGGTCTTCTGGCAATGATGTTGAGCGAGGCGGTCGGAGTAGTTGAGGGCTTTCATCCTCATCGTCGTCGTCGTCGTCTTCGTTCGTTGTTGTCTTTGTCTTTGTCGGTCGGTCGCTGTCACTTTTGTTGTAGTTGTTGTTAATCTTGTTCTTGTCATTCCGCGCGATCAGGCTTGATCCGAACCCTAAACCTTAAGCCCTAAACCCTGAACCGAGCCTAAACATGTACCAGCATTATCCCCATGTTGCCGGCAGATGTTTGACTGGAAGCTGCCCAACATAATTCCAGTTTTCGCTGAAAAGGCCTTGTGGCCCCTATACTAGTTGCCTCTGATCGTGGAGCTGCTGATGACAGCATGGTGCCATTAGTTGCAGTCCGCGTGCGTCTTGCGATGAATGGCAATCCGTAGTACTCGGAGAGGACGAGATGGCTGCTGGGCGCTGCCCGGCCGAATTGCAGGCCGACAGTTTGACGTAAACAAGCGCCTAGTTTGACTGGGAGAAGGGTCCGCGAAGGTTTTCCGCAACAACATTAAGTTGGCAGTCGCAAGATCTTGTGCATGTGACGGGAGATTCGGGAGCAGGTTCTGCTAGGGGGTTGCGCACTATGCGACCACCTCCAGTTTCACGACTCTGCAGTGCATGTCCACGTCCATGACTTGATGTTCGCAGATCCCTGCACAGGCAGGATCAGACCAGCCGGTGCATGTTGCAGTGCACGACAAGCGCGGTGAAGACTACAAGGACGCATGATTGCTCATGATGCTGTGCATTGCTATTCCATGGTCTGCTTTTTTTGGAAGAGATGGATGAGCCTGTGACGTCGGGGCACTGCAGGAGCCCCCACCTCCCTCCTACGTGGCATTCTCCGGCGAGGCGATCGGAAAGCAAAATGCGACCGCTTGGGTCTTTCGAGGTATCGAATTCGGCTTTTTTCAGCTTCACAACCGCCAACAAGTTGATCCTCACCTGCTGCATCGCACAAGTCTCAAGAGATCAGCAGAAGACAGGTTTTTGAGACCCTGTGACAAGAAACATGGGGTTTAGGTGTACCCCCGACAGACTTCTTGTAATCACGACGGCACGACAGACTGGGAGGAGTAGGAGGAAGCATCAGCCCGAGAATCCGCTTTTCAAGCCTTAGAGGCCCCAACAGCTCCAAAAACCGGATTCTCTAGCCGTTTTTCGGTCCAATCAGGCCATTCCAGCATGATCTGTGAGATTCCAAGCCCCAAACCAGACCAAGCCGAAAGGCCGCTTCCATCTACCTCCAACGCCCAAAGCCAATACAGCTTGCAAGCCCTGTTCAGCATTTGCTTGTCGTTTTTTTTTCTTTTTTTTTTTTGTTTTTTTTTGTCGTGGGGTCCAACTCTTTTTTTTTTGACGGGGTGTCGGATGCAGGTTGTCGTGGGTACAAGTGTTCAAGACATGGCGGGGTTACAGACCCCCCTCGATCAGCAGAAACGCGTGGGAGATTTCTGTTTGCGGGTTGAAGCTTGGGCAGGAAGGTCTGCGTGGGGGAAGTTTGGTGAGTATGCTGATCGGTACTAGGTTATCCTTGGTTCAGGTCTTCACAAAGAGCCGTTTGTCATCCCCTTGTCTGCTTTTCTCAGGGCAACACCCTGGGCGGCAGTTCATCCTCTGCAGCAGCCGCCGTCGAGGCTTGGAGAGTACACACTGGACAGTGGGCCTTGAGTATCTAACTCGCTCTGGTTCCAGCATCCAGTCGCAGCTCGTACAAATGTCGGGAGCCTTGTGCATTGCGACATTCAAAGAGGGGACCCGTAAGAGAAGCATGGGCTGACGATGCCTCTCCGCCAGTTTTGAGCTTCCCTCCATCTTCAGAGGGGTTCGGTTTGCACGCCTTGTGGCGCCGGCCTTGCAGGCGGACAAAGCATCCATGACTGTGGCAGGCTCAGATAAACGCACCTTGAAGACACTGCGCTGAACATGAGCAAGTTCATCCTGTTCCCCTATCAACATGACAGCAAGACCCTTCATGTCATATTCCATCGTTCATGCTGTTCCCGAACACGCAGACTTCCGAGACAGTGCACCGTGGTTGGCATTTTTTCTAAAGCTTTGGCTCAAATATGTGCCCCTTGATGATGTGAGACTTCATGCAAGCAACGAAAGGTTCTCAGCCACTTACCAGTCCTACCAGCCAGCACAGCTCCCCCTTCAGTCCCAAGCCGCCGATAACCATTCCTCTATGTCAGATCACGCACAGATTGCAGAGGGCCATTCCCGTTGCCTGTGCCGCTACACTAGCAGCGCGTGGGCCTGAGGAGCCTTGCAAGCCACGCGACTGGCGTGAATAACGTGCTGAAGGTCATATTAACTCGAACTTTGGCCTGTCTGAGAGCGCATTGTTGGTGGTTTTCGCGGTAATTGCCGTGAGGTGTGAGCACCATGGTTCTCGGCCGGGCGATGGGCTCCCAGCTACGCGCGCTGATGGCTGGGCCCTGAATTGGAGATTGGAGGGCTGTTCTAAATCAGGGGGGACGGGCTGGATGGTAGAGTAGATATGTTGTGAACCATGCTTCTGTCAGGGTCCAGGAGATCGCTTCGGGGAGCCAAAGCCGCCCCATGCGTGAGACCAACCCTTCGCCGGCAATTTCCTAAGGCCAAGGAATGCGTGGCCCTCCCGGGTCGGAAACTGAGAGCAGATCGTGGTAACTCGTGGGGGGCTTCCTTGTAAGCTTGTACTTCATGGTTCTTCAATAGCACCTCATGGCATTTTTAACGGTACGTCATGGTTCTTAAACGGCACTTCATGGCATTCAGCGGTACTTCGTGGGCGCTTCATCTCCGGCTGTCCAGGTGCCTACAATGGCCTCGTGGCGCGCCTCGTGGCGATCCACGGGTTCAAAGGCGAAGGGGGGGAAGGGGAGCCTCGTGAGCCACGTTGAAGTCGACAATTTCCTGGAGAGGGAGATTTCGCTGATATTATGACTGAGCCGAGCATCTTGCGAACTAGCATTGTCTGTAGATTGCTTGTCGTAGATCGGCCCTAAACCCTAAACCCTAAACCCTAAACCCTAAACCCTAAACCCTAAACCCTAAACCCTAAACCCAGGTGTTTCTCTCCCTGTGCATGACTCCAGCACCAGCTGCAGGAGCCTACTTTTCGGGCGGGGCCCTGTCCGCCAGTTCGGGAATTCCAGACATCGGCCTGCGCCCCAGGTTTTAGGGTTTAGGGTTTGGGGTTTAGGGTTTAGGGTTCAGGGTTTATCGTCAGTCAGTGATTAGTTTCAACCATGCAGCAAGCGCAATCTAACTGCGCACTAACCAATGTGCACTTACTTCTCTCTCTGTCTCTGTCTCTGTCTCTGTCTCTGTCTCTGTCTCTGTCTCTGTCTCTGTCTCCGTCTCCGTCTCCGTCTCCGTCTCCGTCTCTGTCTCTGTCTCTGTCTCTGTCTCTGTCTCTGTCTCTGTCTCTGTCTCTGTCTCTGTCTCTCTCTCTCTCTCTCTCTCTCTCTGGTCTGGAGTAGGCTTGTCAATCCAGCCTCTGCTGCTGACTCTTTTGGTGCGTTCGTAACGGGTGGACTCGGTAGCTAGTTAGAGAGGCTCTGTTCCTCTGTAGCTCTTGCGGCTTGAGGGTGTCAAGTGAGATCTGGGTGCGAATGTCTATGGTCCATGGCCTACAGTTTGTCGCGACTTTCAGGTCTGACTTCCTTGGATCAGTTCTCATCCAGGACCCGAGTTCAAGGCATTCTGAGAATTGAAGAGCGCACCACCCCATCCCCTCCTTCTCCTATGTAGCTGAAGAGGAGAAGAGTAGAGAGCTGGAACTCCGCAGGATTAAAGAGGTCGTCTCAGTGTCGAACCTCCCTTTCATCGCCGATGCTGACACCGGCTTTGGCGAGGCATTGCAGGGGGGCTGATCACAAGCCAAGCTCACTCTCTGAGTTCCCGATCTTATCTCTCTTGTAGGCTGAGATGGTTCGCAAGACGGTGGAGGAGTACTGCTGGGCCGGGATCCCAGATCGTTCCAGCTGAGTCCTGGGATGTGGGCTTTCCTGAACCCCGAATGCACGACAGATTGCTTGTGATTCCTTTCCTTGAATGTATTGTGTGATGGCTCCCTGGCCTATGTCCTGGCCGTTCTATCTGTTCAAATCAAGCATTCCTAATTCCTAAACCCTACATCACCCTTTAGGCAGGAGCTGCCGGGCTACACATCGAGGACCAGGCGGGAAAGATTGCAACAGAGAGGCTTTGGAGAAGCACTTATAGGGTTTGTTGTGCAGGTTTTGGGGGTATCCGGGTCTATAGTTGTATGTGTGCATTTGCAGTTTAGCTCTTGTGGGTATGTTTTTTTTGGCTTTGGCGCTTGGAAGGGTTGTGCTGCTTTGAAAAAGCTTTTGTTGCTGAGGCTTGGGGCTGAAGGGGCTTAGGAGCTCGCCAATTGCTTGAACTGAGAGGTTGGTGTCGGTCCCTTTGTTGCCGCAACTTGCCCCTAAGCCCTATATTTCCCCAAACAGTCTACTGTTGGGGTTCCAAATTCATTTAAGGATTGCCGATTCTGAGGACTGTTGCCGGGCTCCGGGCTCCGGGGCTCCTTGTCTCCCTGTGTCTCCCTTTGTCTCCCTTTGTCTCCCTTTGTCGCCCTTTGTCTCTCTTTGTCTCCCTTTGTCTCCCTTCATGTGGGTGGCTTTGCCTTTGCTGTGCTCCTCGCCTCCCTTTGTCTCCCTTCGTCTCCCTTTGTCTCCCTTTGTCTCCCTTTGTCTCCCGTCGTCTCCACTGTTTCTTTGACGTGCCTTTGACTGTTTGGGGTCTTCGGTGGTGTACTGTCTTGTAGGCCTTAAAGGCCTTAAGCCAAGCTAAACCGCCCGAACTCCCAAGAGCTGTTGTAGGTCTTCCCCAAGCGCTGCGGCCACCTCGACGGTAAAGCCTTGGTCCCCGTCGCTGCCGCCTCAGCGGTTGCCTTCAAGCCTTGGTATTGTACCAACATTACCAGATTTAAAATTAACAATGTGTGGAGGCCTCAGGGGCTTCAGGGGTTTCAGGAGCCCCCATTGTGGGCTCCTTGCGGCCTAAGCTAAACGAGCTCTGGGGGGGGGGGAGGCAGCTGCTGATTCGTTTGCAAGTGATGTCGGACAGCTGTGAGGTGTGGGTCGGCTTCTTGTATTGCCCTTGTCGGTACTTGCAGCTCAGAGGCATCAGTTCCCAAGTGTTCTCAGGATGTCTTTGTGGAGAAGGTCGAGCGCGCGGCAGAAGCTGCGCACAAGCCTCATCCTAGCGGTCTTTGCATGGCTTGGTAGCAGAGCGGCAGAGCGAGCTTGCTGGCATGAATAGTCGGTCTCAAGGCAGAGATGCTCAAATGGCGAATTCATAATCTGCGCGCGGACGGATGCAGCTGGAGTGCCTGGACCTTGGAGTTCAATAGAAGCGTTTGTCGTGCAGGTTTGGCATTTTGCAGGCATTTTGCACTCCATCAAAGAACAGCGACGCAGCGACAATTTTGTGGACTTGGTGACTGAGGCCTGGCGAAGGATTGCAGAAAGCCATCGAGCGTGTGCAAGCCTCAGCTGGATGGTTGAAAGACAAGATACCTCTGCTCGCACGACAGAGCTGCAGCGTTTATTGGCAGCGATGAAGTTTGCAGCGTGGAGAATTGCAGACTGTATCGGCAGACTACTTATTGCCGAGTGGGGCGAAGTGGGCGCCCAGCCCTGTGATGTATGAGGCCACGGCCTACGTCGCAGCCGGAGCTGACATGATCTTCCCTGAAGGTTTGCAGTCCGAGGCGAGTGCTAGGTTCTTCAGGGCTCCTTGCAGTTTCGCACTCGAGCACCTGCAGCACAATCACCAACTTCTCCGCAGGAGGATTTCCGTAGCTTTGCCATCGCCATGAAAAAGTTGCCCGACTCCCAGCCGTGTTTCTGTCGTTTCCGTACTTGCGGTCCTGCGGTGCTCCGACGCTCCGTGCAAAAGGCCACGACTCTCTGCCGCTTTCTGGGAATGCGGTCACATGCTGCTGAGGAAAGGTCCAGCACCCGACGGAGGACCTTTCCTGCTGGCCAACATGACGGAGCGATCGCCTCAACTGGTTCGTGTCGAAGCAGGTACCGTTGCAGCTTCGAGGGTTTCAGAGGGAGTCTGAGCAGTCCGTCCGTTCATGGCTGGTTACACCTTGCTTGCGCGCCTGCCGAAAGTCTTGGCGTCATGGAAAAAACGGGCCCCACATTCCGCACAGCATCGCTCAAGATCGCTTTGCACACGCTTTCGGACACAAAGCTTAGACAAAGCACGAGCTTGTCTGTGTGACCAGCTTGACAGCCAGACCTCAAACTCACTTCCCGCTACGCATTCGGGAGCAAGTTGATAAGTTGCAGCAGTGATGTGGGCAGCACCGAGGTTTGGGAAGACGCCCTACCTCACACTAAAGGAATTCCAGGGATTAGGCAGGCTCCTCAGCTCTGTGGCGAAATCAGCATGAAGGTCAGCTCAAACCCTCGGGTGGCCGTTGGCCTCCTTACATCGTAGGCAGCAGCTGAGGTTACCACTGTGTCATCTACCCCGTGAGCACTCTGAGGGCCGCCATGCTGGGCCCCGAGATTCAATTCAAGGGCCCTACGGCCTGGAGAATTTACACGCTGACATCAGTACCGATGCGTGCAGCACGTGTTTGTTCTGCAGAGCGACTTACCACTATGCCCACTCTCAGGAAAGGGGTCGACGAATGCCTTCAAACTCTGAAGGACAACGTCCGGGAAGGGTTGCGGATGCAAGACAAGCGCACTTCAAGACGTATGACTCACCCCGTGCTCCCTGTTCAAGAGCTTTGATTGGATGGGTTGGGAGACCTCCATCTTCGCAGGACACCGGCAGCCTTGAGTCGTTCTTGCCCCGGATGCAGACACGTGGGGACCCTGGACTTGGTCATGCCCCAAGGTCCCCAAGAAGCCCCAGGGACCCAAGGGCCAAAACCCGAGATACACCCTCACTCTTTCTAAATTCTGAATTATCCCCGATAAGCACTAAGCCCTGGACTGCCTGTTAAGCCCTGGGTCCTCTTGGACTGTGAGGCAAGGAGCTGTACGAATCCATGTCCTATGCGCCCCTCGAAGAGTGGAAGTATCCGCCTGGTGCCGAGCTCCACAAACACAGAAGCCCTGGCTTTAGGGAGCTTTCAATTTCATCATTGAGGTCCTCTTCCGGAAAGTCCTGAGCTTCAGAAAGCCAGGGTGCTCCAGAACCAAGCAGGCAACACATTGCGACACGCTTCGATGTCATGGCGGAGTCGATTCAAAGCAAGTCATATGATCCTGTCATCGCACGTGCCAGTCATTCATGGACTCTTCGGAATCTTGAGATTTGCCCACGCTTTGCTCTGCTGTCAGGCGGCTCACGGAGCATCCACAACTCTTTAGGTCGGCTTTCTTGGCTCGCACGGAAGCTCATTGTGTACAGAGAATGTTGCTTTTGCTCTCGTCGTTGCTGCTCCGCAGCGGATGCACCTGCGAACAGAAAAGAGCTCTCAACTGACACGGCTTCAGTCGCCACCCCCTAGCCGCTAGCTGGCCCCGCCTTAGATCCAATCCTGTCGCGTGTCCTGTGGATCGGCACATGTCTCGGGGTCGGGAAAGATGCAGATGCCAGAAACAACTTCTCCCCAGACGTGCTCAGACCCCCTGCTGTTAACAAAATTCTAATAAACGGACCCAGGGCTTCTGCGGGACTTGTGTCGGGTTCCTTGTAAGCGCTGCTCCAAGGTGGATGCTGCAAAACCCAAGACCAAGATCCAGATCCGTTTCCACGACGGCACGCGAAAAGCCCAGGAGTTCAACGAGGCCCCGGGCGCAACAGCTCTCAGGATTCAGGTGTACATGTGGTATACTAGGAATCTTGTAGTACTTGTAAACACTCTTTAGAGAGCGTTGTATGTATGTATGTATGTATGTATGTATGTATGTATGTATGTATGTATGTGTGTATGTATGTACGTATGTACGTATGTACGTATGTACGTATGTACGTATGTACGTATGTACGTATGTACGTATGTACGTATGTACGTATGTACGTATGTAGGTACGTACGTATGTACTTACGTATGTGTATATATATATATATATGTGTATATATATATATATACACATATACATGTATATGTACATGTATCAGCAGGATTCCCTGTACAAAGCCTGCCGAAAAGGGGCGGACGAACCCAAACCGGCTGACAAAATCCTCGAGTCGGAGACACAAAGAACACAGACTCGTTTTGCGAAGGACCATACAGTTGGCGACCTCCGGGCATTTTGCGCCCAATGTGTCGGTGGGCAGGCACGTTGGGCTCGAGTGAATGCTTCGTCCAGCTTCGGTCCTATTCTGCACCGTCCATAAACCTTAAACCGTTTACCGGCCTAGGGTTTGTGAGCTCATCCAAGGACATGCCAACCTTGTGTGTGTTGGCATAGGAGGTCTGCCAGTGCGCATGGCTACAGCACTTAGAGGTTCACGGGAAGTCGTTATTAGGCTTATACGGAAGCTAGGAAAAGTTACAACTAGTCGTATTGTCACCAGTCCCAACACTCATTCCTTCCTTCACTTGATTCGGCAAGTTATCCTGGAAGGATATTGCAGTCAGCTCGTTCATAACTCAAAAACCCTTCGACGCACGAATGAGCCGATAAAAAGTGGACCTTCAAGTCTAAGCTTGCGTCATGGTTGTGCTGGTTGGAGGCGATGACCATCATGGGCGGTTTCCCACCCAAGGCGAGCAAGCCGCTGGATGGCTGGAAGGGTACGGGTCGAAGCTTGACGGTCGTCCTGAGCATGGCTGTGGCCAAAGTAGCTTCAGCTTTCATCCAAAGACGTGCCGATAGTTGGCGACTGCCCCAAGCCCAAGCTGATGAATCTACTCGGTTGCAATTCAAGATTTCGGCGGACTTGCCAGCCCATCGCGGACGACCAGCTCACCCTCAAGGACGCCGGATTGCTGAACGCCGCCGTGCGCAGCTAAGGCATAGCGGGGTCAGGCACGAAATCTGTGCACATGGTACTCACCGCGCATGAGGAGTGTTCATGTCGAGGCGCTTGCTGATCTCCCCCTCGCACCTGCTCCAGCTCAGGTCACTGTCAAACCAGCATGAAGCGCCGCCGAGACAAGGTCGGCAGTCTGAGCAATGGTTCTGAGAAGGCCTAGGCCAACAGTTGGCAATTGAAAGGCATAAGCGACCTGAACGAACAGATGCTCTCGCACGTGTTTCGACAGTATGGAGTGCTGCGGCTTCGGCAATACTACACGTGCAGCGCCTGGCGAGGTCATGCTGATGCCGTGAGGCTCCAAGATGATTCTTGGATGCCCGTACTGCCTTACGACCTTGACATACCCCTAGCTTTGCAGCCTGGTTTAGGGTTCACACTGAGGGTTGCTTGTTTAGACACCCTTTGCTCTTAGACTCTGCCGTTCAGTCTCGCAGAGTGAATTGCGACGGGCATCCACATGTCCCCGGGCATCGCCCTTTGCACATAGCTGTGGACAGTGGCCAAGCGAATGATTGATGACTTAGGAGCCCAGAGAATAGGCAAGATGGGGAAGATGTCGTTCTGATATGACATAACCCTCATCCTTCTGCGAACCCGGAGCCTCAAATCCTGGGCCCTAGGCCTCCTAGAAAACACTGGTAGGCTCCACCACTGCCACCACTCCTGGGTACTTCCAAACACCACCGTCTCTCCAGGAACCGTATGGACTTCAGGGTCTAATTTGGGTGCAGGGGCTCAGGCCTTTGGGATGTACAGTAGGGGTTCAAGAGGTTAAAGTGCTCATTAAGGCTGGGTGCAGGGAAGAGCCTGGCAGCAAACAGGTATTGGCACATGTGCAAGAGCTGTACCTCACCATGGCCGCTGCCGAACAGAACAGATGCAGCTGTGAGGGATTTCGAGCGCTGAGAAACAGTCGCGCTTGCATGTTTCTGCATTACAAGATGTCATCTGATCTTGACAAGACCATGCCGTCTCTAGTCGTGCCTGAAATACGTGAGAATCGTGGGCTTTGCTTGGCCGAAACTGGACTGATTCTAAAGCGCCCGTGACACGCACCACTTTTCAAAGCTATGCCAAGCTCTTGTGGGCAATCTCGGTCAAATTGAGTGTTGCCACGTGTTGCTCTGCGAGTCTGCAGACATGGCTCAAAGCACAAGTGATGCATCCATCTCTTTCAGCACCGAACACAACCCAGACTAAGCACGCCGTACCTCTTAACTTCCGCCACTGTGGCCGCCAGGAAATTCTAGACAGCGAGGACCGAACACCAGGATAAACCCCACAGCTAGACACATTGCACTGTGTCTCAACAACACAGTAGTCGGTTTCCTCCGGAAGGCTTGACGTAACTCCGCAGCCAAGGCCGCTTTGCTCGTTTTTCAAGGACGAATGCCGATGCTTGTGGTGATTGAACCCTTACTGAAGCACCCCTTTGCGAAACGAAGACAAGGGAGCACCATTCGGATCTGACTTTTTAGGGGCATCAGGTCTCCTTGCGCCTGCTTTCTGTAGCATAGGATTGCGAGCCTGGCTGCAAGGCGTGAGCCCCTGGAGAACTTTTCAGGATGGTGATTCCTATGCAAACGCCCAGGGCTTAGATGGGCCCAAAGGCCGGACAGTCAGTGCGCACCAGCGCAAGTCGCCGAGCGCTTGGGGCGGCTACCTTGCTCAGGCCGCAACTCTCGGGGCCAATCCCACCACAGGCAGAGCACGCTGGCAACCCAGTGCTGTCTTGGGTTGCAAGATGCGGGTCTTTGCGTGTGTGCTTGTGCTCTCAGCTAGGGCAGGCATGGTGCAGCACACATAAACAGGCGCGACATCAGGCACCGACGATCTTGGCTCAGGCCAAGGGAGTCCTGCCAGCAGAACTCTTTTCTTAGAAATATGTTGGTCGTCGAGAAAAGGCTCAGGTGGCAGGGTCTGCCAAACGAGCATAAGCTCCATGCCCCTTGCAGAGTTCTTGCAGAGCTTGGAGTTATAGCTACAGCTTGAGGGTTGAGGGTTTTCTTGCCAGATGTTACGATCCCCTCACAGCTGCATCGTCCAAACCAGCACTTCCCACCCAGAAAAAGCAACTTGGTGTTGGCTTTTGCCTCACGTCGTTGCCCAGGCCACGAAGAGAATGAAATATGCCCTGATGGTCTGCTCTGGCGCGTTGGTGAGTGTCTCTTGTGCTTGACCAAGTCGAGAGGCGAGCGCTCAGAAGTGTCTTTATGCTTCAGCTGTGCCAGGGTATGGCCGTCACTGGTCTGGGACGTCTGCTGTGTGCTCTGATGCAAGGACTGCTTTGGCCGGAAGCCTCAGAAAGGTCACTCCGAACAGTCAGAGGTTGGAGAGATGAGTTGCTAGGGTCGTGCAGCACCTCTTCCTGCTCTTCGAAGTAGATTGTGCTACATTAAGGGTAGACTTCTTCGCCCTCCTCAACGTCTTCATCGCCTTCTCCGCTGGCACCTTTCTCTTCAAAGCGCCGCCCTTGTGATTTTTTCGTGTTCGGCAGAGAGATCATGAGATTCTGCTGGCAGTGCCTGGCGCCTCAGGAAGATGAACGATTCGCCAGCGTCTACCAGGTCTCTGTGCTGGGGCAGTTTGTGGTGACTTTTGTCCGTTTCTCGTGCCGTTTTTTTATTTCCCCACCCGATCAGGAGCCGTTAGGTTTTCAGTATATAGGGGCCTGCATCAGGTGCCCAGGACAACAGGTCAACAGGCGGGCGGTGTCCCGGACAGTACCGAAACTTTGGCAACCCCCCTATAATGGACTGGTGAGTTTTCTGGCTTGCCCGCCCAAGTCTTTTCATGCGGGCACGTATTCTGGGGCAATTATCCGCGACAGCCTGCCTGGACACGTTCTGGCACAGTTCGCCTGCCCCCCTGGCATTGCGGCACACTTGCCCTGGGCCTCCCTGGTAGAGTTACCCACCTTTGCCAACCTCTCTGGCCTGCTTACCAGTGGGTCCCGCTAAAGGCTTCATGTTGGCGGACCCTATTGGTGGGCTCCGGTGACCGGCCGGACAAGCCAAATCTGAATCAGGGCTGCAAGCAGGACTTGCAATACAGGAGGCAACGCGAGACCGCCTTTCAAATTCTGTCGCCGTGAATTTTCAAGGGTCGAGGTGGCGATCGAAGCAAGAATGTTTATGGTCGGAAGCTTTGCTGCGTTTCCCGCCAGTTACATCCCTGCATCAGGCTTTGCGTGTTTCCAGTCTTCGAGCTCGAAGGGTCTGTAAAACATGATGGGGGGGGGAGGCGTATGCAGTTATAAGGCCCTGGAGCAGTGCAAGGTGGGGACAAAAGCAGCGCACTTTCAAGTAAGCACCCCCCCCTCCCCACACCCTCGACCATAAATCCCCAGAGCCTGCAGAGTTCTGGAGCCTGAAACACACATGGGGGTTCATGACAATCATGGACCCTGAATACAGACCCCCAAATAGGAGGATCCCCTTGCCATAAGGACCCCAAGAAGGTACCCCTAACATCGTAAGCCCCCACATGGGCTTCCCTCCACGGCGCAGCTCTGTGCAGTGCCTGGCCTCCAGCATGTGCTCCACGTGTGCGGCACAAGGCCTGGGCTGCTTCGGGGTTTAGGGGGTGTAGGAGCTGCGGGGGTTTCAGGGGTTCAGGAAGGCCAGGTTGAGGGAATGCGCTAAGGGGTTTGCAGTTTGAGGAGCTGTTTGAGAGTCTAGGGCCTCTAGGGCATGTAGGCTTCCGAGGTGGTGCTGTCAACTCCTCTGCGTATTCGGAAGGTATGGGCGGACTCCAGTGCCTCATGCCCTTCATGATGCTCTCCCTAGGCTCGGCTCAGAAGTTTCAGAGGTTTCAAGGGGCTTGTGGGCCCTCAGGGGCAGCAGGCAACAGACATAATATGGTTCCAGTGCCAGGAGACACAGAGACCGCCCCGATGACACGCGTAAAGAGTGTGTGATGTGCAGTCAACTGCGTGCTGGACCTGATCCTGAAGATGCGGGCCGTGGTGCTGGCGGTGTTTTGGGGGGCCTCTTCGTCTGTTTTTTGCGTCGCCGATAGAGCACCCTAAGCCAGAGGAAATGCAAGCCGCCCAGAAGTTGCGCTCCGACATGGCAGATCGGCATCTTCCCTTTTGGCCTGTTCGTTGTGGCGAGCTGTGCCTTCCAAGGGGCACCAGAGCTCAGCTTGCTTTTCAGTCCATCTGCATGTTGGCCTTGGCTAAAGATGCATCAGATTCTCACTGGGCAAGAGTTGCATTCACGTGCCGAGATGAGTCTCCAAGCATGAGTTTATAGTTCATTATGTCAGTTAGAGAAATGCTGTCACAATGCCATCGAGGTTGGGGCCTACAACGCTTGGGCAGTGCAGAGCTCTCAGAGCTTGCTAGACTGCACCCGTCAACTCAACGCTTCCGGGCCAACCGCGGAAATTTGACTTAAGGGTTGCAGAAAGGGCCGAAGCAGCAGTGGCCCAGGTACAAGATTGCGCGCGATCTCGCTCCTCCAGAGGGCACCGAGATGGGTTGGGGTCTCAGTGCGCCTCTTGTGCCATTCTGCGACCATCCTCCAAGAGCGCTGGGGCGTGACAGAATCCGCAAAGGGGGCAGCGTTGGGTCGCAGTGTCTTGGCATTCAGCCAGATGGAGTCCCAGGCGGAGGCGGCTTCGCGCTACAAGGAGGCAGGGGATCGGGTTGCACGGAGTCTTCAGATATGCAGACGCTCCAAAGTTCTTCCCGAGTTTCCCCTCCAAGGGTTCAGCTCAAAGCCCTTGGAAGGAGAGCAGTCCGGCTTGAACGAGGCCACTGCTGTGCCCGAAGCACGGAAAACACGAGGGCTCCTCAATGGCGGATCTGCTAGAGCTGGTAGAGACGTGCTTACAGGACCCCTTCTCTGCTTCTGACGGCGTAGCTGGGAATGGCCGTGAGTAGCCAATCCGAAGCAAAACCCAAGTTTTCTCGCGGAAGCTACTACTATCCTTCACAAAGTCTTCGTATGTTTATAGTCAAACTCTGTGGGTGCAGCCTATAACCCCGAAGAATAGCGGAGGTATGTAAAATCCAACCAACCAAAGTGTTGTACTGCTGGAGCGCGTCGTTTGCTGCCAGCAGTTGAAAGAAGGGACCAACATCGGGTCCTTAGCTGGAGGCTGAAAAGCCTCAGTGTGGATCGACTTGTGGATCCTTAGCAGGGGGTAGGAGGCAGGGAAGCCTCTCCGCCCGAAGACACATGCAACAAGGCTCCTTAGCTTGGAGCAGGTTCAAGACCCTTAGCCTGGAGCTGACTCAAGACTTGGTCCCGAGGGCCTTAGCTGTGAGGTGTTTGGACCTCACGTGAACAGAAACTTCAGGATCCCGCACCAGAGTGAAGGAGGAAGAAGAGCACGGAGGAGAGAGGCAAGCGGAGTTACCTGTCACCGTATCTAGTTTTCCACAAGGCATCAACAGTAGCAGCCAGATGAGCCAACGCAAGAGGAGCATTGTGATCATCTTTACCAAGCCAACCGAAACGGAAGGTCAACGGATTTTGAGGAGGGGAGAGACCAACAGGCAAGGGATTGCAAGGACAGTCCCAAGCTACATGTCTCCAAGAGCCAAACTCGTGGCCGCACCACGGGCAAGCTTGACTAACACCCTCCTTGTCCGCGCAGACTTTTCCATACCAACTAGGGGAAACGACAGAAGCATGTAAAATCAGCTTGGCTGGCACGGGGGGGGGGTGGGGAAGCACCGTTTTTTCAAGATGCCTTGGGAGCTGGGTCCCAAAAGCCCCCCGACCAAAGCGAAAGGCATCCAAGGTAACAGCCCAGGGGAGGTTGGGCGGATTATGGTTGCAAGGGTGGATGTGCGGACATTTTGAATGATGTTGCTTTCGGCCAGGGCCAGGGCGGCCAGGCCCCATCCCAGGCGCAGGGTGCGGGCGGTATCGTTGAGTGAGTCAGGGTCTTTGGCATGAGGTGGTTGGGGGTAGGTTTGCTCCCCACCGTGTCACGTGTCCAATGTTCCCGAGTGTCGATAAGCCGGCTACAGGGGGCTTGATTGTTCTGAAGTGAAGCCGTCTTGACGACTTCCAGGAGTCGTCGAGAAGGCGCTTGCATGCCCTTGTGCCCCTTGCAGCCTTCGCCTGTGATCCTGGCGGCTATGGCAGGCGTTTAACTTCCAACCATTCACCGGATCGGGGAATCGTCTTGGTCCCGCACCCGGTTCTTGGATTGAGTTTTCAAGGCGTTTTTCGGGGTATGCAGCATACGGTTTCCAATGAAGTGAGCTCATGTGGAAGCTTCGCTCGTGATACTCTGTGCATGTGCACATTTGCCGTCGCGGGGCTTTGACCCATGGGTCTGACCCAGGTGGCTGAAGCGCGTCGACGTTGCGTCAAATTCCAGCGAGTGAAGAAAACACCGGCTGTTGCAGCGCATGCACAGGTGATTGCAGCCTCAGTTAGTTTTTTGTGTTTCATGTGAAGATTTTCTGAGACCACACAAGAGGTGCTTTGAACAGCAAGTGCCTTTTTTCAGCCACGTCACGGGTATCGGTAAAGTCGAAACAACTTACGTGCACAGATGTGTCAACACCAAGAGACCTTTCAGAAGCAGCTTGGCATTTTATCAGCATGCGCAACATCAGCAGCATTGCTCTGGGCATTGTGGTTGTTTCCACCGTTCTTTAAGATCACTGACCTTAACTTTATTAAACCAATTGCGTAAATGTGCGCACACTGGCATCTATGCAGACATGTGCGGACGGCAGAGCAACACCACAGTTATTCGAGCTGCGACCCAGCGACTCGGTGTCCAGTCCGGCATGTGTATAATCCATTCGGAGTGATGGACGCTGCATCTTGGCTGTCGTCCCTGGCACCTCCGGCAGACGATACAGCAGCAGAGGAGACCACAGGGACGCTTGGATTTTGGGCCTCAGAAGGCTCTGTCGTTCCGGCATTCAGGTCTGATTTTGGGGATTTTCCAAAGTAGGGGACCCCTGACTGCACTCCACCTGCACGCTCAGAATGGTCCCCCATGGCAGCCCGAATTTCGGAAACTACCAATGTGGAGAGTTCCAGAAATCCAGCTCTCTGAGGACCCCAGAGAGTGGGGTGGAGAGCTCCTGCGATGCTCCCTCGCAGCCAGAAGCCAAAGCCGTTTCCGCACCTTGGCCCGCACGACCACAGGTCTGTTGACTGTTTAAGCCTTAGCGCTAAACCCTAAACCCTAAACAGACCCTAAACCCTACTTCCCAAAGTCCTAAATCGACTGGTAGCCGCAACCGAGGGGCCGCTGGAGGAGCTGTTGAGCGCCGGCTTCCAAAGGGCGCGCGCTGAGGCCGCCCTCGCCGCGAGCCACCCGGCCGGCGAAGCGTCTCTTGCAAGGGCGAGACGCTCACGGTGCCCGTGAAGTAGTTTGGGCCCTTAGGGTTTGGGAATGTTTAGGGGTACCTATTGCGGAGACGCACTTCCATGCACAGTGTCAGCGATTGCGAGGATGGCAGCTCGTGACACAGCATGTTGCCAGAGCAGCCCCGTCATGCATGCAATGGGATAGACCTGTACAGCTGCTTCTGCGAGACGAGGCGACGGTGATCTGGATGAGGCGGCGTCCTGCTGCAGGGAAGTAGCGGACATGAACCTCAAGCCTTACTTGTGCTCTATTTTGGGGGGACGCCCGCCTGCCTCAATACTTCTAGGGGAATATGTCCACGCCCGAAGCCATGAGTGCAGTGGGCAAACTCTCCGGAGGCCCTGGCGGCGCTGCGCCAGGAGACCCCCATGGCGGCAGCAGAGGCCACGGCTGCAGAGGCTGTGGAAGTGGAGGGGGCGCCCTGGTTCGGATATGCGTTAAGTTTCAGAGTCGTGCGTTGCCTGCTCTGGGTGCGTGGGCTTTCTGCAGCGAACGCACTTCTGCAGCATGGGCCCAGGTTCAATGTAGCCTGACGGAGCATGGTGAGCTGGTCATGTCAGGCTCCGAGATGAAGTTGCAGAGAAAGCATGGGCAGAGCGTTCGAGGAGAGTGACCTTTCGAGAATGGGTCTTTGCGTTGCTGCACTGAGGCTGCTCCCCGGAGATTCGCTGCGCCCAGGACGGGTCGGAAAATCTTGAGTTGGGATTACTGAGGCCTGACATTGAGCGCACGTTTCGCAGGACCCGTCGTGGGGCGAAGGATCCTGGGCCCGATTTGTGGTTGAACAACCCAGAAAGAGCAATGCTGGGATGAGACAAGCTTTCGTTCTAAGGAAGCCAGATGGTGGAGTGGTATTCAACGGCATGGACGATTGGCTTTGGGAGCTCTACGAAGGGCATCGCCCACGGCCAGGCAGTGTTGACAGAGCAGCAACATCGTGCAATGGAAGTCAGATCCGGTCGGCAGAGAGTGGACGACAGGAGACCAGGGAGAGATTGTGAGAGGGGATGCAATGTTTTCATTCTTGTGAGTTTGAATAATGACGCCGCCCCAAGCATTCCCAAGCGTCGTCACTTCCAGGGGAGAGGATGCAAGCAGGAATCTGAAGGCCACTAGTCAGAAGCTCATGACCCAAAGCGGGCAAGTGTTTTTGCCAATTTCTGCACCTGCAGCCCAGATTCCAAGCCAGAATCTAGTACTGAAGCCCAAAGCAGACATAAACAGCAGAGAATAGAATTCTGGCGTGCTCCGTGCGATTGTTGGTAGGCAGCCTGCCCTCTTCTTTCGATGCGAGCGCCGCGGTGGAAGCTCTGGATGAGCCATGTCTGGGAATGCTGCAGCATTCTGTGTAGGCTTTGCAAGTTCTAGGGAGTTCGTGAAAAGCTGGTAGCTAGCAGGCTCGTCGGAGTTCGAGGAGGCTAGCAATACAGCAAGATTCTCGCCGAAGTTTCTTTGTCAAGCTTGGTCTCGTTATCCCCATGCCTACAGCTCGACCGGAGTGGATGCAGTGCTGTGTGTGGCTGTAGGACGGGGCGCCGTACGTCTGGGACAACTTCGCGACCTTGGAGGAGATCAAGGCCCTGAGTTGAGTCTACGAGTTACCTACAAATTGGCTCCGGAACTTACTATCCTAAGCATCGGCTCCTAAACAACTTGCTATCCCCGATAGCCTATAGAAGCCCCCTTAGCTGCCCCAAAGCCCGAAAGCCTGTCTGGTTTCCAAAAAACACGACCTGCGAGGAAGCCAACCGGGCTCTGGAGGACATGTTCCAGAGGACTGTCATGCAGCAGAAGTGTTGTTGTACTAGTTTGGGCATTTCCCAATGGGCATTTCCCAAAATAGGGGTACCCCTTTGGTACCCCTAAAAAGCATAGAATCCCCTTAAGTAGAATAGAATCCCCTCAAAGGGACCCACAAAAAGGGCACACCTATTTTCGCCCCATTTGGGGGGACTTTGACATATCTGGATTGGGATGTTCCTCCTTGTTCTAACAGTCCTTAATAGGGATTCTAGTACCCCTTATTGCAATCCCTAGTCAGGAGTGCTAGTTTAAGGGGGGAACATCCCAATATCTGGACACCTTGGAGAAGGGATTGCACTGCCAACTGCACAGGCGCGAGCTGACGCGAGGCTCCAGCCCCTCGGACGCACAGTCCCTGAACCCTAACCCCTAACCCCTAACCCCTAACCCCTAACCCCTAACCCCTAACCCCTAACCCCTAACCCCTAACCCCTAACCCCTAACCCCTAACCCCTAAACCCTAAACCCTAAACCCCGTAAACCCCGTAAACCCCCTAACCCTAAACTCTAGAACCCGTTTTGATCCCTTCATCTTGCTTGGCGCGCCAGCAGAGAATCGAGGCCTATGGGTGGATGAGTGCGCGGAAGGCGGCCATGCCCGAAATCGGCGAGCTTTGGAGGCTGCTCGGCTGGAGTCCCAGGTTCTGGTCTCGGTGGTGCCCACTTTAAATCTGGAGCACTAATTAGCTTACCAGAAGTTATCTGAGCGAGGGCTGTGACTTCACTTCGCGCCTCCTGAGCCAGGGACAGCGCCGCGACGACGCTTGTGGCTTCTGGGACGTCCAAGGCGGGGCTTTGCAAGCTTTGAGAAAGCCCAAGCTCTATGGCCAAAGACCCCCTTCACCCCCTCATGGACAAGCAGGTGGAGAGCCGGCACCGCCGGCGCCGATCTTGCGGCTCTTCAAGCGCTTGGAGGCCGCTGCTGCCAGGCTGGTCGAGGGGGCCTTGCGGATTTTTGGGGTGGTCTTACTGTGGCTAAGCTTCAAGTTTAGGTTTTGGGCCTTGAGGAGTGCAGGGAAAGAGCATGACATCGTATTACTTTGACCAGCTAGCGGACACAGCAAGGGGCCCTTGCCAGCCAAGCCCCATGCAGTAATCGAGCCTTTCGGCCCCCGGCCACTGTCAGTGGAGTCTCCTGCATTGTGTTGCTCACAGCATCTTCCATTTCGCTGTGCTTGACTCAGCGTATCCCAGTCCTAAACCCGTTATAGCCCTGGCAAATGAAAGTCTGCGACAGTCAGACTTCAAGCTCCCGGCCTTGTTGAGGAGACACTAATCCTGATACCTAGGAGCCCTGCAGTCTGCAGAGTCTGCAGAGCAAGTGAGCCAAGCCTCTGAGGAGCCAAAAAAGGCCCTCACGCGCCCTGGCGCAGGCTACGCGAGGAGCAGGGCTGGCCCTTGCTGTGTAGCCGCCTCGGGATGGGCGCCGTTTACGACGGCCAGGCGCTGCCATGCGCTGCCCTACCGTTCGATGTTAACAAAGCTACTCTCCTCTGTTCTCCTCGCACACCCTCAGAGAATCCTGCTCCTCAGTATCCGGGATTCGGCTTCTGCTTAGCTGCTATGCAAGTACTACTGCTCCTTTGGTGTGTTGCGAGCCGGCACGAAGTGTCGAGCTTCCGGCTGTTTTGGCTGTTGCTGGATCATTGGCTGCTGGCTGTCTTCAGGGTGCGTGCTATGAACAGCACCGCGACAATGAATGGCAGCTTCACCTCCGTCCGAAAACGCCGCGAGGCATTGCACCAGTGTGTGGCAAGTTGCTCAGCAGGCTCATTCTGCTAGAGGGCTGAAAGAAGTGCCGAATCCTGTAGCTGTTTAGGGGCTGTAGGGCTCCACAATGCTCCACAATGCTCCACAATGCTCCGCAGTGCTGCGCAGTGCTGAGCCGGAGGTCTGGAGCCTGCGGATGCCGCGGAAGCAAAGCGCCGGTGCCCCGGAGCGAGTCGCCCCGCTCTTTCAAAGTCAAAGATGGTGCGCGTTGCGAGGTCGGCGCTTGGATGACACTGTGGCCAAAGGCCTCCTGAATGACTAAGTCTCTTAAGTCTCTTTCTTACCTTGGCGTAAGTTGGACTCCTGAGCATTGAGAATCGGTAATTGCGACAGACGGAAGTGCATCGTTGAGCGGCGATGACACGTGTCTGCTTGCAGGGGCGTGGATGAATTTCAGGGAGCTGACAATGCTCCTCGGCGGCCTGGTCGGCCAACTAGTCGCGGTGACATCTGCAATTTTCGGTCCGAGGTTGGCTTACGTCAACCTTCCGGAGGCGCGCCTCGCGTTTTCTGATCCGCGCAATTCTCAAAAGCCTGCTCCCAGTTTGCGCGAGGATTTTGGGGATCATGAGGCTGGACGACGTTTAGGGGGCCGGTGCCCAGGCCCATTTACACTTACTTTCTTTCTCAAGCCTTTTGCGTGAGAGATTCTGGAACCTGGGCGAGTGACGCTTTCTCCAGTTTTCGCTGTCAGTTTGGACATGTTGGACGTGAGCTTCACTTGCCTGCACTGCGCGCCGACTGCCTTGGCCCTTCCCCCCACAATTTAGGGTTTAGGGTTTAGGGTTTAGGGTGTTAACCGCAATCCTGCATCTCCAGGGGAACAAATCACAGGCAAAGCCGAAAGGGACGATGCAAAAGGGCTTTCCAGGCGCACCACTGGACTTGCAGATAGACCGGACGACAGTCCCATGAAAATTGCGAAAGAAAAGGTTTGGGTGGCATGCTTTGGGGCCGAGACAAATTCTGATGCAAAGCGGTGCTAAATCACATAAAACAGTCCTAGAACTGGCCCTGAACCCTCAACCCTAGAATAAGCCTAAAGCCCAGGTTGCGGTGCTACGTTGCCACGAAGCGTGGAGACCTGACCGGCTCCACAGCTCGAGAGCTGAAGGATTGCTTCGAGTTTGCCAACCGTTGGGAGAATTGATGATCTGACGGCTTCATGTGGCATGGCCAGTCTTACCGAGGGTGCACCTGTGGCCTTGTGAAAGGAGCTGGCGCCTTGCGGCGGACGTGCTGTCATCTTCCGTTCCAAGGAGCGTGTCATGAGCATAGGCAGGAGGAGCGTTTCCTCGAAAGGGTCTTTGAGACAACTTTTGAGACAGCAGTAGGCGTCTGTCGATCTTCATTTTTTCAATTTTTTTCCCATGTCGCTTCACTTCAGGAGCTCCTGCATGAGGCGGGCTCTGTAACATTGTTTGAAGCCTTCAAGTGCTTGTTGTTGCTGCATCTTGAGACTGCGTCTTTGCCACCAGTCACCATAAACCACAAAACGAACCCATTCTCAGCCTCTGCAGGTGCTGCCCAGCTTTGGGAGGCGATATTGTCTCACATTCTGGGTCTGCACTCCTCACGCGTGATGAAAAAATGCACGCCTTCCAAGCAACGAGGGCTCATCGCAGTCATCCCGGGAGTTGGGTGCAGGCGAGCTTGCGAAGTTGAGTTCATGGCTATATTGGTTTATTTCGTTATAATTGTAAACGCTTGCGCGCGCCGCCTCGGCAGCCGGGTTCATGGACAGGATAGGAAGAAAAGAGGGTTTCTGGGAAAGGCCTCAAAAAAAGGGGAGGGGGTCAGGGTCTCAGGGGTCGTAGGGGGGTTTCAGGGGGCTCCGGGAGCGCCCCCTCTGCAGGAGCCGCCGACAGGTACTGCATCGGTTTGCAGCTCCTCCAAGCAATGGGGGCGGGGTCCCACAGGGCGGTTCAGCACAAGGGCATGCTTGGGTTAGGGAAGGAGACCGGATCCGCGTTTGCTTGTTCCAAACGCTTCACGGCAGGAAGACGAGGCGAATGTGGCTACAAGACTCGTCGGGCTCGTTGCGGCCCTGGTTTTTGAGACAACCACAATGGTCGGTTTCCGACTTTAATTTCACGGCTACGCGACCCGCCTTGGCCCGGCCCAGCGCATCCGCGTGAGCATGGTGATTCCACAGCGCCCAAGTCGCTGGACCCCAAGCAATAAGGGTTGGGTTTAGGGTTTAAGGTTCCGGGTTTATTGTTGGGGGGGTTAGTTTAGGATTGAGGGCCTAGGGCTCAAGCTTTGGGGTTTTTTTGGGGTAGGGTTGAGCCAGGCCCCTCAAAGGGGGGGGGCAGGGGGAAGGGGGAGGGGGGGGGGGGGGGGGGGGGGGGGGGGGGGGGGGGGGGGGGGGGGGGGGGGGGGGGGGGGGGGGGGGGGGGGGGGGGGGGGGGGGGGGAATTGTAGGGGGGGGGTGGGGGTCCTGCTGGGAGGGGCTTCAACTGCCTCTGGTCCTGGCGAACCGTCCGCTTGCGGACCCCGGTTTTCCAGGGGGGGTACCCATTTGAGGCAAAAAAAGGGTCCGAAAAAGGGTTTTGGGTGTGGGGGAGGATTTGGAGGGGGGTGCCTGTTCTGACAACCTATACACCTCCGGCCCGAGGTCTCGGCGGATTCCGGTGATAGAAGTCAGTGTTGTTACACTACTTACGAATTGGTATAATGAATATCTACTCTAGAAAACGCTACGGTCAAACCAGCCCTATGCGGTGCGTCACGCCTCGGAGTGCCCCAGCCCCAAAATTTTCCGGAAATTTCTGGACCCCGGCGAGCAAGCCGCTTTGGCCTACCCGGGACCCAAAATTTCCGGGAAATTTTGGGGCTTGGGCTGTGCCCTTTGAAAGGCTGGGCCTCTTCGACGGCCGCAAGCCGGATTCGCTCCCCTAAATTTCTGGAAAATTTCTGGTTCCGGGTAGCCCGAAGCCTCGGTCCCTAAATTTCCGGAAAATTTACTTAATCGCTTTCCTAAATTTTCCGAAAATTTACACACCCAAAATTTTTAGGAAATTTAGGAAACGGATGCAGCCTGATCATGTTCAGAAGCCACGGCCCAGCTCCCTAAATTTCCGGAAAATTTAGGGTGCTGGGTGGCCGAAAATGTCGAAGCATTGTTGACCGCTTGAACCGTTGAGTTCAGGTGTTGATCATTTGCCATGTTGCTGCATGCTTTCATTGCATGCTTTCATTGTTTTCAATCGTGCTTTGTTTTGTGGCATTACAAAGCTAAAATATTAAACAGGACTTTTACTTCACTTCCAAGATGAGCGCATCACCTGGCATTACCAGGATATTACGAGCGTGCTTTGTTTTATGGCATTACAAAGCGCATTACCTGGCATTACCAGGTCGTCGTCGTCGTCGGGCGTCGTCGTCGTGCGTCGCGCGTCGCGCGTCGTGGGTCGTGCGTCTTGCGACGTGCGTCGTGCGTCGTGCGTCGGGCGTCGGGCGTCTTTCGTCGGGCGTCTTTCGTCGGGCGTCTTTCGTCGGGCGTCGGGCGTCGGGCGTCGGGCGTCGGGCGTCGGGCGTCGGGCGTCGGGCGTCGGGCGTCGGGTGTCGGGCGTCGGGTGTCGTCGTCGTCGTCGGGCGTCGTCGTCGTCGTCGTCGTGCGTCGTGTTTCGGGCGTCGTACGTCTCGCGCGTCGTGCGTCGTGTGCGGCGTCGTCGTCGTCGTGCCAATTCGTCGTCGCGTGTCGTCGTTATGATACGTCTTCGTCGTCGCGTGCGTCGTCGCGCGCGTCGTCGCCGGCGTCGTCGCGCATCGTCGCCGTTGTCTTGCGTCGCGCGTCGTACGTCGATTCGGTCAACTTAATCTTATGCGGTACGCTATACGTCGGAATGCTCTAGCTCGGAAATTTCTGGTTCTGGGTAGCCCGAAATTTCGATCTCTAAATTTCTGGAAAATTTGCTTCATCATTTTCCTAAATTTTCAACAAATTTATATATCTAAAATTTTCAGGAAATTTACGTTAGCCGCCTATACT